>OX336393.1:510345619-510821022 GCA_946902985.2 Meconema thalassinum | reverse complement strand
AAGGGGAGAGAGTGGGGGTAGGAAACAAAAGGTATACATATCAGCATAACCAACTTATAAAAAATAAATTTTCTTCTTGATGGATGGTCTTCTAAGAATTGATAGTAGGCGATATTAGCGCAGCATGGTGAGTAAAGAAGTGGATGTAGTCCTCTTGCTCCAAGAGAAAATAGCTGACGATGGTAACAGGATCTGGTAGCCAAATGGATAAGTAAGTCCTCTAGCACCAGGAAGAATTGAGGAGCTTCAGAGATTCGCTGCGAGGTGACGCTAGGTGGGTCACAGAAGTTATATATCTGAAACATACTTATGAAGACATAAGAGATTTGCCCAACAAGGAGAAAACAGAAGATCACTGTTGGTGTTTGGCAAAGAGGAAGGAAGAAATGAACATGCAATGAGCAGTAAACATTATATCTCAGGTACCGTGTATTCAAAGAATACACCATACTGGGAGGGCAGACACCAATAGCGAAAAAAAAAAACAAGTACACATTTATTCAGGACAAGAATATACCAAGTAAACAAAGGAACTATGCAAGTAGAAAGCAAGAACGCCATAGGTAACAACCTAGTAGCCATAAACAATGACCTTAAGTTATAATGAGTATCAAAGGGGTTACTCAGAAAAATACTTAAGTCAGCGAGAAACGTGACATAACAAGTATGAATACAAAAACACATCGAATGTGACGACTAGAAAAAACAAGTTTGTTCATCAATGAACATTAAGATCGCAAAATATGTAAGCAAAATGAAATACATGAACGCGTGAGAAATACGCAACGAAGTTTTGAAAAAAGGAACGAAGCAGTTATAGAATACGAGCATGAGTAAATGAAAGACACAGGCAAGCGCGGCCTTGACACACATAGTACAACGAGATAAGGCATATAAATAGCTGAACGAGTCCTTAACTGGAACAAGTTTATTTTGGGAAATAGGTGAGCGGCTTCCGTACTTGCAGTAGCGACTCGCCAGACAATGGTTGGCAATCAGCCAGAGTTGAGATAAGAGAAACTTGTTTTGACCTTTGTCAAGCGTACAGGAAATAAACAACAACTTGGCCTTCCTCAGGCGTGTATACAAACAAGTTTGAAAAACAAGCAGTTCAGAATAAACAAACAACACTGGTTGAATCAGCTGTAACTTAAAGCAAATATTCAGGTTGAACGGAATGCAGTCAATCGTAACTTGGACGTGAAAAAGCAATTTAAAGATATATGAAATAGAGTAGGAAATCAATTTCGCATAATTGAGAGGATCACGGAATCCGACAATTTTCAACAAAAAGAAGCTTAATTCTTCCGAGCAAAGAAGACAAGCTGGGACATTGAGAAGAAGGTTATGCATAAGAATAGTTATTCTAGATGCTATAGAATTCAGATTTTCAAACGGTTTCATAAGCGACTTCCAATTGTGAGGAAGGGGGGAGGAGCCGGCCGTGGCCATCCTTCTACATAGCGAAAGAAGTGAAACATAGCGTACAGCAAAGTGATGGAGACTGATAGCCATGGTTTTACACAAGGGGAAGATAGTTTTCGAGGAAGAGTTTAAGCAATTACCTGCTATAAAAAATGACATAAGAAGGTAAACGAAATAACACAAAGCAAGGCGAACTTGAATTGCCATTTTGTGCGGGAAGAAGGAAAACCCATTTAAACAACTTACAGAGGTAGCGTAGTTGTTCATGATAAGACATCGTTTCGACAAGTGTTTTTCAAAAATATTAAGATCTGAAACATGAGCGTTTTTTTTTTCAGAAATGGGATTTATGTCAGCTATAACGAAATGACATTGCGCTTTGGTTTGAACACTGGGATGCTGAATTTCACCAGTAATAACCCAACCAAAATCGGTGTCTCTGGCGACCACGGTTGAAGATAACTTGCGTGTTTGTTTGCGAATGCAATTCCAAAAAACATTGGCACTGAAAAGTACATCAATGGGACCTTGAGCATTAAACTGAGGATCGGCTAACCTTAAGTGCGAAGGAATCTTTAATCCGGAGGTATTAATAGAGTGACTTGGAGTGTCCTTGCCAATACTGGTAAGAATGAGACAGTTTAAATTAAGATTGGTGTTTCTTTGGCAAACGTCTCTGATTTTCAATTTTGAAGACTGCAAAACTTGAGTTTTCAAATTGTCAATGCCGGTCACACTGATAGAAGTAGGCGATGACGAAAGACCTAGTTTTTTAATCAACGATTGCGAAACAAAGTTGTGCGTTGAAGCGGAATCGAGAAGACCACGGGTTCTAAACCAATTTCCAAATTTATCTTGGATTTCGAATTGTACAGTGGTCAAAAGGGTTTGCGCACTGTGAGAAGGTTCGGCATTAGAAATGCAGGAAGAAGCATTAGTTTGTTCGGAGCTGCTCTGCATGGAGCTTGAAGAGGCAGGTACTGATGACCTCGATTTATCGTGAACGTGCAATAAAGAATGATGCGGTTTTTTACAATGGAAACAGAGATTTGATGACGTACAGTTCGAAGAAGAATGCTTAGGTGACAAGCAATTGAAACAATGTTTGCTATTCAACACAAACTTCCTTCGATCTTCGACAGACAATTCTTTAAAGGATTTGCACAAATACAATGTGTGAAGCTTTTTACAGAGCGTGCATTTTAACGATTTGTTAAGCGGCCTGATATCTTCTCTTGAATGATTGAAAGAAGAACGGGTTTGTTTGTTTTCGACAAATGGGGGCTGATGTCCCTTTGAAGAAGCAAGTTTTTTTTTCAAAAATTTGACACTGAGGATTCGTTTCGACCTTTTCGCACTGAAATGCGAGTGCTGTAAGGAATTGACATCGACTGTTGAGAAACGAGATAAGGTGTTCGAACGAATGTTCCTTGTTGCAGGCGAGTTCGATCTCCCAGGCCTTCAGTGTCGAAAAATCGAATCTTGATGTAGCTAGGTGAATAAGTATGGTGTCCCATGTTTGGACAGGCTGTTTTAGTTGGTATAACGCTCTGACATTTAACTGCATAGAATCTAAGAGGTCTCTTAAAGATGTGGCGTCATTAGGTTTGACGGCTGGTAAGTTGAAGAGACAGCGGATATGACGAGCTACACTCAAACGTAAATTGCCATATCTCTCTTTAAGGAGATTAAAGGCGATGTGGTAGTTGTCTGCGCTTAAAGGCAGTGACTCCACCAAGGCTAAGGCCTCACATTCCAAAGAAGTACGGAGGAAGTAAAATTTATGTATGTCTGGGATCTCGATATTTTCATGAATTAGGGAGCAGTAAAGTTCGTAAAAAGAATACCATTCACCTTCCTTGCCTGAGAAGTGCGGTAGGCTTATCTTAGGAAGTAACGGTTTCGGTTTGTTCTTGTGAACTGAAGCGGGTGCGAACTGGGCCGGATTGATGACCCTAGTGTCCGGTTCTGAGATATTGCGAATCAATTGGTGGGCCTTTGCAATCCCTTCAAAGTACAAGGGTTCGACCTCGTCCCGATCCGATTGGAGTTCTGGGCAAGCGGATTCAATCTCGGTTTGAATTTGGTCATAATAATCATAAGACCGTTCGTACAACTTAAGGCGATGTGTCAAGATGTCTAAATCACACTCTGCGGGATTTAATTTGCTGATGAAATTTCTGAATCTAGTGAGTTGCCCTTTATAGGAAGAACGTCTAGCAATGAGAGTTTCATCTTTTTCAGCAGGAGCCATGACAAAAAGAATAAATTGAAATACAACTCACGAAACTGTAGAACCTTGGAGATGCTGTCAAGTTTGCAGCAGCAAATGGGTATAAAGAATAGGACACACCAAAGGAGACAGGAGCGGCCTCTTTCCCGCTCACAGGCTTTGCATGATGTAGATATAGCTGAAAAATCCAAAGCAGATGTTAATAATTTGCCAAGTATTGTCAAATGACACTTGACAAACAATAGAAATAAAAAATGGACTCTCCCGGGTTTCGGCACCAAATTTTGGGTAGTTTATTGGCTGAGGAATAACCCACCCACCAAGGGAAGATGATTAAGAGAAGGAAGTAGATTTGGGATTGGAAAAGAAGGATAGAAAAATAGGAGGAGAGTCCCACAAAAATAATAAGTTTCACTTTAAACACACTTAAAGGCGATTGCCACAGAAACTTAACCTCCCGACATCTAAAATAGGTACGAGCTTGGTCGAGGCCAACGGGAACTGCAGCTAAGACTTGGGCAGTTTGCCAGAGAGAGGCTTTAGTGTCTTTCCTCCCAAGCACGAATAAAAGTACTATAGGGAAGGGTGATGGTCTGGCCAGACAGATAGTAAAAGCTTTATTAAGCATGAACGAGGGCATAAACTTAGGAAGGGCTAGGAGAGCCAGGATCCTGCCTAACTGTAGTATCAGAGAAATGATGAATCCAAAACCAAATATTTAATTTATTTAACAATTAGAAAAAGTTTGAAGAAATTAACAATTATGCAATATAATTTTAATAAACATAGTTCATTTGAACTCTTTAACAAATAGGGTCGCAGACCTCTCAACATTAAAAGGTTGCTCCAGGCAATTGACAATTTACACGGTTTCAAACCTTACATGTTTCTAAAATCTTTATAAGATTTAAGCAAATGAGCAATGAAATAATTAAAGCTTGAACATGAATTGGAGTACAAAAGTGCACCTTAAGAAATTCAGGAGAGAATGTTCTAGAGAAAGTGACAACTTTGAAAATAACAATAATAACAACATGAAAAATAAGATTGAAGTTCCTACAACTTCTTATATTTATACAGAATTAATATATGAGAATTATACAAAGAGGGCAGGTCACTTACTGTGAAACCTGAAGAAAGTGAAAGGGAAAGTTCTGGACTTCCCAAGTTTGAGCAGGAATCACTCGCCAAATGGGACAGTTTCCATTTCGTGAAACCTGAACATGACTCGCTCAAGAGTTTAAAGAATTGTTTTCCCTGATTATGGGAAAGGAACAACGTAAATTTAAAACTTGTATCACACAAGCAATTATGCAGAATTTAATTAATGTTAAACTAGCAAAGAGGGAAGGGCACCTTGTGAGTGACACCTTATAGAAAGTTACAATTTTATTAATAATGATGGTTAGTAGAAGGTTGAGGAAAGATCATTGGGATATAGGATCAATGTTCATGGCCATATTTAATATAACCGGACGATCGCGACGCGGTAGAAACGTGGAGCAAGCACTGTTTATCACTATAGTCTATGAAGATGGATGCAAAGTTCACTGTGTAGACACAAAGTTTATGGAAAAGAAAGTTATTGCAATGATGAAAATAACTGGTTTCATTAGATCAGTAAGAGTCTATTTCTTGAGAAAGTTGTAAATTTCAATTAAATACGCTATAGAAAATTCCCGCGGTGGCCGAAACTTCACTTTGTAGTAATTTAGAAGTAAGATAATTCAATTTTAAATAGAATTCTCACAGGAACGTGAGAAATACATGACGGCAGGACTTGTAGATTGAGTACAGAATCTGGAAAGTTCCAGAACAATCTTAGCAGTAAAATGGGGCCAATGTAAATCCAGCGGAGGAACTAGCTTGTTGAATTATAGACAGCGGGTAATTAGATAATATCCCACGTAGTGAGAGGATTTCTCATTTGAATAGCTTAATAAAAGCTCTTTATGGTAAAATCGGCTTATACAAGCGAAAGCTCGACATGGCAAATCCCACGAAGAATGATTATTGCCCCAAATTAAATACTTTCACACTGTCTATAAAAGTATCATTAAAAACACGTGGAAGTTAAAACCATGAAGATGAGGTTAAAACTTGAAGAAGGTACTTATCTTTGTTGCATTTCGAAGTGAAGTTCCTCACTGATGCCTAGAGTTCCAACATGGCGTGGAATTTAAAAAATGCCTCGTTAGGTCAGGAGGCTAGCTCTGGTTGAGCCTTAACTGATTGCTTCAACTGCCGACTAAGAAGAGAGAGCAGCTCAACGGAGCACGGAGGGTCCTAGGAAGGGGAGAGAGTGGGGGTAGGAAACAAAAGGTATACATATCAGCATAACCAACTTATAAAAAATAAATTTTCTTCTTGATGGATGGTCTTCTAAGAATTGATAGTAGGCGATATTAGCGCAGCATGGTGAGTAAAGAAGTGGATGTAGTCCTCTTGCTCCAAGAGAAAATAGCTGACGATGGTAACAGGATCTGGTAGCCAAATGGATAAGTAAGTCCTCTAGCACCAGGAAGAATTGAGGAGCTTCAGAGATTCGCTGCGAGGTGACGCTAGGTGGGTCACAGAAGTTATATATCTGAAACATACTTATGAAGACATAAGAGATTTGCCCAACAAGGAGAAAACAGAAGATCACTGTTGGTGTTTGGCAAAGAGGAAGGAAGAAATGAACATGCAATGAGCAGTAAACATTATATCTCAGGTACCGTGTATTCAAAGAATACACCATACTGGGAGGGCAGACACCAATAGCGAAAAAAAAAACAAGTACACATTTATTCAGGACAAGAATATACCAAGTAAACAAAGGAACTATGCAAGTAGAAAGCAAGAACGCCATAGGTAACAACCTAGTAGCCATAAACAATGACCTTAAGTTATAATGAGTATCAAAGGGGTTACTCAGAAAAATACTTAAGTCAGCGAGAAACGTGACATAACAAGTATGAATACAAAAACACATCGAATGTGACGACTAGAAAAAACAAGTTTGTTCATCAATGAACATTAAGATCGCAAAATATGTAAGCAAAATGAAATACATGAACGCGTGAGAAATACGCAACGAAGTTTTGAAAAAAGGAACGAAGCAGTTATAGAATACGAGCATGAGTAAATGAAAGACACAGGCAAGCGCGGCCTTGACACACATAGTACAACGAGATAAGGCATATAAATAGCTGAACGAGTCCTTAACTGGAACAAGTTTATTTTGGGAAATAGGTGAGCGGCTTCCGTACTTGCAGTAGCGACTCGCCAGACAATGGTTGGCAATCAGCCAGAGTTGAGATAAGAGAAACTTGTTTTGACCTTTGTCAAGCGTACAGGAAATAAACAACAACTTGGCCTTCCTCAGGCGTGTATACAAACAAGTTTGAAAAACAAGCAGTTCAGAATAAACAAACAACACTGGTTGAATCAGCTGTAACTTAAAGCAAATATTCAGGTTGAACGGAATGCAGTCAATCGTAACTTGGACGTGAAAAAGCAATTTAAAGATATATGAAATAGAGTAGGAAATCAATTTCGCATAATTGAGAGGATCACGGAATCCGACAATTTTCAACAAAAAGAAGCTTAATTCTTCCGAGCAAAGAAGACAAGCTGGGACATTGAGAAGAAGGTTATGCATAAGAATAGTTATTCTAGATGCTATAGAATTCAGATTTTCAAACGGTTTCATAAGCGACTTCCAATTGTGAGGAAGGGGGGAGGAGCCGGCCGTGGCCATCCTTCTACATAGCGAAAGAAGTGAAACATAGCGTACAGCAAAGTGATGGAGACTGATAGCCATGGTTTTACACAAGGGGAAGATAGTTTTCGAGGAAGAGTTTAAGCAATTACCTGCTATAAAAAATGACATAAGAAGGTAAACGAAATAACACAAAGCAAGGCGAACTTGAATTGCCATTTTGTGCGGGAAGAAGGAAAACCCATTTAAACAACTTACAGAGGTAGCGTAGTTGTTCATGATAAGACATCGTTTCGACAAGTGTTTTTCAAAAATATTAAGATCTGAAACATGAGCGTTTTTTTTTCAGAAATGGGATTTATGTCAGCTATAACGAAATGACATTGCGCTTTGGTTTGAACACTGGGATGCTGAATTTCACCAGTAATAACCCAACCAAAATCGGTGTCTCTGGCGACCACGGTTGAAGATAACTTGCGTGTTTGTTTGCGAATGCAATTCCAAAAAACATTGGCACTGAAAAGTACATCAATGGGACCTTGAGCATTAAACTGAGGATCGGCTAACCTTAAGTGCGAAGGAATCTTTAATCCGGAGGTATTAATAGAGTGACTTGGAGTGTCCTTGCCAATACTGGTAAGAATGAGACAGTTTAAATTAAGATTGGTGTTTCTTTGGCAAACGTCTCTGATTTTCAATTTTGAAGACTGCAAAACTTGAGTTTTCAAATTGTCAATGCCGGTCACACTGATAGAAGTAGGCGATGACGAAAGACCTAGTTTTTTAATCAACGATTGCGAAACAAAGTTGTGCGTTGAAGCGGAATCGAGAAGACCACGGGTTCTAAACCAATTTCCAAATTTATCTTGGATTTCGAATTGTACAGTGGTCAAAAGGGTTTGCGCACTGTGAGAAGGTTCGGCATTAGAAATGCAGGAAGAAGCATTAGTTTGTTCGGAGCTGCTCTGCATGGAGCTTGAAGAGGCAGGTACTGATGACCTCGATTTATCGTGAACGTGCAATAAAGAATGATGCGGTTTTTTACAATGGAAACAGAGATTTGATGACGTACAGTTCGAAGAAGAATGCTTAGGTGACAAGCAATTGAAACAATGTTTGCTATTCAACACAAACTTCCTTCGATCTTCGACAGACAATTCTTTAAAGGATTTGCACAAATACAATGTGTGAAGCTTTTTACAGAGCGTGCATTTTAACGATTTGTTAAGCGGCCTGATATCTTCTCTTGAATGATTGAAAGAAGAACGGGTTTGTTTGTTTTCGACAAATGGGGGCTGATGTCCCTTTGAAGAAGCAAGTTTTTTTTTCAAAAATTTGACACTGAGGATTCGTTTCGACCTTTTCGCACTGAAATGCGAGTGCTGTAAGGAATTGACATCGACTGTTGAGAAACGAGATAAGGTGTTCGAACGAATGTTCCTTGTTGCAGGCGAGTTCGATCTCCCAGGCCTTCAGTGTCGAAAAATCGAATCTTGATGTAGCTAGGTGAATAAGTATGGTGTCCCATGTTTGGACAGGCTGTTTTAGTTGGTATAACGCTCTGACATTTAACTGCATAGAATCTAAGAGGTCTCTTAAAGATGTGGCGTCATTAGGTTTGACGGCTGGTAAGTTGAAGAGACAGCGGATATGACGAGCTACACTCAAACGTAAATTGCCATATCTCTCTTTAAGGAGATTAAAGGCGATGTGGTAGTTGTCTGTGCTTAAAGGCAGTGACTCCACCAAGGCTAAGGCCTCACATTCCAAAGAAGTACGGAGGAAGTAAAATTTATGTATGTCTGGGATCTCGATATTTTCATGAATTAGGGAGCAGTAAAGTTCGTAAAAAGAATACCATTCACCTTCCTTGCCTGAGAAGTGCGGTAGGCTTATCTTAGGAAGTAACGGTTTCGGTTTGTTCTTGTGAACTGAAGCGGGTGCGAACTGGGCCGGATTGATGACCCTAGTGTCCGGTTCTGAGATATTGCGAATCAATTGGTGGGCCTTTGCAATCCCTTCAAAGTACAAGGGTTCGACCTCGTCCCGATCCGATTGGAGTTCTGGGCAAGCGGATTCAATCTCGGTTTGAATTTGGTCATAATAATCATAAGACCGTTCGTACAACTTAAGGCGATGTGTCAAGATGTCTAAATCACACTCTGCGGGATTTAATTTGCTGATGAAATTTCTGAATCTAGTGAGTTGCCCTTTATAGGAAGAACGTCTAGCAATGAGAGTTTCATCTTTTTCAGCAGGAGCCATGACAAAAAGAATAAATTGAAATACAACTCACGAAACTGTAGAACCTTGGAGATGCTGTCAAGTTTGCAGCAGCAAATGGGTATAAAGAATAGGACACGCCAAAGGAGACAGGAGCGGCCTCTTTCCCGTTCACAGGCTTTGCATGATGTAGATATAGCTGAAAAATCCAAAGCAGATGTTAATAATTTGCCAAGTATTGTCAAATGACACTTGACAAACAATAGAAATAAAAAATGGACTCTCCCGGGTTTCGGCACCAAATTTTGGGTAGTTTATTGGCTGAGGAATAACCCACCCACCAAGGGAAGATGATTAAGAGAAGGAAGTAGATTTGGGATTGGAAAAGAAGGATAGAAAAATAGGAGGAGAGTCCCACAAAAATAATAAGTTTCACTTTAAACACACTTAAAGGCGATTGCCACAGAAACTTAACCTCCCGACATCTAAAATAGGTACGAGCTTGGTCGAGGCCAACGGGAACTGCAGCTAAGACTTGGGCAGTTTGCCAGAGAGAGGCTTTAGTGTCTTTCCTCCCAAGCACGAATAAAAGTACTATAGGGAAGGGTGATGGTCTGGCCAGACAGATAGTAAAAGCTTTATTAAGCATGAACGAGGGCATAAACCTAGGAAGGGCTAGGAGAGCCAGGATCCTGCCTAACTGTAGTATCAGAGAAATGATGAATCCAAAACCAAATATTTAATTTATTTAACAATTAGAAAAAGTTTGAAGAAATTAACAATTATGCAATATAATTTTAATAAACATAGTTCATTTGAACTCTTTAACAAATAGGGTCGCAGACCTCTCAACATTAAAAGGTTGCTCCAGGCAATTGACAATTTACACGGTTTCAAACCTTACATGTTTCTAAAATCTTTATAAGATTTAAGCAAATGAGCAATGAAATAATTAAAGCTTGAACATGAATTGGAGTACAAAAGTGCACCTTAAGAAATTCAGGAGAGAATGTTCTAGAGAAAGTGACAACTTTGAAAATAACAATAATAACAACATGAAAAATAAGATAGAAGTTCCTACAACTTCTTATATTTATACAGAATTAATATATGAGAATTATACAAAGAGGGCAGGTCACTTACTGTGAAACCTGAAGAAAGTGAAAGGGAAAGTTCTGGACTTCCCAAGTTTGAGCAGGAATCACTCGCCAAATGGGACAGTTTCCATTTCGTGAAACCTGAACATGACTCGCTCAAGAGTTTAAAGAATTGTTTTCCCTGATTATGGGAAAGGAACAACGTAAATTTAAAACTTGTATCACACAAGCAATTATGCAGAATTTAATTAATGTTAAACTAGCAAAGAGGGAAGGGCACCTTGTGAGTGACACCTTATAGAAAGTTACAATTTTATTAATAATGATGGTTAGTAGAAGGTTGAGGAAAGATCATTGGGATATAGGATCAATGTTCATGGCCGTATTTAATATAACCGGACGATCGCGACGCGGTAGAAACGTGGAGCAAGCACTGTTTATCACTATAGTCTATGAAGATGGATGCAAAGTTCACTGTGTAGACACAAAGTTTATGGAAAAGAAAGTTATTGCAATGATGAAAATAACTGGTTTCATTAGATCAGTAAGAGTCTATTTCTTGAGAAAGTTGTAAATTTCAATTAAATACGCTATAGAAAATTCCCGCGGTGGCCGAAACTTCACTATGTTGTAATTTAGAAGTAAGATAATTCAATTTTAAATAGAATTCTCACAGGAACGTGAGAAATACATGACGGCATGACTGTAGATTGAGTACAGAATCTGGAAAGTTCCAGAACAATCTTAGCAGTAAAATGGGGCCAATGTAAATCCAGCGGAGGAACTAGCTTGTTGAATTATAGACAGCGGGTAATTAGATAATATCCCACGTAGTGAGAGGATTTCTCATTTGAATAGCTTAATAAAAGCTCTTTATGGTAAAATCGGCTTATACAAGCGAAAGCTCGACATGGCAAATCCCACGAAGAATGATTATTGCCCCAAATTAAATACTTTCACACTGTCTATAAAAGTATCATTAAAACACGTGGAAGTTAAAACCATGAAGATGAGGTTAAAACTTGAAGAAGGTACTTATCTTTGTTGCATTTCGAAGTGAAGTTCCTCACTGATGCCTAGAGTTCCAACATGGCGTGGAATTTGAAAAATGCCTCGTTAGGTCAGGAGGCTAGCTCTGGTTGAGCCTTAACTGATTGCTTCAACTGCCGACTAAGAAGAGAGAGCAGCTCAACGGAGCACGGAGGGTCCTAGGAAGGGGAGAGAGTGGGGGTAGGAAACAAAAGGTATACATATCAGCATAACCAACTTATAAAAAATAAATTTTCTTCTTGATGGATGGTCTTCTAAGAATTGATAGTAGGCGATATTAGCGCAGCATGGTGAGTAAAGAAGTGGATGTAGTCCTCTTGCTCCAAGAGAAAATAGCTGACGATGGTAACAGGATCTGGTGGCCAAATGGATAAGTAAGTCCTCTAGCACCAGGAAGAATTGAGGAGCTTCAGAGATTCGCTGCGAGGTGACGCTAGGTGGGTCACAGAAGTTATATATCTGAAACATACTTATGAAGACATAAGAGATTTGCCCAACAAGGAGAAAACAGAAGATCACTGTTGGTGTTTGGCAAAGAGGAAGGAAGAAATGAACATGCAATGAGCAGTAAACATTATATCTCAGGTACCGTGTATTCAAAGAATACACCAGATGGTGCGATTGAATCGCTCTACCATCCCTTCGGACTGAGGGTGTAGCGGCGTAGTCCTTGTCTTCCGGATTCCCAGCAGCTGGCATAGGTTCTGGAACACCTTAGACTCGAAGTTCCTCCCTTGGTCGGAGTGCAACTCCAGGGGTACTCCGTACCGGCTGACGAATTCCTTCACCAGGGTCTCTGCGATCGTCGCGGCTTCTTGGTTAGGAAGCGCATACGCCTCCGGCCATTTGGTGAAGTAGTCGCAGACGACCAATATGTAGCGGTTCCCTGCCTCGCGTAAAATGGAATGGCCCCGCAACATCGATGGCCACTCTCTCCATGGGGCCGCCCACGTTGTAGGTCTTCAGTGGACCCCGTCGTCTTCGTCCTGGGCCCTTGCTGGCTGCGCAATCGTGGCACCGCGCGCAGTGGTTCTCCACGTCAGTTCGGCATCCGATCCAGTAGAACCGCTCTCTCAGCTTCTCCAGGGTCTTCTTTATCCCTAGGTGTCCACCAGATGATCCTCCATGGACTTCCTTCAGGACTTCCTCCGCCATAGCCTTTGGAACGACGACTTGTTCCCGAGATGTCTTCCCGTCGGTGCTCTCCCAGGTACGGCATTTGAGGCCGTCCCTCACAACCAGCGAGTCCCACTGCGCCCAGTAGGACTTAAACTTTGGTCTGCAGTCACTCACAATGTTCCACCCGGGTCTAGGGACAAAGGGCCCTCTTCCATTCGGCTATCTGTCCCAGGTCATCATCTTCTGCTTGTGCCCGCGTGAAAGATTCGCGGTTCCAGCTCCCTTGAAGTTCCACGGTAGTCCTTCGGCACTGTATACCGGTGTTCTCCTCCTTCCTAGTACAGAAGGTGCAGTCTTCGGGGCACGATCTTCGTGACAGGGCTTCGGCGTTAGAATGCAGTTGGCCTTTCCTGTGCTGAATCTCAAAATTGTATTGTTGAAGCCTCTCTAACCACCGCGCGAGTTGACCCTCGGGCTGCTTGACGTTCAGGAGCCACCGCAGGGATGCATGGTCAGTCCTGATGAGAAATTCTTGCCCGTACAGGTACTTGTGGAAGTGTTCAATAGTCTTCACGATGGCGAGCAGCTCCTTCCTGGTGACGCAGTAGTTCCTTTCAGGCTTTGACAAGGCCTTGCTGAAGTAGGCCACTACTCTCTCCTCGCCGTCCACTACTTGCGACAGGATTCCCCCTATGCCAAAGTCGCTAGCATCGGTATCGACGGTGAACCTTATTCCAGGTCTGGGGTAGGCCAGAATAGGCGCGGTGCACAGAGCCTGCTTGAGTTGTTCGAAGGCACTATGGCATTCTGCTGTCCACGTGAAGAGTTGGTCTTTCTCAGTCAGTCGATGTTAAGGTTTGGCGATGTCGGCGAATCCTCTCACGAAGCGACGGTAATAAGTGCAGAGTCCCAGAAAGCTTCGTAGTTGGGACTTGTCCTTCGGAACTGGCCACTCCCTCACAGCTGCGGTTTTTTCTGGGTCGGTGCGCACCCCTTCCTCGGAGACAATATGCCCAAGGTACTGGACCTGCTTCTGGAAGAGCTGACACTTCTTGGGGCTCAACATCAGCTGGGTAGCCCGTAGCTTCATCAACATCTCCTTCAGGTTGCTGTAGTGCTCCTCGAAGCTTTTTCCCAGAACGATGACGTCGTCTAGGTAGACCAGGCAGGTCTTCCAGTGTAGTCCCCTCAGAATGGACTCAGCATTTCGAAGGTCTGAGGGGCGTTGCACAGACCGAATGGCATGACGGTGAACTGCCAGAGCCCGCTGCCCACAGAGAACGCCGTTTTCTCGCGGTCCTTAGGGTGGACCTCCATCTGCCAGTAGCCACTCTTCAAATCCAAGGTGGAGAACCATCTTGATCCAGATATGGTGTCCAGCGTGTCGTCGATCCGGGGTAGAGGGTAGCTGTCCTTCTTCGTGACGTCGTTCACCCGCCTGTAGTCCACGCAGAACCTGGTGGAACCGTCCTTCTTCTTCACAAGCACGACCGGAGAACTCCATGGACTATGTGATGGCTCGATCACCCCTTGCTCCTTCATCTCTTCTACCATCCGGTCGACTTCGGCTTGCTTGGCGAGTGGGACACGTCGGAATGGGGCCCTAATCGGTGCGCTGTCCTCAACGTCGATTCTGTGCTGGACCAAGCTTGTCCTGCCGAAGTCCTTGCTCCCCACGGAGAAGACATCCAGGAATTCGTGTAGCAGGTCCCGAAGTTGGCGTGATTGTTCCTCGTCTAAATGATCCTGGGATCCTTGGTACAGCTTCTGTAGTTCTTCTGGCAGGGCGCGTCTTCTTCGGTTGTCCGTCTGCAGGTGTCCGTCCGTCGTGTCTGTGATGCGGGCAATCCAGGTAACGGGCTCGCAGACTCCTAGGTTGGTGTCCCGGTGAACCGTAATATCGTAGTCGTTCAGGTTGGACAGGCGGACGTACGGCCGAGACGTCGTGTTGATGAGAGTCTTGACAACTAGCAATCCTTTTGTCTGGATGTCCACATATTTTGGCTCGATGACAGCCGCCACTCCCTCAGCAGTTCCGTCGACAATTACGGCGGCGCTGACCTCCGTCCTGGCGGGAACGATGACGTCTTCTCTCAGCCTTACTCGTCGTGCGGTGATGGACTCGTGTTCTGGTTGCAAAGCAAGTTCCTCACCTCCGAAGTGCAGAGTGTTGGTACTCAGGTCCAAGATGATGTTGTTCTGGTCCAGGAAGTCCAGTCCGATGATCACTTCATTTGATACGTCGGCCACAAGCACTGGATGTTTTATCGCCCGTCGACCAATGACGAACTCCAGTGATGCTTCGCCATGTACCGGTGCGGTCTCTCCGGTCGCGGTTATTAGTTGGAGGTTCCTTTGTGTGGGTTGCACTCTCCACTTCGGGATCACGGTGGGATTGACGATGGTCCTCGACGCTCCCGTGTCGATCAGCATGGGCCAGTTCTCTCCGTTGACGACTCCGTCGACCATCAGGCTGCTACTATCCCTCCGTAACTTCGTCACACGCACTTGGACTGCCGGGGCATGACGACTGTCACAAGCCAACCTTTGCCCCCCAAGGCTGGCTAATACTCGTTTCCCTGGGCCGCGCTGTTTTCAGACGACTGATTTCCCGTCGGATACCCTCGGCGGCGGCGATCACCGCAGTCCTTGCTCAGGTGGCCTTTCTTACCACAGGCCCAGCAGGTCGGTAGTCCTCTTCCGGGCCGCCTCTCCGGTTGTCTTCCGGCTGTGTCGTTGCTGGTAATGCCGCGACTATCGAAGAAACGGCTTAGCGCCTCCATCAATTCGTTGGCCAGGGGCTTGGACTCGTTGTTTTTTTGCTGGTTCGTCGACGTCCGCTTGACGCATCCGCGCGTGCATTCTAGATGCCTGTTTTGCCGTCTCGAACTCAAGTGCGTGGCTAAGCGCATCTGCCAGGGTCTTATTGCGCGCGAGTCGCAGCGCCAGTTGAGTGTCCGAGTCCCGTAGCCCGTCGGTGAAGGTCTGCGTCGCAATCTGTTCCAGAAAGTCGGCCGGCGCTGTTGGATAGTCGAGCCTTACGAGGCGTGCGATGTCCATCTCGAACTCCTGCAGAGTTTCCACGTTCTTCTGTACCCGGGTTCGGAGCTGCATCTGGTAGGCCTGCTGAAGATGGCTATCTTCATATCGGGACTTCATATGGGCGATCAGTGAAGCGTAGTCCTGGGATCCAGTCGGGATGGCCTGAAGGACGTTAAGGGCGTCACCTCTCAGCGCTACAATGAGAGCTGTAACGTCTTCTGTGTTGTTCCAGTTATTTATGGAACAGGCCGCCTCGAACTGACGTAAGTAGGTGCTCCACGGGACCTTTCCGTTGAAGGTTGGGGGCGTCACTCTGCTATGTCCCGTTCCTGATATTCCCGGTGAAACGGTGGGCGGGCGTTTGTGCATCTCGGCAACTTCCTTTTGTATGGCGTTGAATTTCTCCTCCACTCCCTTCAGTGGGCGTTGGCACAGCTCGGCAACTTCCACTTGTAAGGCGTTGAATTTCTCCTCCACCCCCATCAGCGGGCGTTGGCGAAGCTCGGCAACTTCCACTTGTAAGGCGTCGAACTTCTTTTCCACTGCTGCGACTTCCTCACGTAGGCCCTGTTCTAATTTCCTTTGGCTCTCCTCTAATTTCGTCAGCAGACACTCTTCCAGATATTTCTGGCCATCCAGAAATTTGGCGGTTAGGTCCTCTGCTAACTTATTCTGGCCGTCCTTCAGGTTCTCTGCTAACTTCTTCTGGCCATCCTCAATCTTCTTCTGGCCGTCCTCCATCTTCTTCTGGCCGTCATCCATCTTCTTCAGGCCGTCTTCCATTTTCTTCTGGCCGTCTTCCATTTTGATTTCCATGCCACTTAACTTTTCTAGCAATGCTGCCAATTGCGCCTCCATTTTAGTTGTTTGTCTTGTAAATGGCATGCACTGACAGGAAAATTAGAGAAAATGACCTGCTCGGGTTTTGAAACCAGGACCGTCAGGTGTTGTGTTTGAGTTCGTAATCCGGCTTCTGACACCAGTTGTTACGTGCCACCCCCTAGTGGCACTTTTGTTAACTGGATTACGGTGGGTAGAATGCACAACACCAATTACTGCTTTAAAGAAATAATTAACCTTATTGTGGCCAGAAAGATACACTACTCAACAACAAACACAAGCAATTATTACCTTACTCCAGTTTCCTCACGTCGAGAATACTTCCCCTTACACTTGTCAACAGACCACAGTTAATTCTCTCGCTAATGAGTCCGGCCCCGTACGCTGGCTGGAAATAGCTGCACTAGGTCTGTCACTCACTGTTTTGCAACTCACCACAATGGCTTTGTCGCACTAGGTAAGCACACTCGCTCAAAACACAGGCAGTCCCCGGTAAGCTCCTCACTCCCTTCGCTGTCAAGAGAATCGGCTTCACTAGGAGTTTCGCAAGTCACCATACTTCTGTCGCCCAGGATAAGCACTCGCACTCGCTCGTAAAACACAACAACGACCACTGCTTGACAGGTCGCTCTTATATAGCAGGCCGGTGACTCAATAAATGCTTCTAGACCCATCCAGGGTTCACGGCTTCTCGAGGCTTCCTCCACTGGCTGAGTCACGAATATTCTGGACCATCCCTTTGTCCTAGTAGCCCTGTTGCATAAGGCGCACGGAATACACGAGGCAGGGCACAGCCCAGCCCTGGGGCAGTTGTGACTCATGCGGCGAGCGATGACACAAACTCACAGCCGTAACAGTATGATCTAGAATACCTTGATGTTTCACAGGAGCAGACTTCCAGTTTTGGAGCCATTGATCGGTGGAATTAATGTCAGGTATGTTATGCCATATTGGATTCCTTGATTTAGGACGAGTGGAGGGAAGATCATTAAGAACTTCATGAATAGGGAGATCCTGTGGGTGATTTTGTTGATGTAGCATTCTCCACTCACGTAGTGTTGCTTCCTGTCGTCTTAGTTCTAGAGGTGATATGTTACTGATAGTGTGTAACCAGCCAGTTGGGGTTGGATCTCAGTGAACCTGTTATGACCCTCATACTTTCATTCAGATGAACATCGATTTTTAGCCTATTTTCATTTTCAGAAAAAAAAAAAGGCTTATGAGATCACCGTTTGTCCGTGTGTGTGTGATGGTGTGTGTTTCCCCTTAATAACGTCTAAACGGCTGGAACGATTACAATGAAACTCAGTAAGATCATAGCACCATTATGGCTTACTCCGATCGTGCCCCTCATATTTTATTGTGTCTCACCAATCCAACATGGCGGCTGTGCGAAATATTTCACCAGCATTCAGTATCTCTGAAACTATCACCGATATCGCCCTGAAATTGTGTACGGCGATAAAGGCTACTACTAGAAGTTCACCTATGAGACTTTCAAAGACCTGGTAACTACAAATCCAACATGGCGGCCAAGCGAAGTTGAGACTTTTAAATAGACTTTTCTCGCGATTTAACCACCCAAACGTTATGAAACCTGGTACAGCAAATCCTTATACACATTATATTGCACTGAAGTCTAATTTACTTCAATTGTTTACATAACCTCAAAATGGCGGCTGTGCGAAATATTTCACTCACATTCTATATCTACGAAGCTATTACAGATATCACCCTGAAATTTTGTACGGTGATAAAGGGTACTGCTATAAGTTTATCTATGTAACTTTCATAAACATATAGAGTACAAAACGAACATGGCGGCCAAGCGAAGTTTAAAACATTTTAATAGACTTTTCTCGTGATTTAACTCTCTGAGCGCAGTGAAATGTGGTACAGTAAATGATTATACATATTGTAATGCACTGGGATCTAATTTAGTTCAATTGTTTACATAACCTCAAGATGGCGGCGGTGCGAAATTTTAAAATTAAGTTTTTATTTCTTGTGTCGTAGTCATGCGATCGAAGTGAAAGTTTGAATAATGAACCTTCGCAATAATTTTCCTTTAATGGTACATGACTCTATGGCCTATACATTTAACAATCCATTATGGCGACCATCCGAAATATTTAGACAGCTCTGAATATCTACAAATCTATTATAGCAATCAAACTGAAGTTTTTTATGTTCATCGGGCTATGAACTTAAGTTCACCTGTAAGACTTTAAATAACCTGGTGATCACAAATCAACATGACGGCGACGCGAAGTATAAATATTCACATGGACGTTTCTCGCAATTCAACCATCCGAGTGCAGTGAAACTTGGTTAATCCACTGGCATCTAATTTGTTTCCATAACCACAAGATGGCAGCTGAGCGAAATTTTAAAATCTCCTTGTTACTTCTTGTGTCCTTATCATGCGACTGAAGTTTGAATGATAAACACGTACACAATAATCTTCATGTAACAGTACATAACTCTAGGACCTACATATATAAAATCCAACATGGCGACCATCCGAAATATTTAGTCGGTTCTCAATATCTACGAATCTATTACAGCAATCCAACTGAAATTTTGTATGTTCATAGAGGCAATTAACATGAGTAGGATATATGAAAATAGGCTGTATAGTTCTTCACGGAACTACTTGTGTTAGTATGAGCACTACAGTGCGTAGTGATACTTCTAATAGTAAGGATGATATTGAAAATGAGTATGAATATTATTAACTTAATTAATATTTCAACTTAGCAGTTGGTCAACAAATTATCTGCGATTGTTATTAAATGGTCAGGTTACAGTGGATTGTGAACATAGCTGATTGTTTGGCTGTGGCTGCTCGAGCACGGACCACACATCGCTCAAACAATCAGCTGAGTTCCAATCTGTCTTCTATGTAGTCCCACATACAATTGCATCCTTCATTTTGGCATGAGAACAAATATACGCCTGACTTTTAATTCGGGATTTTCTTTGTTTTGTTGCTCTTATATAGGGGTTCACGGAATGACTTGTTTGTTCTGAAAGCTACATTAAGCCTTGTTTCTTCATATTTGTAAAACTGTACGTGCTATTGTTCACGAAATTGAATCGTACGTTTTTGTTCTAATTTTGGGTTAGTGAATTGACTTCTTTTTTCTTCCCTTGTTTTGCTAGTATTTTGGACGAGAAATTACTCAATGATGCCACTTCTTTTATCATTTCAATTTCTTTATTGAAGTTTAGTGTTGGCAGAGGTGTGCTGATAGCCCTGTTTACCATGGATTTGATGCCTACTAATTGGTGTGAATTCGGGTGTTTTGAACGGTATAATAATAATAATAATAATAATAATAATAATAATAATAATAATAATAATAATAATAATAATAATAATAATAATAATAATAATAATAATAATATCGTATGGTTTGAACGGTTATCCTTTAACTGTGACGTTTGTGTTTTCTTGCTGTAAATAGAATACATTAGATTATGGTTAGAACCCTGCGCGGATAAACAAAACGTTATCCGCATCCGCCCCGCATCCGCACGACTGTTATCCGCATCCGCCCCACATCCGCACGACTGTTATCCGCATCCGCCTCGCATCCGCACGACTGTTATCCGCATCCGCCTCGCATCCGCACGACTGTTATCCGCATCCGCCCCACATCCGCACGACTGTTATCCGCATCCGCCCCGCATCCGCACGACTGTTATCCGCATCCGCCCCGCATCCGCACGACTGTTATCCGCATCCGCCCCGCATCCGCACGACTGTTATCCGCATCCGCCCCACATCCGCACGACTGTTATCCGCATCCGCCCCACATCCGCACGACTGTTATCCGCATCCGCCCCGCATCCGCACGACTGTTATCCGCATCCGCCCCACATCCGCACGACTGTTATCCGCATCCGCCCCGCATCCGCACGACTGTTATCCGCATCCGCCCCGCATCCGCACGACTGTTATCCGCATCCGCCCCGCATCCGCACGACTTTTATCCGCATCCGCCTCGCATCCGCACGACTGTTATCCGCATCCGCCCCGCATCCGCACGACTGTTATCCGCATCCGCCCCACATCCGCACGACTGTTATCCGCATCCGCCCCACATCCGCACGACTGTTATCCGCATCCGCCCCACATCCGCACGACTGTTATCCGCATCCGCCCCGCATCCGCACGACTGTTATCCGCATCCGCCCCACATCCGCACGACTGTTATCCGCATCCGCCCCACATCCGCACGACTGTTATCCGCATCCGCCCCGCATCCGCACGACTGTTATCCGCATCCGCCCCGCATCCGCACGACTGTTATCCGCATCCGCCCCACATCCGCACGACTGTTATCCGCATCCGCCTCGCATCCGCACGACTGTTATCCGCATCCGCCTCGCATCCGCACGACTGTTATCCGCATCCGCCCCACATCCGCACGACTGTTATCCGCATCCGCCTCGCATCCGCACGACTGTTATCCGCATCCGCCTCGCATCCGCACGACTGTTATCCGCATCCGCCCCACATCCGCACGACTGTTATCCGCATCCGCCCCGCATCCGCACGACTGTTATCCGCATCCGCCCCGCATCCGCACGACTGTTATCCGCATCCGCCCCGCATCCGCACGACTGTTATCCGCATCCGCCCCGCATCCGCACGACTGTTATCCGCATCCGCCTCGCATCCACATGACTGTTATCCGCATCCGCCCCGCATCCGCACGACTGTTATCCGCATCCGCCCCGCATCCGCACGACTGTTATCCGCATCCGCCCCGCATCCGCACGACTGTTATCCGCATCCGCCCCGCATCCGCACGACTGTTATCCGCATCCGCCCCGCATCCGCACGACTGTTATCCGCATCCGCCCCGCATCCGCACGACTGTTATCCGCATCCGCCTCGCATCCACATGACTGTTATCCGCATCCGCCCCGCATCCGCACGACTGTTATCCGCATCCGCCCCGCATCCGCACGACTGTTATCCGCATCCGCCCCACATCCGCACGACTGTTATCCGCATCCGCCCCACATCCGCACGACTGTTATCCGCATCCGCCCCGCATCCGCACGACTGTTATCCGCATCCGCCCCACATCCGCACGACTGTTATCCGCATCCGCCCCGCATCCGCACGACTGTTATCCGCATCCGCCCCGCATCCGCACGACTGTTATCCGCATCCGCCCCGCATCCGCACGACTGTTATCCGCATCCGCCTCGCATCCACATGACTGTTATCCGCATCCGCCCCGCATCCGCACGACTGTTATCCGCATCCGCCCCGCATCCGCACGACTGTTATCCGCATCCGCCCCACATCCGCACGACTGTTATCCGCATCCGCCCCACATCCGCACGACTGTTATCCGCATCCGCCCCGCATCCGCACGACTGTTATCCGCATCCGCCCCGCATCCGCACGACTGTTATCCGCATCCGCCCCACATCCGCACGACTGTTATCCGCATCCGCCCCGCATCCGCACGACTGTTATCCGCATCCGCCCCGCATCCGCACGACTGTTATCCGCATCCGCCTCGCATCCACATGACTGTTATCCGCATCCGCCCCGCATCCGCACGACTGTTATCCGCATCCGCCCCGCATCCGCACGACTGTTATCCGCATCCGCCCCACATCCGCACGACTGTTATCCGCATCCGCCCCGCATCCGCACGACTGTTATCCGCATCCGCCTCGCATCCGCACGACTGTTATCCGCATCCGCCCCGCAACCGCACGACTGTTATCCGCATCCGCCCCGCATCCACACGACTGTTATCCGCATCCGCCCCGCATCCGCACGACTGTTATCCGCATCCGCCCCGCATCCGCACGACTGTTATCCGCATCCGCCCCACATCCCCACGACTGTTATCCGCATCCGCCCCGCATCCGCACGACTGTTATCCGCATCCGCCCCGCATCCGCACGACTGTTATCCGCATCCGCCTCGCATCCACATGACTGTTATCCGCATCCGCCCCGCAACCGCACGACTGTTATCCGCATCCGCCCCACATCCGCACGACTGTTATCCGCATCCGCCCCGCAACCGCACGACTGTTATCCGCATCCGCCCCGCATCCGCACGACTGTTATCCGCATCCGCCCCACATCCGCACGACTGTTATCCGCATCCGCCCCGCAACCGCACGACTGTTATCCGCATCCGCCCCGCATCCGCACGACTGTTATCCGCATCCGCCCCACATCCGCACGACTGTTATCCGCATCCGCCCCGCAACCGCACGACTGTTATCCGCATCCGCCCCGCATCCGCACGACTGTTATCCGCATCCGCCCCGCATCCGCACGACTGTTATCCGCATCCGCCCCGCATCCACATGACTGTTATCCGCATCCGCCCCGCAACCGCACGACTGTTATCCGCATCCGCCCCGCATCCGCACGACTGTTATCCGCATCCGCCCCACATCCGCACGACTGTTATCCGCATCCGCCCCGCAACCGCACGACTGTTATCCGCATCCGCTCCGCATCCGCACGACTGTTATCCGCATCCGCCCCACATCCGCACGACTGTTATCCGCATCCGCCCCGCATCCGCACGACTGTTATCCGCATCCGCCCCGCATCCGCACGACTGTTATCCGCATCCGCCCCACATCCGCACGACTGTTATCCGCATCCGCCCCACATCCGCACGACTGTTATCCGCATCCGCCCCGCATCCACATGACTTTTATCCAAATCCTCTGATATTTCAATATTATTTTTAATTTATTCGATAAAGCATAAAGTGTTAAACCAACACATTTAAACATTTGAGGAGAAAGTCGTTCCTGACAATTTGCTTCATTGCAAGGGACTTCAAGTTGGATGACACTTCTGGTTTCTTGACCTCCGCTTTAGACAAAAACTGGCTATACTTTTTTGGCTCCTTTCGCACTTGTGCCTCAGTAAGTTTGATGGGTCTGAGTATGAATACACTTTTTTTTACATGTAGAACACCCTACTATATCGTTCACCTTTTCGTTTCCATTGAAAACGTACCCAAACGTCTGCCATATCGTTGACTTGAACTTTTTTTCACGCACTATTGAATATACAACTTGTTTTTTTTAATAGATAGTTTATCCATGTTGGTGAAGTTATGTTCATATTCCCGGTCGCGTTAACATTCACTTCTCTTTCATTCTCTTTACGCTTGGAGAAAGGGATTGAGATTTGGCCGGAAATTCCAAGTCAGTCATCATCCTTCTGCTTCTTGACCCATCCATGTTCGCATATTTGATGTCTCTCTCCGTTGCAATATCACAGCCATCGTGTTTCACTGCCAAGTTGGAAATAAATCTACAGATACACCTGGAACCACATCATCCAGGATGATGTCACCACGATGAACTAACAAGCTTATTGACAGCATTATATCTCGTACGTATAGTAATAATGCCAGTGAGAAATGATGACATGTCAAGGGAATCAAACATACGGTACTTAATAAAATGTAGTTGAAAGCATATGAGGAAAATAATCATCTATAGAGCGTCTCAACCTTAAAAGACAGTACGCATTAAATGGAGCGCGCTGATGCCAGATCTGCTGCATATACAAAGTTCTGCAAGGCCTGGCCCGTACACAAGCGTGATTTTACGCAAAACTCGGGAAATTTCCAAAATATTTGTTTGTTGTATATAACTGTGCCTCATGCCTTGAAGCGAAAGACGGTACACTATTTAGATTATGATACACCGAAGCTCAGAGCGCGATTTTAATGCACACATTATAAAAATTTATGATTTTCAATTAATCAATTATTCATGAATATGATAAGGCATTTTTCTCGAATTATAATAAATTATAATATGACATATAATAATAATAATAATAATAATAATAATATATTGTGGTCTACGTAATTTACCCAATTTTGTGTGGTCAAGTGGGGGTATGCAGCCGAAATTAAATTATTCATTTCTTGTTTCTTGAACGAGACGTTGTTCAATTTTATATAGTTCTTCACTTGCGCCCATACCATTTCGATGGGATTAAGTTCACTGTGGTATGATGGTGTGGTAAGGTGACAAGCAAGAACATCTTTCTCTGCAGTGATAGCCTACATTGTCTATTACTAGGCTAGATCCTTCGAGAACATTGAGCAACAATATTGCTCGGTGAACCACTTTTCATATACTTCACCTGTCATTTTGTCGTGTGTGTCTACCGTGTTCTTTTGGTACAGAAACGTTAACTCTGCACCATTAACGAACCCTTGTTAATTCCTGGGACGAACAAAGGCAAACTACGGAAACCACTTCGAGGATGGCTGAGGTAGGAATCGAACCCACCTATTCTCAGTTTTGTCTCATGGAGTTGAGTACATCCCGTTCCAGCCCTCAGACCAGAATTACATTTCTTGGCAGAGCCGGTATTCAAACCCGGGCCTCCACGGTGACAGCACAGTGACAGTCAAGAACGCAACGAGGCAGACAATTTATTAAGAACACAAGATCCACTTCATTTCATAGTTTTACTTCACATCGTCACCTACTCTCCTTCAAACGTAATCGAGGGAGATAGCCTGCGGGCCACATTAGTAAACAAACTTCCGGTGCGTCAGCGCTGAGCGGGAGGACTAAACGAAGTGCTATAACTTATGAAAGCTACCTGATATTGAGCTCTGGTTTGTTTTAAAAACTATTTCAGACATTGATGAACATTTCTTCTTGCTTAGTCACCAATGTAAAGTCTATAGCAAAAAACTTTCTCGCTAGCTAACTTTTCTGTGACATCATCCCAGATTTTTCAAGTAACATTTAAGAAAAAAACATAACTTTCTTATTATGAAAATAATTACTGCCCTGAGAAGTAGGGTATCTTCTACCAACATCAGGCAATCTAAAAATAAATTCTTGATCTGTTGCGATCATTAGTTCATTATATATGGCGTGATAAGTTTTATAAATGCAAAAATGTAGATTCGCGCAAAAATATCGTAATTGTGAAATATGGGCCATGTGTTAATTATTTATGGCTTTTATTTTCACACTATCATAAAGAACGGGAAATTCTCTATAAGACCACGAAAACATTTTCTTAGATTTGTCACTTTCAATAATTGGGAAATGGCAACATCGCCGGGGTAGAAGAGGACGAAGCTAATTGCAGGACATAGGAGTGCGAGTAAGAGGCAAATGAAAAATGAAAATCCACAGCCTGCTTCCAGTCTCCGACCGGGTCAGGAATGGAATGAATGAAGCCCCCATCTAGCGGCGAGGATATGGACTGTGCCGGCTGCCGAGGCCTGCCGCACTCCTCTGGGGCAATGATTAAATGAATGACAGATGAAATGAAATGATAGTGGAGAGTGTTGCTGGAATGAAATTTTGACAGGGAAAACCGGAGTACCCGGAGAAAAACCTGTCTGCCTCCGTTTTGTCCAGCACAGATCTCACATGGAGTGACCGGGATTTGAACCACGGACCCAGCGGTGAGAGGCCGGCGTGCTGCCGCCTAAGCCACGGAGGCTTAGTGAGAGGCAAATACTACATTTAATTCCATACTGTCTTTTAAGGTAGAGACGCACTATAGTGCAATACGTGCCTGAATATTTCATACGAAATAGGCTATGGGAGTATTCCTCATTTAAGCATGAAGCTGTTAATTGGCATATCAAATAATATGTAGCCTACTATTATCGTAAATTCCACATTGTATTCTAAAAACTATCCGCAAATTTACTCGAAACATTATCCGCAGCGTATCCGCTATCCGCACAGCCATGCAAACTTTATCCGCATGGCGAAAATTTTGCGGATATCCGCACAGGGCTTTAAATATGGTCTGCTTGATGGATTGTTGAGTCTAAGTAATTTATGCGTCGGTTATTTTCCGTTTCAATGCTGAATTTAATGGGTCGGTGCAAATTGTTGCTTGTTTGGAGGAATGTATCTTATTAAGATATTTCCGTGTCATAAACGCAATTGACGTCATCCACGAATTTAACATGATCATATAATAACTATAGGCTATCACATTAACCGTATTTGTGGGCATCAATACCTTAAAAACCGGTGTCTCAGATGCATTCTTGTGTTGAGTCAGTCAGTAGGAGGAAAGTTATGTGTGATCTGGACTTTGAACTTGTGGTGATCATGAAGAATGCTTTTTAGTCTATTTACATTTATGAAAAAAAAAATAGGCTTATGAGATCACCTGTTGTCCGTGTGTCTGTCTGTGTGTGCGTGTGTGAGTGTGTGTGTGACGGTGTGTTTCCCCATAATAACTTCTAAACGGCTGGAACGATTTCAATGAAACTTGGTTAGTTCATAGCAATATTCCGTACGACCCCGATCATGCCCTTTTTTTTGTTATGTCTCACCAATCCAACATGGCGGCTGTGCGAAATATTTCACCAGCAATATCTCCGAAACGATTACCGATATCACCCAGGAATATTTTACAGTGATAAAGGGAACTACTAGAAGTTCACCTATGTGACTTTTGAAAACCTGGTAACTACAAAACCAACATGGCAGCCAAGCGAATTTGCGATTTTTAAATAGACGTTACTTGCGATTTAACCAACCAAACACATTGAATCTTGGTACAATATATGTTTATACACATCGTAATGCACCGACATCTAACTTCGTTCAATTGTTTACATAACCTCAAGATGGCGGCTGTGAGAAATATTTCACCGGCATTCTATATCTCTGAATCTATTACCGGTATCACTATGAAATTTTGTACGGAGATCAAGAGCACTACTGGAAGTTCATTGCAATTGGGTAAAATCGTGTTGACTGACTGAAGGGCATCAAATATAGCCTCCAACATCATAATATTTTCCACAATGCCCTATAATAATAATTTCCTGGTTTTGAAAATTTGAGGACCAGTTCTCGCACTGGAACCATTTAAATAAATTGAGGAGTTCTCCTTTGACACTGGTGGCTTATTAAGTCACCTCCTTTCACACACACATAGGCTATAGCATAGTAGCCGCTGCAATCCCGTTGAGTGAGGCTGCGTTGCGCCCGATCAAAATTGTAATCATAGCCCCAGTGAGTGGTTCTGCTGGTGAGACCAAAGCGAATTATTAAATTTGACTCCCTGAGGACTGGATTCCCAGTATTAGACCCTTGGGAAATTAAACTTTATGCACGTGCGATTGCTAGATAATTGGTCCCAGTTTTAGCGTTGTTAGGCACATACGTCGGCACTGCCATATATTGGCCGTAAAGTCATAATTTCCGCAAGTGATTCACTATTTCTCACGGTGACAGTTGCAAGAGAAGATACTAATATGGAAAAAGTACAAGAAGACGTAGGCCTACTACCACCATCAGTAGCATGAAGGTCGGACACGGGTGTTAACAGTGTCACTTGTACAGAATCATAGTAACAATGATTGATGATGAATAACTCGAAGTATTTTGTTGCTACAAAAACAAAAATTAGTAGTAATATATAACGTTGTAAGCTGCTTCCTATCACCAGGTCAAAAATAACAGTGGCTCAACACATTCACGACGGCGGCTGG
The DNA here is from genome assembly GCA_946902985.2 of Meconema thalassinum. Classification (NCBI taxonomy): domain Eukaryota; kingdom Metazoa; phylum Arthropoda; class Insecta; order Orthoptera; family Tettigoniidae; genus Meconema; species Meconema thalassinum. The sequence continues at coordinate 510,792,769 of OX336393.1, read as the reverse complement.
GCGTATTCTTAAAACTTAAATATCATTAACTCATGATATATTATAAAACTATCAGCACCCGCTCCCACCGGCTTCGCCCGGTATCTTGAATGGTTTATCCAGCGTAAACTTGAAAGGCGAATGGACGGCTGGTCCCAGACGCATTTCAGCTCGTAAACTCGCTCCGAAAACGTAAAAACACTTGTAGTGGGTGATGTATTAAAGATGAAGATATGCTGTCGCGGACTTTCTGTAGAACTATTCGTATACTCGTAGTCTATAGATATTTTTAACCGTGTACCCAGCGTAAGATTAAAAGGCTCACGGACGGTAGGTTTTCTTCGACTCGTTTCACTGAAATCGTCACTGATCGGCCTCCTTTGTGACTGTGATGTCATTCCTCAGGCATTAGAACACATTTAAATTGTGCTACTCCAGAAGCAGTGAATTGTTAAATAGACTGGATGTCGATTAAAGATATTTTCAACTTTAATAGTTATATGTCTTGTTGTCGCATTGTTCGGATATTTGTGACACTGTATTCATGTCTTTGTTTTCTTAATTGTGTTAGCATCATACGGTAAATAAATAAATAAATCTGGTCATAAATGACTTTTTTTTATCATTTTAAATGCTCTTGTCGACTTCGTCGTTACGCTGGGGTCTGGCGTTACGTTACAGTGACGGGACGAAACGTACCCAGATGCACTGAGGTGTGTGACGTCATAGTACTGCTTGGTGCATGTGTTTCCCGACAATCACTACTTCGTTAGTATAAGACAAAAATCCCCGATTCTTGGATGTCACGGGTAATCTCGAGAACCAGTGGATGGATTTTGATGCGGTTTTCACCATTCTGTAAAGGATATCTCGAGGAAAGATTCTGTAGAAAATAATTTATGTATGATCAAAGGAAGTCAAGCAGTAACGATTTCAGTGAAAAAGTCGAAAACAAACTTGGCGTCCGTGCGCTTCTTAAGCTTACGCTGGGAAAACCGTTAGAAATATCAGTATACTATGAGCGTAAGAATTGGTCAGCATGAGTAGTTCTACAAAAACGTCCAAGGCAGCATATCTCTATCTTCAATACATCGCCCACTATAAGTGTTTTTAGACTGGATGGAAGGGGCACTTCCCCTTGCGCTTGACCTTGCTTTGCCCTTGGTTTGCACTTGCCGTTCGCGAGTAATTTGAAACAAGATAAGCAAGATAAGTATTATGCAGATAATTTTCTAACATGTCATGAGTCCAGCCTTTCTAGCATTTTTCAACATTTGTAGCATTTAGAATGATACCAAGTCTAGTCTTTCAGACTCACTGTCACTTTTTTTCTACAGAATGGTGAAAACCGCATCAAAATGTATACAGTGGTTCGAGATTACCCGTTACATACAAGAATCGGGGACTTTGTTTTATACGTACTACTGGAGATTTGATCTTTCGGCAATGATTTTTGGCTTCGTGTTGCAAACTATATTCTACAGTGAAAACCCTCCTTATCGACTGAAGACTCGCAGTGGCCGCGTGTCGAGCAAGGCGCTAGCAGCAGAGTATTTAACAATCATAATTACTTACAAGTATTTCAGAGTTGTTGCTGGAAATGCTGTCCTTCACTTTCTAAACACACATTGCACCAACGTAGGAAGTTTTGGTACATCCTCACTGATATTTCGTATCAGCGCAGATATTTCGTTCTTGAGAGCGGATTGTTTCTGTATACCTTTACTTTGAGGTTCCCCCACACGTACAAATCGGACGGCACTGAAACTTACGAAAAAATTGACTGTAAACTTGTTCTTGAGAAGATAAGTTTTCACTAGGAATATTCGATGTTTTGTTCTATACCTAACCATGGTCACGTGATTCGAGGCAGGATACAGTACTTCACAGCAAATCTAAATTACAACAGCTAAGGAATCTTGCCAGCTGAGTATTATAATAAATGCTCTGGTAGCATCCAGAGCTCTACGGCCCGCTCTACATAAAATTCTAAAGAAAATGAGTCCAAACTCGGACTTCTTAATTCTTAAACTGTCGTTTATTACAAGTCATTTATGATTGTATTGCAACTACGAGTTTTAAAATTTAAAAAAATATACAGAAAAATAATAAATTTTGACCGACCGTGCATATGGAGCATTTTAAGCGAGTTTGGACTCTTTCCTTTAGAATTCTGTGCAGAATTCCAAAAAGTTGAAAATTGTAATAAGAAAAGTTTTAGTGCTGTGGGATAGCGCCACCGGCCGGTCCGGCGAGCGGGTCACAGGGTGGGTGAGTGACGTCAGTTGAGTTCCGAGAAGTCCCTTAATCCTCTGGGTAAAATGGCCAAATGGAAAGACTATAAATATTTAAAAGAACATATAAAGCAGTTTGTTGTTGGATACTGGCAGTAAACAGAAAACTAGTATTTTTGAAAACTATTTTTTGACAGATTGATCTGTATACTGTAAGTGGGCTGTACCAGCTTGACCGGTACATATTACAGTCTCCACGCACAATGAACCTTCATACCTTTGTGATTAATGCAAATAAAGGCTTGCCACGGTAGATGAGTGGTTATCGTGTCGGACTACCAACCCCAAGCTTGCAGGTTCGCTCCTGGCGGAGGTAAGTGATTTTTGAAAGGCGACAAAAATCGCGGTTCACATGTCATACGTTGTTGGCATGTTAAAGAACCCATTTTAATTCGGTAGGCCGTGTTCATAATGGCAAATTTAATCTCGGGATTTTCCGGCAACGCAAAAAGTTCCTCATTTCTCTACTAGAAAGCGCTATAGTGTCAAGGAGCTTAGATATCTAACCTCCTTGACTTTCATAGCGCTGCAAGGGGCGATAAAATTCGACCTGCAACCTGCCCTCTGGGCGACAATTATTAAAGGTTTCACCCGGCACCCGAGGCCATACGATATTATTATTATTATTATTATTATTATTAATGCAAATAAAGTGCGCAATGTGTCCTCAGCAGTGCATGTGTATATTGAGTGGTCTCCGTGTTCTACTCGGGCTTTAAGAAGAATTCTCACTCGCAGGAATAGCGAGCTTAGTTATGGAAGGAAGGGTCGAGGACAAAAACTGTAGGGGTAGACCAAGGTTAGAATATGTTAAACTGATTGCCTCGGATGTAGCGTGTCGGAGCTATGTAGAGATGAAACGATTAGCTCAGGACAGGGAGGCATGGACAACTGCATCAAACCAGTCAAAAGACTGAAGACTCAAACAACAACAACTCACTCGCTTTCGGCCACGAATGACCGGCCCATCTACACCAGTAACTTAAAGCAGAACATGGAGTATGTGCAGTAAACTTGTTTAACTCTCAATAATTGGACAGAATAGATCTAATCTATTTTCATTTGCATGGTTGCACTAACAACTCGGTGTTAGAACAGACTACCCCTGTATTTCAAGACGGTAACTGGAAGGGAGGAGTGGTTGGCACGGTTTGAAATGTTTGTCACCCACACTATAAACAGACGAAACAAATCGATCACTTCCAATCGCATGCGAACTGACTGGTCTTAAACTTAATTGCTAATTGGAACAGGACAAGCAAGCACAACACAAACTGTGATTGATTTACAGCAGTTACCATGCGAGGAATGGCTTCATACAGATGTCAACGTGAGCTGTAGTAATTCTTGTGGTGAGAGATGTGACTCGCTGTAGCATTTCAGCACTTCAGTCAGGCACGGATTCAACGGGGGAGTCACGGGCGTCATGAACCCCCCCCCCAACGGAGACCGAATTGTTTTTTTCAAACTCAAAAAACGAAAACACAATAACCAGACAAGACAAATAAAACTTAACGAATTTTAACTGAAAAACAGTTTTTTTTTCATTTTATTCAATACTGAAAATATCTTGATTGCAATTATTATGTTCTGATACAACGGTACATATTTACAACTTCATACCTGTTATATAAAAACGATTATTTATATAACAAAATCAACTCGTCTATTTGTTTAGCAAACCTTCTGATTACCGAATCGATGTTTATAGTGATGTCACGATGAATGTGCAGCAATGCACGGATAGGAATTTGGGGCTTTTTTCGCACCAAAAAATTTTGCCCACGTCCAACTGCAAGCTTGGTTGGCAATGTAAGCTTTGTCGGTAACAACTCGACTTGCCGAAACATTAACGTACCTTGATACTTTTCTCGAAGCTCGATGTAAAATTCGCAAAAAACGCCGTTGCAATTTGTAAGAATATTTTTGGTGCGCTAAACGCATCAAATTTCTATCCATGTAGCTAGCAAAAGAAATTGGTCTGGTTTTGTACGTTTGGTTATTTTCTGATTGCGTTGCTAATGATACCATTTTTCTTAACTATTTAGATTCTGTGACCCCCCCAAGCCAAACTCTAGATCCGCGCCTGACTTCAGTGCGTGCTTATCGTTGTTTTCACCCTGGATCCCACCGACAGTAGTGGCTACGCGGGCTAAAGCGCTGCGTTTGGTCAAGGGGCCAAGCTCTCTGCTGACTCGGTAGACGCGTGGGTTCGAGCCCCACCGTCGGCTGTCCTTGAAATGGTTGTCCGTGGTTTCCCATTTTCAACACCAGGCAAATGCTGGGACAGTACCTTCTGACAGGCCACGGCCGCTTCCTTCCACATCCTTGCCCAGTTTCATTCATCTTCATCCATTCCATCTCTCATCCCGACGCGCAGGTCGCCCACGGTCGTCGATTAGAAAGACCTGCACTCGGCCTCCCAGGAGGCTACACGACAAAAAAAAAAAAAAGAACCCTGGATCCCTACACTGGGTGCCCCGGAGAATTTTCGTTTTGCTCTGGGATTGTGATGGCAACCCCTACAACCTGTAGCCGCTGTGGCTTTTCTTTGTCCTTGACAGTGTCTAAGTTGCCGTGTTAGTCACAGTTGTATCGCATCGATTCTTTGCTATCGATCGCTTTTGGGGCATTGCCTACCCCAGTGTAGGATTCGTGTCTGTAATAATCAAGTGTAGTGTTCCAGGGTTAAGAAGGGTACCATTGAGGTCTTCCGTCTCTTAAAAAATACGAGGAAACTACAGGGCGCCCGAGAATGTTCTCCGCCGTGGTTACGTGCAGCTGTGAGTGGTTGAGTTATCGGTTTAGTTGGTAGCACTGTGTCTTTGACAGGGTGAATCCCACACGTGTGGGCTGTAGCCTGTGTGTATTGCAATTAGCGAGCGTATATTTCATCAGCACTTCCAGCATCTGTTATGAATGGCTCTGGTGAGTACAAAGTATAGCCTACTGTTTGCTGGTTATTAGGGAACACAGCGATGACAGAATGCATTCTGCACATAAGTCAAGCAGCATTGCGCGTCATAGGAGCTAATGTCACCACGGACAGTTAAACGATGCCAGAGGCTACTTGAGCTGAGTCATATCCTACTCGCGCAACTGTACCTGTCAACGAAGTAGGCTGACGTGTGGCACAAGTAAACAAAGAATAGTTCCCATCTCGACCGCCGGCAATCATTTCGTGAAAGGGTAATATGATGCAAGCGGCAGCCGTGCTGCCAACGTAACTGCTGTAGCTAGCTCTCGCAGACGCGTGTAGGCGCTGCGGAGAACATTCCCGGACTCACTGTAGATGATTATGAACGACTGAGATAGCTGCGCGCGCTAAGGCGAAAGGCATGGGACCCAATGTACTCGATAGGCGAGTGGATTCGGATATCACTGTCGGTCACTCTTGAAATTACTTTCCGTAGTTTCCAGCTCCAACTTCGGTCCGCCTCGTGGTGTAGCGGTTAGTATTCTTGGCTGTCACCCCTGAGACCAGCGTTCTACTGCCGGCGCTACTAAGAAATGTAGCCTAATTCTCGTCTGAAGACTGGTACGGGGTACACTCAGCAAAGCTGTGAAGAAATGGGTTCGATTTTCAACTCAGATATCCTGGAAATGTTTTTCCGTGGTTTCTCACTTCTACACCTGGCTAATGATGGGATGGTTTCTAACTTAAGGCCACGGCTACCTCCTTCCCAATCCTCGTCTGAATTTCAAATGCACACACTCCTAGTACTACAGACAGCACAATAACCTCACTTATGAAATACATTCTGCACATACCCAAGTAGCGAAGAACGAAGGATGACCTGTATCAGCGGTTTGGAAAACCACAAATTGGCCGAGTACTAGGACAGAAGGGTTTACAGTGGTTTGGTCACAACTTTCGAGCTGATGAATCCATCCCAAACCGAGTCCTTCATTCACAACCTGCTGGAAGATGCCCAAGGGGACGATGGAAGGATCGAGTATTGACAATACTTGAGCAAGTGGAGCCGAATGCGGTGGAAGATGAAACTAGAGACCGGCAGTAGATACCTCCTACTTCGTGACTGATTCCTCAGTTATCACTTTTCCTATTATTTTTATTTATTTTGTTCTTCTGCTGTAGGCCTTAAAGGCCCATAAGTGCAATAAATATTGATGACACACCCAAATACAAGTGGTTAAATGACCACGATATCCAAACTCCTCATATGAAACAACAACAACAATTTCAACTCCAGGTAAAATCATGAAACGGTTCCTTCAAACACTGTAGGCTCTTTGAAACCCCTTTCTCAGCTTCATTTATCTTCACCCTCTTCGTCTCTCATCAACTACTCCCATAGGGTTAGCGTCAGGAAGGGCATACGGACATGAAATCCATCGGTCTACATGCAAATAATAATTAACCAAATACACTTTTACCTACTTGTATTTTCTACCTGTTATAACTGAGCATAAATACGTGTTGACCGAGTAAAACGTAATCAATTATTATTTTATTAAGGACACCACGTACTCTTGGGCATACGAATTGTGCACATTTGCTGGCCTCATTATACTATGCATATTCTGTGTTTATGGTAAAGTTACTGCTATGATTCTTGTAAAATGTTAAGAGCAGTGTATTCTGAGCTGATTCTTGCCATGAAATGCTACTTTGCTTTTATAGAATGTGGGAAATGAGTACGAAATGTAACATAGAAAATTAAAAAGAAAAGTGTTAGTTACTTCGGGTTCACATTCCTCAGTTGTTTGCCGATCAAATACTCTCAAATTTTGTCCGAAAATTGGGAATAGACAATGGCAGACGAATAACCACTTTTTACATTAATATTGTGTTTGAATGTAAGAAACCAAATCCCAAAAAATATTTTGTTCTTTTTATAAATTTAAAAATATGTTTGTTGGGATTTTGTTGTTACATTCTGGCCCACTAATAATTTATAATTATCCATTTTCAGTTTGTGCACAACATTTGAGAGTATTTGATCGGTAAACAACTGAGGAATGTGTACCTGATGTAACTAATACAATTCTTTTTCTGTAAATGTCTATGACAAAATTCGTACTAATTCCCCACATTCTATAAAAGAAAAGTACCATTTCATGGCCATAATCAGCTCAAGCCTCTTCCTCATTCCACTGCTGACCAAGGAAAGGGGCGGAACCCTTGATAATGCCAGACGCAGTTTCCGGTGAAACGTCGGGAGATATCCTGTCTGGACCACGGCATACAAGCCCGAAAAATTTGTACTTAATTATTCAGAATATTCTGCTTTTAACATGTTACAAGAATCATAGCTGTACCTTTACCATAAACCCATAAAAAGCATAGTAGAGTATAATGAAATGAAATGAAAATCCACAGCCTGCTTCCAGTCTCCGACCGGGTCAGGAATGAAATGAATGAAGCCCCCATCTAGCGGCGAGGATATGGACTGTGCCGGCTGCCGAGGCCTGACGCACTCCTCTGGGGCAATGATTAAATGAATGACAGATGAAATGAAATTGTAGTGGAGAGTGTTGCTGGAATGAAATTTTGACAGGGAAAACCGGAGTACCCGGAGAAAAACCTGTCTGCCTCCGTTTTGTCCAGCACAAATCTCACATAGAGTGACCGGGATTTGAACCACGGACCCAGCGGTGAGAGTCCGGCGTGCTGCCGCCTAACCCACGGAGGCTACAGTACAGTATAATAATGTGCACAATTCGTATGCCCAAGAGTACGTGGTGTCCTTAATTAAGCAACACTGAAAATGGTTTAGAAGCTCTCGATTGAAATAAAATTGTATAATTTCCAAGGAATCTGTAAGGTATTGCTGATTATTTTCTGGAGTTCAATAAATAAAATGGTGCATTTTTTTAAAAAATGCCGGGTAAAATAATGATCGTCCAATTTCCAACCTAGATTCTTTAACCATTTATAGGATAATGGTTTGCATTTCAAGTACAATGCACGAGTTATTGTTATTCTTCAATCTTTTGACTGGTTTGGTGCAGCTCTCTATGTCCTGAGCTAACCGATACCAAACAAAGTTACCAAGCCTTACATCCGAAGCGATCTGTTTAACATATTCTAATCTTGGTCAACCCCTTTAATTCTTGTCCTCAATCCTTCCTATTCCTGGGTATCTTGGTATTTGTGCTACCTAACTATCTCTTCTCATCATTAGCAGTCGCCAGAAACATCTGTCCTTTCCCAATCGTCTTAATGCCTCTTCACTTGTAACTCTATCTATCCATCTCCTGTAACACCACATTTTAAATACTTCTATTCTCCACTTTTGTGCTGTGCCAACAGTCCCAGTTTACAATGGCATACAAAGATGGTTTTCTATTACCTAAAGAGTACGTTATCAAATATGCTAATGGTTGAATCTTTCACCTTATTTATATTTCTGAACACCCATCTTGAGCTACTGCAAAGAACAAATTCGAAAGAAAGTAAAAACAAACAGATAATAATGGGAAATATAAGACGCTGTGGAGCCTCCGTGGCTTAGGCGGCAGCACGCCGACCTCTCACCGCTGGGTCCGTGGTTCAAATCGCGTTCACTCCATGTGAGATCTGTGCTGGACAAAACGGAGGCAGACAGGTTTTCCTGGGGTAGTCCGGTTTTCCACGTCACAAATTTCATTCCAGCAACACTCTCCACTATCATTTCATTTCATCTGCCATTCATTTACTCATTGCCTCAGAGGAGTGCGACAGGCTTGGGCAGCCGGCACAGTTCATATACTCGCCGCTAGATGAGGGCTTCATTCATTCCGTCCCTGACCCGGTCGGTCGACTAAAAGCAGCCTGAGGATTTCCATTTTCATAAGACGCTGTCTGAAAAACTTTATGTGTGAACGACTGCATGTGTACATGATGACCTTGTAGTTTGGGCGTAGGACGCGTATCATATGAAGGTATGCTTTTACCAAACTTGGCAGAGATCCTATGATTAGTTTCGTTGTAATTTGATTTTATGTTTTGAGTGGCCGCCATAGATGACAGCGATATAGGACACGACACTAAGGTGATCTCTGTTCGAAATTTGGTTCAATTCGGTTTCATCATGTTTGTATTGACAGACTTATACACACACAGACTGACAACTTTTGGCCCCTGCTGACCTCATGTCTCCTTTCTCTTTCGCAAAAATTGAAATCCCCTAGGGTACAGTACCTTAGTTTAGGGGCTGCGACAACGCGATCATGTAGCCCCGTGTACTTTGGGTGTGTGTAGAATCTGTCTGATAACCGGTGTTAATTGTGATGTCTATATTAGAGTGTGTTATCTGTTTTAATTAAAGTAAGGGCTGTAGACACTAATGTCAAGTAGTTCCTGCTTTTGCTACCAAATGCTACCGTCCAGGACACTTAGCTTGCGATTTGGCTAGTAGATGGCATCGCAGTCAGAACCTGGCGGTGAACGTTGGAACTAATTGAGCGTTATCAATTCTAACCTACACATTTTGGCTTCACATACAAGTGTAATTAGGGGAAGGTTCTTTTTCATGCCATAAATCTATGACATGGGACCGCTGGCTTTACTTACCCTCCGTAGGAAGGAATACTGAAGGATTTTTAACGCTCTTAAAAAAACCGAAGACTTAGGGTGGGTTTGAACCCGCGACCTTGGGTATAGAAGCTCAGCATGGTACCAACTACGCCACCGAGCCGCCGACAGTAGGCTAATAACACCCAAAACAAAAATAGCTCTGTCCTGTAAAGGATTAACCTGCATTCCACTTGAGTTCCGGTGATGTTTAATCAAACAATGCTTCTTGTTCAGCCAGATGCGCGAGCGGGTGCTCGAGTGCTTCTCGATGGAACTCTTCAAACTTCCTTGAGCTCTTGGACGTTGTTTATCTCTGTCTTCTCCTCCATTGGCTTTTCACCCGCCCATGACTTGACATGAATATTCTGCTTGCTAATAAATGATCTCCTTGTTTCAGATATTCCCAAAGCACCGACTGGAATATCGTTTTACCTCACAATCGTTTCGTGAAAGACGTAATCCCTCCCTATATTATTCTGCTAAGGTCCCATTCCAGTTTTGTACCGTAAATAAGGTCCCATTAACACCAACCTACACATATGGGGTACCTACAGGTTCCACACAACCCAATGCGGAAGCGAAACGCACTCACTTACTCTTTAAATGCCTCACAATTAAATAAATACCTTAAAACATGTATATTTATAATGAAAATAATGAAAGAATGCAACCCACGAACCTACTACGTTGTCGTAGCAGGGGGAGAGGTGATACTCCCACGTGGCGCGTCCCAGGTGGCGGATAGGGGGGTCCTCACTGGCTTGCCAGCGGACTTGAGGGAAATAAAATACCTCTCGCGGACCAAACACTCTGTAAACAGCTGCAGAACATCGAGTGGCACCTCTCGATCTCAACAATCGAGTTGCAACCATGTGATCATTTCATGTGATCACCCCAACATTTCACTTTCAACTTGTGAACCTGGCATGATGGATCGTATTGGATCACAGCAACTACCCCAGGCCCCGGACTTATACAGTTCGGGTTCTCCCGATCATCGGATTCTGGGGGATCGGGAGCATCATGCTGAGAAGAGTCGGAGCTTCTCAAAATCTCTTCGCCCGAAGAAAAAGAACTTCATCGGAACAGTCAATGTGAACACTTTGCTCAAAACTGGGAAACTTAAACATTTAATTGACACCTTGAATAAATTTGATATTCAAATTGCAGCCATTCAGGAAACACGTTTCCAAGACGAAAATCATTTTGATTCAGAAAACTTTAGGATATATAAGGGGAAACCAGCCATAAAAATTGGAGATAATTTATCACAATTTGGAACAGCGTTTTTTGTAAGAAAAACAATAGCCAGTTCAGTACTCAACTTTACTTCTCCCTCCGAAAGGATCTCCGTTCTCTCAATAAAATCAAGCAACAAGGCATACACATTGATTAATGCCCACGCTCCCATAAACAATGACAATAAGAAAAACCCTCAGAAAGTAGAAGACTTTTGGGAACTCCTTGAGGAAACCATCAGCAAAATTCCTAAACATCATGTGAAAATTTTACTCGGTGACTTTAACGCACAGGTTGGTAGAGAAAAGAAGTATAGGTCCATAGTTGGTCATCATCCAGCACATTGGAGAACAAATCAGAATGGTGAGCATCTGATAAATTGCTGTAAATCCTTTAATTTGAGGCTCATGTCTACATATTTCACCAGGTCTCCACACAAGAAGAAAACATGGAAATCACCAAATCCAGCACTAGGAGAATTCCAAATTGATCATGTAGCAGTGTCCAAACAGAACATATGTGAAATCCTAAATGTTAGAGTGCGCAGGGGAGTGATTGACTCTGATCACTACTTAAGCCAAATCAAAGTGAAATTCCAGCCTAATAGATCCAAACCAAAAACTAAGAGATTACTAAGAGTGGATCCGGAGCACCTCAAGCAGAACGCCAAAGAATTTCTTCAGGCCATAAAAGAGCAAAATCCCAAAGACTGGAGGGACTTAGGAAACTCAATTCTGACATCAGCACAGAAGTTAGGGCAGCCCCCAAGGAAAAGGAAACACAGATGGTGGAACACAACCTGTGATAAAGCAATTGAAGACAGAATTAAAGCCTGGAATAAATGGAACGGACATCAGACAACTGAACGATGGGAATTATTCCTTAAGATCCAGAAATCAACAGCTAAGATCATCCGCAGGGAGAAGCGGACATACGACAGGAATAAACTCATAGAGATAGAACAGGATTTCCTAAAAAACAACACCAGAAGTTTCTATAAGACATTCCGTGAGAGTCTGTCTAGTTATCAACCACCTAGCATATGTTTCAGTAGACCAGATGGCTCACTAGAAACAAACACCAAGGAAAACTGCAAGATCTTAGCAGATTACTTCCAGGACCTACTCAACTGTGACCCACCGAAAGAAAAAATGCACTTTGAAAAGCCTGCACCGAATCCAGATTCACATCCACCGACAATGGAAGAAACAGCTGAAATCATTCAATCTCTTAAAAACAACAAAGCACCGGGAGAAGACGGTATTACCGCTGAAATGTTGAAACTCGGTGGGGAAGAGGTCACCAGAAGAATCCACGCAATTTTAAAAGCAATTTGGGAAACAGAAGTGATCCCACAGGACTGGAAGTGCGCGTTAATACATCCATTGCACAAGAGAGGTAACAAAACTGATCCAAACAACTATAGAGGTCTATCCCTATTATCTGTGGCCTATAAAATCCTATCTAAAGCTCTTCTGAACAGACTAGAGAAACAAACAGACCATTTGATTGGTGAATATCAAGCGGGTTTTAGAAAAGGGCGTTCATGTGCTGAACAGATATGGAATCTGAAGATGATTTTGAAGATCCGCAGATCCAACCCCACAATTGTCACCTTTGTGGACCTAAAGAAAGCATATGATTCTGTGGACAGGCAGACCCTGTTTGAGACGCTAGAAGAACTTCAAGTGGACAGGAAGACCAGAGAACTGATTTGTCAGACTCTCACCAATACAACATCGAAGGTGAAGTTTCTTGGGGAAATTTCTGACTCTTTTGAAGTACGAACAGGTGTTCGCCAAGGAGACGGACTTTCACCCCTTCTATTTAACCTGGTTCTAGATAAAGTCATCAGAGAGTGGGAAAAGAACATCAAAGGCGTTAGCATAGGAACTGCTGGAAACAAAATCAATGTGAAATGCTTGGCTTTCGCAGATGACCTAGCAATTATCACTAGGAACAAAGAAGAAACTAAGCATGCTATTGAGACATTATACAGAATAGCATCACAAGCAGGCCTTCAAATATCATTTGAAAAAACCAAGTACATGAAGAATTTTCAGCAAAAGAAGAAGAAAGAAAAAATAGAAACAGCGTATGGAGCAATTTCACAAGTAGAATTTTTTAAATACCTTGGAGAAATAATTCTTCCTTCAGGATTGGACAGTTTGGCTAACACAGAAAGAGCCTCAAAACTTCATAGAGCATTCAGACTAACATGGGATCACTATAATAAAAGAGTAATGTCACATAATGCAAAACTGAAACACTACAAAACAGTTGTACTACCGGAAGCTCTATATGCTTCAGAAACCATAGCTTTAGGAGGTCATTCTAAAATTGCAAATATAGAAAAGCAAGAACGTAAAATTCTTAGAAAAATATTCGGCCCCACACAAGAAAACGGAATTTGGATTAAAAGACGAAATTCAGACCTATACCGTCACACAGATAGTTTCAGCAACACGGTACGAAAAAGACGTTTAACATTTTATGGACACCTCTTCAGGATGGACGATTATAGACTTACAAAAAGGTTATTCAATGTAATAAATTCTCAGAAATCAAGGATAGCCTGGCTGGATGAATCAAGAGAGGACCTGCAAGAGTTGAACATCGGAGAAAATATTCTGAGAAACCGCAAAGTCTTCAGGACCGCAGTAACAAAGCACAAGTTTAGGGTGAAAACTAGTGGCAGGACTGGAACCAAGTGGACAGAAGAACGGAAGAAGCAGCACAGTGACTTCATGAAGAGATTTTGGGAAGATCGGAAGGCGAATATCATCAAGCCGAAAAACAAGTTCAAGCGCGCTCTATAATGGGCAAAACGCAAAAAGAAGAAGAAGAAAGAATGCAACACGGTAACCATGGTAACAGAATCTCACAGGTCGATCTATTTCTGTAAGACGCAATGCAATTCCAATTATTACATTATTGTGAAAGTTTCCAGACGGTTATAAGGTTATCACTGAACCAAATTAAGCTGTAAAATGCATCATTACATACAGTATAATGCGCTTAAGGGGGTCAAGGGGCACTCTGGAATGTTTTCACGCAATTTTCTCGTGTGAGTGTGGTACGAAAGGTCTTTTTCACCCGACTATAAAGGGTCTCCGAAAACCACATTTAAAGGACCTTAAATTAACAGTGTCTGTGATATTCCCAGAAAACTAACTTCGCTCTGATATACCTACGAAGGAATTATTATTATTAGCGTATGGCAAGGAAATTATATACGTAATATATACAATATATACACAATAACAAAAAACATTGATTCACTTCAGGCATTAGTGTTATGCGTTATGGCTGAATGTCCAACTTTTGAACCCACTGCGGTGCCTCCGCTGTTGGTGAGAGAAAGTCTTCCAATCTACCTGGATAAGCCCGTAGTTGACACTCGCTTAAAATGTGGGGAATGGTCTGGCGACGGGCTCCACAATCACATTCTGGAGATGGTACAAAGGTCCACTTATAGAGGGAATTTCTGCACCTTCCATGACCTGTACTGATCCTGTTCAGTCTGGACCAAGTTGCACGCGGTAGTTGGAATCCGTTAGCAATTTTTCCCCCTCTGAAGATGTTATATAGGGGCAAGTCAGTGGAGTTATTCCAGCGGCCTTTCCATTCCTACGAAGCATCGAAGTTGGTGGATGTCTTCATAACAGCATCACAAAGAGGTGGATGTCGTGATTTCAATCTTTGGAGACTAAGAGCTGGTATGTCGCCTAGAACAGGTAGTAGATGATTCTTGCAGATCTTGTTGTACTCTCGAAGAAGAGCACTGGATCTTCGTAAGTCAGGTGGCATTATACCAGACAACAGTGGGAGCCAGTGGACTGGAGTTAGTCTGATGGTGCCAGTTATAAGATGCATGCTAGTATTCAATTGTGGGTCAATATACTTCGTATACGGGCTATTAAGCCACACTGGAGCACAAACGTCGGCAGTAGAGAAAACCAGCGCTAAGGCTGAAGAGCGCAGGATGTTCGCAGCAGATCCCCAAGTAGTACCAGTTAGCTTCTGAATAATATTGTTTCGGGTTTTCAGTTTCTTCGACAAGTTCAAAAGATGTTGCTTGAAGGATAAAGTCCGATCCAAGGTAACACCAAGATATTTCGGAAACATATTGTGATTAAGTACTCTATTGGAAAAGGTAATATTTACTTTGAAGTTAGCAATCCGGTTACTGGAAGCAAGAGACCTCCGTCTTGGCTGTACTGGGTCTGAGTCTCCAGTTCCTGAAATATTCTGTCAGGGTGGATAAGTCCTTAATCAAAATGTCTTCAGTTTTCTCAATGATCTTGTGTTGTGTGGCCAGGGTCAAGTCATCAGCATAGCAGAACTTTCTGGATATTTTTTCTGGAAGATCAGAGGTGTATAGATTAAACAGTAGTGGCGACAAAACTGATCCCTGGGGCAAACCATTAGGCTATGCAGTTTTCTCACTGAGCTTTTCTTTTCACCTAAACAGACCTGAAATTTCCTGTCACTAAGCATGTTGTTGATAAGCTGTGCAATTGTTCTGCAGGGTATAGCTCTGAGCAATTTATAAATCAATCCTTCCTTCCATACGGTATCAAAGGCAGCAGTGAGATCCACAAAGACAGCAGATGTTTTAACCTTATGCTGGAATCCGGCCTCAATGTAAGATGTTAATGAAAGTACTTGATCACAGCAGTTTCGGCTAGGTCTGAAGGAATGACAAACCCCTAACCACTGCACCAGTAGCAGAATTGATAAAGTCTGATTATTCATACCAAGGCAGTCATAGCATTCATGATTGAGATTTTGAAGTGTACTCTTTACAACTAGAATATTCGCGGACGAAGCCGCGACGGGTAATGCTAGTATCTTGTGTTATTTAATCCACCTTGTCAATACTAAGAATAATTATGATGGTAATTATAACATACAGCTTAAAGAGCCAAAACAATGACAGTTTTATATTATAACTGTGAGTGTCATAGGTTTTGTACAACAATTACAAATATTTCCAAGGAAACACACATCTTGCTATTAGAAAAGAAGATTTAAATTTCAATATTATAATTAATTAAGCGTTATATTTTCATTGTGCCGGCCCCGTTGTGTTGGAGTAGCGCGCCTGCCTCTCACCCGGAGGCCCCGGGTTCGATTCCCGGCTCCGTCAGGGATTTTAAAACTGACGTGAGGGTTGGAACGGGGTGCACTCAGCCTCGTGACGACAATTGAGTACCTGCCTGACAGTGAGACAGCGCCCCGAACACGAAAACCAAGATTAACGGCCGAGGGGACCCGATGCGCTGATCACGCGTTACCCCAATATCTGCAGGCCAAATGGCTGGGCAGCGGGCGCTTGGTCAGCCTAGGCCCTTCATGGGCTGTATAGTGCCAGGGATTGACTCTTTTTTTAAATATATATATTCATTCCTCACAAAATAGTTTTAACGTATTATAGAAAGACTAATTAAATCCACAGATGTTTGAGTAAGATTTATTTTGTAGCTGAAGGTTCAAAATCAACTTAAAAAAATGAGTTCACCAATCGTGAATACGTTGTCGTTCTCAATGAACCGTATTATTTCCCGACTGCGTCATATTTCCTATCTCTGCTTCAGCGGAACCACTGCGCCGAGTTTTCAACCTATTCAAGTTAGTTTAAACAGCTGACTGCGTTGTATTTGCTCGGTTTGCATTGGGAAAGGCCAGCCGGTGTTGTGTCCTGTTGGTCAGGAAGAGGAAAGAGGAGGTGCTGACAGTCAATAGCGACCGGATGTGAGAGAGAAATGTCATAGAGAACGCTAATTCTCGTGGAGAAAACCACACTCGGCATGTTGAGTGCTGGAGAGCGAACTGCCTGCTTATTGAATGACGTCACTTCCGGTCGCAAAGCACTGCATTTCAAATATTTCTTCTCCGTGTTTCGTTGCTGTTGTAGATTTCATTTAGGGGCTTTGTGGCATCGTAGTCATGTAGCCCCGTGTACTTTGGAAGTGTGTAGAATCTGTCTGATAACCGGTGTTAATTGTGATGGCTGTATTAGTGTATGGTATCTGTTTTTAATTCAAGTAAGGACTGCAGACATACAATTTTCAAGTAGTTACTTTTTTAATACCAAGCGCCACCGTCAACGACACCTATTCCTGAAATTGGTTACTAGGTACCACCGCAGTCAGCTCCTGGCAACGAACGTTGGAACCTATGACCGTTAGTCAACCCTAACCTATAATTTTCTTCACACAAGTGTAATTAGTGGAAGGTTCTTTTACATGCCATAAATCTATGACATGGGACCGCCGGCTTTACTTCCCCTCCGAAGGAAGGCATACTGAAGGGATTTTAACGCTCTTAAAAATCCCGGGTTTGAACCCGCGAACTTGGCCATAAAAGCTCAGCATGCTACCGACTACGCCACCGAAGCCGCTTCACACTTAGTCAGATGGAAAACTGAATGTGATCTCGTGCAAGTGCGTTGCCATGGCAACGTCTGATGGCTCATCCCTCATCAATTTAGTAGTGTTGTCATGGCAACCTCTGATGGCTCTTGCCGTCCTGTGCATTTGTAACAGGGTCAGTCTAGGATTGGATAAAATGTGGCTTTAAGTTAGGGTCAATCGCTGCAATTAAAAGGATTGAAATTGAGTAACCACTGCAAGAGCAATAACATTCACCATGCTAGGGGAATGTATGATATTTGCCAATTGAGTAATAGATAACAATTAAAAATACGATGCCCATCATTACCTCTTAAAACCATTTCTGGGATAACTGAGGTAGTAATCAAACTCATCTCTGCCTAGTTTTGCCTGACAAGGCTGAAAGTACCCCGTTTGATACAGGAATGATCACACAGCCTACTTTCTACTAAATGTATTGGTAGTTATAATTCTTTTCCTTATCACTTATTTTCTTCGTAAAGCGGCTTCGGTGGCGTAGTCGATAGCATGCGGAACTGTTATGCCCAAGATAGCGGGTTCAAACCCGGCCGAAGTCGTCGGATTTTTTAAGAGCGTTAAAAATCCTTCAGTATGCCTTCCTTCGGAGGGGAAGTAAAGCCGGCGGTCCCATGTCATAGATTTATGGTATGTAAAAGATCCTTTCACAGACTAAACTTGTGTAAAGCAAAATTTGTTAGGTTAGATTTCGTCAGAACGCTCTATCAAAGTTCCAACGTTCATCACTAGGTATCATTGATATCTGGTGGCGAAAGTTGGAACTACTTGAAATTGAAGGGAACTTGTAGCTCGCCCTTTAGGGTGTCCGCTGGAAGCAGCTACAGACTCAGGGGAGCCGAACATGTCCTCGGACACTCCCGGCACTAAAAGCCATACGATAAATAAATAAATAAATAAATAAATAAATAAATAAATAAATAAATAAATAAATAAATTTTCTTCATATTCGAAGTGCAAAATGGCACACTGGTTTTGAGCAGTGGCGTTCAAACCATAGTTTAGAATTTACCCCAGCATTGTACAATTTCATCAGCAAACACTCCAAATAGCGTGGGAATTCAGTATCACTGGGAGAAACACATTCAATGTACCTACTACACAGCAAATTTTTAATCGCGCCTATCCTTGGGTCGAGAGCGCTCTATCGGCAACAAGAGGACATTTTTAAATTATACCGTAGGCACTAGTAGGTATAGAGTGCAGCTCGCATCTAGTAGGCCGTGGTTAGCTCCTGCATAGTTCTGCTGGTTGCTAGTCCATGTCACTCGTGCAGATCCGGTGGAGAATGTTGTTTTAATTAAATATATATATACATTCTCCATTGTAAAATACACAATTTAACGTTCTTTTTTAAAAAGTATCAGTACTCAAAAACAATAAATATAAAAACCTCAAGCAAAAAATTACAACTCTGATAAGATTTGAACCCCGGCTGGGCGTGTGAATGACCAAAGCTCGAACCACAGAGCCAAATATCGTTATCAATTTTGATTTACATACGTCTTAACAAATAATGACATTTCTTGGAGGAACCAATATTCGAACCCGAACCTCAGGGGTGACAGCCGAGAATCCCAATCGCTACACCACAAGGTGTTTAGCGGTGCTAGAAATGCTGTATTGTCTGCGTGCTTGGAGGCATCCGCTTGGTTTGAGCTGCAGATGCCTTCCAAAAACATCAAGTCCATCACCGCCTTACCCACTCACTCTGTGCATTCTTTCTTTCATTCTTTCCTTGTACTCTGTGCTCAGTTAAGAAATATTAAAACACAAAGCCATATGGAGATGTCGACAATAGAAAGCGAATATTACTCAATTAAAGTCGGATAAAATCATAAGCACCGGCCACGGTGGCTGAAAGTGTTGAGGCGCTACCTCGTGCCCCACTGGGATTTGGAGAGCGTGGGTTCGAATCCCACCTTGGGCGTCCCTTAGAATGATTCCCATTTTCACCATCAGGCAAATTCCGGGACGATTCATTTCAACAAGTCCACGGCCGACATCCTTCCTGCATCCCTTCCCTGGACCTTCCTTAATTACACTCAAGTTTAGCGGGTGGCCTGTCACCATCCCCAGTTGTATCTGCTGACAAAGTGTGTTCAACTCCCAGACATAGCTCTTATGTCTGAAATGATCTGTCGCAGAGTCCGTAGGTTAAGCCAAGCTGGGAGAGTAACCTATTAAAAATAAATAAATAAATGAACACCAAGGAATAATCGCATGCGTACATCAGAAACCCCCTCTCCCTATCAGAGGGTGTCAAACAGACACGCAAACACAACTACAGTACTTGGAAATAAAAACAAGTAGTTCCGTGAAGAACTATACAGCCTATTTTCATATATTCTTCTTATGTTAATTGCCACTATCAACATACACAATTTCAGTTTGATTGCTGTAATAGATTCGTAGATATTGAGAACCGACTAAATATTTCGGATGGTCGCCATGTTGGATTTTATATATGTAGGTCCTAGAGTTATGTACTGTTACATGCAGATTATTGTGAACGTGTAGTATTCAAACTTCAATCGCATAATTAGGACACAAGAAAAAACAAGGAGATTTAAAAAAAATTCACAGCTGCCATCTTGAGGTTATGGAAACAATTGAAATAAATTAGATGCCAGTGGATTAACATTCGAATAAAGATTTACTGTACCAAGTTTCACTGCACGCGGATGGTTAAATTGCGAGAAACGTCCATGTGAATATTTATAATTCGCGTCACCGCCATGTTGGATTTGTGATCACCAGGTTATTTAAAGTCCTATAGGTGAACTTAAGTTCATAGCCCCTATGAACATTAAAAAATTTAGTTTGATTGCTAAAATAGATTCGTAGATATTCAGTATCGTCTAAATATTTCGGATGGTCGCCATGCTGGATTATTAAATGTATAGGCCATAGAGTCATGTACCATTAAAGGAAAATTATTGCGTAGGTTCATTATTCAAACTTTCACTTCGATCGCATGACTACATCACAAGAAATAAAAACTTAATTTTAAAATTCGCACTGCCGCCATCTTGAGGTTATGTAAACAATTGAACTTAATTAGATACCAGTGGATTACAATGTGTATAAATATTTCCTGTACCAGGTTTCAGAGGGCTTGGAACATTAAATCGCGAGAAAGGTCTATTTAAAATGTTCAAATTCGCTTGGCCGCCATGTTCGTTTTGTAGTTAACCGGTTTTTGAAAATCTTATAGATGGACTTCCAGTAGTGCCCTTTATCTCAGTACAAAATTTTAGGGAGATACCGCTAATAGTTTCAGAGATATAGAATGCCGGTGAAATATTTCGCACATCCGCCATCTTGTGATTATGTAAACAATTGAACGAAGTTAGATGTCGGTGCATTACAATGTATATAAACATATACTGTACCAAGTTTCATTGCGTTTGGTTGGTCAAATCGCGAGAAACGTCTATTTAAAAGTCGCAAATTCGCTTGCCCGCCATGTTGGTTTTGTAGTTACCAGGTTTTCAAAAGTCACATAAGTGAACTTATAGTAGTTCCCTCTATCACCATAGAAAATGTCAGGGTAATATCGGTAATAGTTTCGGAGATATTGAATGCTGGTGAAATATTTCGCACAGCCGCCATGTTGGATTGGTGAGTCGTAACAAAATTTGAAGGGCACGGTCGAGGTCGCCGGGAATAGTGCTATGAACTTTCCGAGTTTCATTGAAATCGCTCCTGCCGTTTAGATTTTATTAGGGGGGGACACACACACGAATCACACACACACACACACGCACACACACACACGGACAAAAGGTGATCTCATAAGCCTATTTTTTTCAAAATTGAAAATAGGCTAATAATGCAAGACGTTTGTACGAAAAACCCCCAAAATTTGAAATTTTGTGAAAATGTCTACAAATTAAATAACGGGCAATAACTTAACCAATAGTTCACAATTTTTGAAAATAAATACCAGAAATCTGCAATTAAATGGTCAACGTATGTTATGAAAAATGGCCTATTTCCCCTCAATTAGGTTTAAAAATAAACAGCATTGAATGAGACTGAGACATAGATGAAAAGCCACATTTTACTCTAGGTTGTGCTAACGGACAAATTTAAAATTGTTTTATAGGATTTTAAAGCAAATAATATTTACATGAAACTCAAATTATTGTTCATATGTTTTAAAGCAATAACATGTGTGTCCTGTGGAATTGATTCGAGTATCACTGATCTTATAATGGCAGTTCTTTATAATTATCTGTTTTCTCTCAACCTTGATTTATTAACACTTTAACATCAATCTAAACGCTTGAAAACATGCATTTCCTTCTTGTCAATACTGCTTTATTGAGATAAACTTAAATCCTTATACATGATTCGGCCCCTTTTGAGCCTTTATCAGGCAGGATAAAATTGACCATTAAAACCAAAAAGATTGTGAGTAAATTCCAATATTATAAAGAACATACATTACAATGTCTGTGTTACTTTAAACAATTTTACATGAAACGCAAATTATTGCTGTATAGGATTTTAAAGCAATAATAAGAGGGTTGTTCGGAAACTAAGGTTACAGGGCAGATATTCCTGGAGGAATGTGTGGTTGGTAACTGTGCAGAGTTTCAGCCACCTACCACCCACAGCGCTAGGTATAAGTAAGGTTCGGATGTTAAGGAAAAGTCATATTTTTTCCTGAGCTCATTTTACCCGAAATCTGAAAAATAAGTTTGAATGACGGGTCCCTGACTACGTTTAAAGCAATTTGATGTTGCCTATAAATGTATATTTCGGCCATTTTTATTGTCTTGGGCATATTTGGTCATATTTTAGTGATATAAGGTCATATTTGGTTATAATTTCAGCATTTTTGTTTAAATTGAGGCGTCGTTAACAAGGTACGTGTTACCTGGGGCGAGTTTCAAACACAGGATTTACGAATAGTGTAGTAGATATATTTTTCTTTCTTTTCCCGGAACAGGCAGATAGCAGGTTTAGAAGACCTGACTCCAAGGAGGCGCTCCTCTACGGACGTCTTTCTGGACAAGTTAGATTGCAACACTGTAGGCATGAGGTCACGGAACATGACGATAGTGTGCTTCCACCTTTCAATAGAATGCCACTCCAGTATATATATTTAGCTCAGAAGCAAGTAGCAAGCAAGGAAATGCCATGAATTTTAGGTCATATTTTATAGTTTTAGGTCATATTTAGCTAGATTTTAGGGCATATTTGCTTGCATATTTTGTACTTCTTTGGGTATTAAACTTGCGAACCCTAGTAATAAGTAACCAACTAGTGACGAGGTCTCGCGAAGAGATCCGATTTCTGTGGGCGAAACATTTAATCGCGGCCAGGACTTCCCACCGAGGGCGTCATCTTCCTTCATGACAACGCGCACCGGGTGAGTTAGCCGTGGTTGTTATGGCGTGGCTCCAGGCAGTCGCTCACATCCAGAAGGCGAGGAGGATCGAATCACCCCACCGGCAACCTTGAGGATGGTCTTCTGTGGTTTCCCATCTTCCTTCCAGGCAAATGCCGGTTTTGATCCCTAACTACAGGCCACAGCCGCTATCTGCCAATTCCTCACCCTTACATTCACACTTTCCTCCCCAGACAACACTCTACCTGCGACGGTACTTGTAGCTCACCCCATGGGTGTCCGCATAGAAGCAGCTACAAATTCTGGCGAGCCGAACATGTCCTGGGACACTCCCGGCACTAAATGCCATACGCTAAAAAGAAAAGAAAAAAGATGACAACGTGCGACCTCATTCAGTCCAGAAGGCCAGCACCCTGTTGAAGTGGTTTCACTGGGAGTCTCCTCCTACAGCCCGGACAACGCTCCAACAGACTTATATTGGCTTTCACGGCCAGTGCATTAAAACTCAGCAATTGTTCTAGGTTTGTGTCGTGTCTTGCATGGGGTTTCTCCTAGGACACCAAGCTGGCTCATCAGCGGTCTCTTGGTGTCCCCGCCCGGACAATCGTTTTAGATGCCTTCATAGGGAGGTTATGGCTGCTTGAGATTTTAGATATCGCAGTAAAGAGACGCAGGTGCGCTTCATAAAAAGGGAGGTAGCGTGCAGTTTGCTACTCCTGTGGGGGTCCGGGCGGGGACACCAAGAGCCCGCTGATGAGCCAGCTTGGTGTCCTAGGCGAAACCCCACACAAGACACGGCACAAACCTAGAAAAATTGCTGAATTTTAAATTTGAAATTGTTTGATAGCATTTTAAAGCAAATAATATGAGTGTTTAGAGTATCACTGATCTTATAATATTGTCAGTCCTTTATAAGAATCGAATATGCTCGTCTTTATGGTTTTAATATCCTAGCTGAAGAAGGCTCAAATGGGCCAAAACTTGTACTAGGATTTAATTTGATCTTAATAGAGGAGCAATGATAAGGTGGAAAAGTACTTGTTTTGTTATGTTGATGTGCTGATCCGTATTCCTTGGTCACCCCTGCTCCCTGTTGGATTTAGTCGTAGCTTGTGAGTGACACCTGATACACACTTGGCTGCACCTAGGGTGGCCTGGCCCAGAACTATCACTTTGCTCTTTGACTTCGAGAATATTGAAAGTTCCTTGAGCAATAAAGATGACAGACAGAATGTACGTGAAGTTGCAATGTCAAATAACACACAATGATGAAAGCTTCAATGTTCAATAAATGCACTGTTCTGCAAACTAAATCAGAAACATTTATTGCCGTCAAATTGACAGAAAAAAAGCTAAGTGCATTACGAAATGTCTGTTACTTAGGAAGCAAACCAACTAGTGATTGATGAAGCAAAGAGCATGTAAATAGTAGGTTGCTCAGGCAAGGAAAGAATTTCTACAGAAAATAAATCTGTTAGCATATATGGATTTAGATATTAGGAAGTCATTTTTGAAAGCCTTTGTCTGGAGCACAGCGCTCTATGGAAGTGAAACTTGGACTTTTGGCGCAGCAGAAAAGAGGAGAATAGAGCATTTTAAATGTGGTGTTACAGGAGAATCATGAAGATCAGATGGGTAGATAGAATAACAAATGACGTGTAGGAAAGGAGAGAAGTTTCTGGCGACTGCTAATGAAGAGAAGCGATAGGTTAGTGGGGGACATACTGTTGCGAAATGGTAATAAAAGAGTAATCGTGGGCATATCTTGTACTAATTTGTCTTCTTTTGTTTTTATCATTAAAGACTCATTGCTGGATTGTCATAGTATGTGTTGTGTAGTGTATAGTTGGCAAAGACGTTCAAACAGTCACAATCCAACAATGAATCTTAAGGGACACTGGGACTGAAATTTTCAAATTCTATATAAACTGAAATTTTATATGTTTATGAATAGTCATATTCTAAACCACTGTGGGAAACGTGAGCATTGTAAGTTGATTAGTTCTTCAGATATTAATTATTTATTTCATTTATTGTGCTAATAATTCAAGTTCTATAAAGGTCAGCCGCGTTAAAAAAAATCAAGATAGTGTAACTTTTAGGTAATATTCTATTGCACTATAGCAATTGGAAGAAACCTACGGATCCGTTTTTGAATTACATTAATGAGTATGAAGAAATTAAGTTTTTTCATATCCAAGTTTTTTTTCTACAAAAAATCTTGAATTTTTCTAGTTTGACATTTTTTTTGCAGCCAGACCAAAAGTACAATTTAAAAATCGATCCGCAGGTTTATAGTCACTGCAATGAAGATAATAAATGCCCATATTGAAAGCAATATCATAAGATTTATGACGCGAGTAACAATTTGAATGCATGAAAAAGTGAATCAGACAAAACAGCAATTTTCTAAAATGATGCGTAATTTACAAGGTTTCAGTTTACCAAGGACATTAGGACTGTTCTGCAGCATAGGTGACACCCTCCTTCTTCTGTTTTGCAGCCCCCTCCTTCATTTCTGTCAGTTTCACCTTCCGTCGACATGGCTTTGGCTTCTCGAATGATGACCGCGGACTTTCATACTTCCTGCGACTATCACATCTTTCAAGTGTTATGCTGGGACATGAGATACTGAAGTTAGTCTTATTCCTGATTTCAGCTCTGTTGTTGCACTACACCCCATGTTGAATTCTGCTACAGAATTACAAACAGCAATTTCAAGTCTCTTCCGTGAAATAAAGATCTCTTTTGGGCACTTCCTCCAGATAACAGATTGCAGAGACTCATTCTGATTTTCAGTAGCATCCCGGATGCATCTGGATAGTAGCTCATCTGATGCCAGCCTTTGATAAACAGGCACAATCTTGACAACTAAGGGTTATTAAAGCTTTACAGCCATTTTGTCATGACTCTGTGGTGTTTTACCAGCAGCGATACTTCGATTGTAGAAGCACCAAGACTCAGAACCTTCAGGACACATACTGTGCTGGGGCATTTAAAGGACACACCGTGCATTTTAAAGCAACGCCAGGGCTTTAAAAATGGCGGAATTCGGATAAAACACTGCTATATGATCCGCAGGGGATAGGGGTGTATTAATATTTAAAAAAAAACAAAAATCAACATTTTCCACAAATTTTACAAAAATTTCTGTCCCAGTGCCCCATAAATGATAAAAACAAAAGAAGACAAATTAGTACAAGATATGCCCACGGTTACTCTTTTATTACCATTTCCCAACAAGCTTTGTTATAGAAGGAATAGTCATGGAGAAGAACTGTAGGGGTAGACCAAGGATGGAATATGTACACAGATTACCTTGGATGTAGGATGTGATAGCTACATTATAATATAGAGATGAAACGATTAGCTCAGAACAGGGAGAACTGGAGGGCTGCATCAAACCAGTCAATAATCTGAAGACTCAAACAACAACGAACCATAAAATATTTAATATGGTTCATTTCGTATCAACGCAACCTTTCTAATTAGTATGGTGCCTCCTTGAAGTTTCTAGCTTTACTATGCTGGTTGTTGGTTCCTTAGTTTAGGGGCTGCGACAACGCGGTCATGTAGCCCCGTGTACTTTGGGTGTGTGTGGAATCTCTCTGATAACCGGTGTTAATTGTGATGGCTGTATTAGTGTGAGTTATCTGTTTTTAATTCAAGTAAGACCGGGTGAGTTAGCCGAGGTCGTTGCGGCATGACTGTTGGCAGTCACTCACATCCGGGAGGCGAGGAGGTTCGAATCCCCCCGCCGGCAACCTTGAAGATGGTCTTCTGTGGTTTCCCATCTTCCTTCCAGGCAAATGCCGGGGTTGGTCCCTACCTATAGGCCACAGCCGCTACCTTCCAACTCCTTGACCCTCCCTTCCAACTTTCCTCCCCAACGGTACTTGTAGCTCACCCACTGGGTGTCCGTCTCGAAGCAGCTACAAAAATGGCGAGCCGAACATGTCCTCGGACACTCCCGGCGCTAAAAGCCATACGCTAAAAAAAAAAATAAAAAAAAAATAATAATAATAATTCAAGTAAGGACTGCAGACAGTAATTTCAAGTAGTTCCTACTTTTGCTACCAAATGCTACCGTCCACGACACCTAGCTTGTGGACTTGGGTACTAGATGGCATCGGCGAACGTTGGAACTAATGAAGCCTCGGTGGGTGAGTGGATAGCGTGTCGCGTGTCGGTCTACTAACCCCAAGATTGCAGGTTTGCTCCTGGCCGTGGTAAGTGATTTTTGAAAGGCGGCAAAAATACGACACGCATGTCATACGATGTTGGCATGTCAAAGAACCCATTTGAATTCAGTAGGCCGTGTTCATAATGGCAAAATTAATCCCGGGATTTTCCGCCTACACAAAGATCCTCATTTCTCTACTACAAAGCGATATAGTGTTTAAGGAGCTTAGATATCTAACCTCTTTGACTTTCATAGTGATTCAAGGAACAACGAAATTCGACATGCAAGCTACCCTCTGGGTGTCAAATTACAAAGCTTGCACCCGGCACCGAAGCCATACGATATTATTATTATTATTAATATTATTATTAATAATAATTCTAATCTACAAATTTTGGCTTCAGAGAAGTGTAGTTAGTGGAAGGTTCTTTTTCATGCCATAAATATATGGCATGTGACCGCCAGCTTTACTTCCCCTCCGAAGGAAGGCATACTGAGGGATTTTTAACGCTCCTAAAAAATCCGATGACTTCGGCCGGGTTTGAACCCGTGACCTTGGGCGTAGAAGCTCAGCATGCTACCGACTACGCCACTGAAGCCACCTATTTACTATGCTCTAAGTACCACTAACTATGCGAGTGTAATAATTGGGAATTGTATTTTTCGAATCCGTCCCTTACTTAGGCATATTCACTTAACAATCATCCCTCGTATTTTAAGGGGGCTGAAGCCTCCAGCATAAATGGAGTCCACTATTATTATTGTTCAATCGGGTGAGCTCGTTACTCATTAATGCCGCCTGCAGAATAATGTAGTTCTTATGGAGGAAAGGAAATTGCAGAGTAGGTTTCTATTATCTACCCCCTCCACATTTATCACGAATATGCCCGTCTTAGCCCGAAGGCATTGGTGCTAGATATGCCTTCGTTCCGAGACTAAGATAAGCCCAAGATGTAGGGAGGGGGGATGCAGAGCATCGTTGTCGCGGAAGTTCACTTCACTCCATCTGGAAACTTCCAGTGTCCGGAGACTAGCTTAGCTATGTGCTAGCAAACTTGATCTTTGATCACTGCCGCCTGGAGCGCTAACGTAGGTGGGAGATAACTTCAGCCACACACGTCGTTGTTAGTCGAAGCGTGGTGGAGGGTGCGATAGTTGGGAACTAAGGGGAGCCAAGGAAGTTTCAAGAAGAACAGAGATATATCAGGAATTCTTGTTTACTAGCTGGTTACCTCGTGAGAATAAACACAAACTTCTTCTTCTTCCTCTTCTTTTCTTCAGCGCTTGTCCCGTCTGGTGGCAGGGTCCGCTACATGGATTCGATGTCTCCATTTAGTTCTGTCCTGGGCCATGTCAGGGTGGAGATTGACGCTCTTCAGATCGTTGTTAAGGGTATCGGTCCATCGCTGTTTTGGTCGTCCTTTTGGTCTATTACTTGCAACTTCCAACATGTAACCCGTCTTTGCTATAGTGTCAGCCCCTGTCCTCAGCACATTTCCAAAACATCACGACTCTCGCGCATTTTTTCAGGAATGGGTGCAATGTCAAATCTCTCCCTGATGCATTCATTCGGGATGCGATCCAGTTTACCAACACCAGCTGTCCACCGCAGCATCCTGGTCTCCATGACTCCCAGTCGACGCTCCGTCTCAGTCGTAGTAGGCCAACATTTGCCACCATACAGTGCGACAGGTCGGATGACAACACGATAGATTTTAGATTTGAGGTGATCTTTCATCCTCCTGTCGCAAGTGACGTCAGTTAATGTTCGCCATTTCATCCAAGCTGTGGATATCCTTGCATTGACCTCTTCGACAAGTCGGCCATCAGCAGCGATCGTGGAGCCAAGATACTTGAATCTCGTTACTCGCGGTAGATCCTCGCCGTCTACCTGAGAATAAATACAAACAAAACAATAATTATGGTCCGCAGTAGAAATGGCGAGAACCAGACAGCAATGGAGTTAAGAAATGAAACGATACAAGAAGTGAATGAGTTTAATTATCTGGGAAGTAAGATAACGAATGATGGAAAATGCAGCAGAGAGATATTAAGTAGGATTGCCCAAGCCAAGAACGCTTTCTATAAAAAGAAGAACCTATTTACTGCAAAGAACATAAGTTTTGATGTGAGTAAACAAATGTTGAAGACCTATGTATGGAGCGTCACGCTATATGGTAGCGAATCTTGGACAATATGATAGAGAGAGAGGAAAAGACTACTAGCATTTGAAACCTGGTGCTATAGAAGGATTATGAAAATCAGCTGGAAAGAAATGGTCACAAATGAGGAAGTCTTTAGTGTAGAAGAGTGGGAGAGAGAAGATGCTTCCTTAACTATTTAAAAAGAAGACGGAATCTCCTCGTGGGCCACATACTGCGAAACAATGGACTGCTTAAGCTTATAATCGAGGGAACAATAGACGGCAAGAATTATAGAGGAAGACCCAGACTGCAGTACATGAGTCAAATACTGGAAGATATGAGTTGTGGCTCTTACTGTGAACTGAAGAGGAAGGCGGAGAGACGGGAAGAATGGCGAGCTGCTGCCTCACGGCTGTTAACCACAGAGAGAGCTGGTTACCTGTCATTGGTACGGATAAAATGTACTTGTTTGCGTATATTACACTCCGTACACTTCATTGTTTAATCAGAGTAAATAACATTTGAATTGGAAGCGAAAATGTAGGAGCGAGAAGCGTGGGCAGAGGTGAATATATGCAACCTGCCATGGATACCTTTTCGTCGGGCTGGACGCAGCAGCGCCTGCTACTGAAATAAAACGTAACGTTTGCCACCATATTAAAATGTTGAAACATTTCGAAATAACAATAGTCCTACGTTTTTCCCTGACATATCATATATAGATCCCTCCTGCGGCGGTCACAAGCGACCGATCTATAATTTCTTTAAAAAATTACTTTAAAAATGTACGAAGTGAGCGATTTGTAGATACCGTTGCTGTAGGAAAATACGCTCCATAATATTGCTGTCTACTTCCCATTTTGGCCGCTGTGACACCTGTGTCATGTCATTTTAACATTTTGAAGTCTTCCTTTATCATTTTGCATGGATTTCAGAAACAGTAAATCAAAGGAATGCGTACTCTAATCGTATAACTTCATAAATCTTGAATAAGCGGTGAGTGTTTTGATGATCCAATTTTCAGTGATTGGCTTCTTAAGTTAGGGAACGTAGAACTTGGAATTCAAACTGAAATGTAAATAGTGCTCTATAATCATTTGGTTGAAATAAAAACATAACAACCTTTCACCTTTAAGTCTCTCATAATAAACCTATTGGGGATTTCTCGCACTTGTCCGCTAGTATTCTTTATTCATGCAAAACGTTAGCTAAATCAGTTGAGTAGTGTTTGCATGAATGAATTACAGACTGACATCACTAGACTTTTATATAGTGAAGTCCTTCTAAAGCCGTCATTTGATTGTAATGTATTCCCTGCGTGTTTGAGTCTTCAGTCTTTTAACTGGTTTGATGCAGCTGTCCACGCCTCCCTGTCCGGAGCTAATCGTTTCATCTCTACATAGGTACTGTACCCGATATCCCGATAGTAGGCTGTCAGATATCCGCCCCCTCAATCGGATTGCCAATAATCAAGCGCACCGGCACAGCTACATCAATGAAAATGGCACTGACAGATACTATCGAGATTAGAGCACAATAGTTAACAAGAAAATTATTGTGGAACACACCAAAATATACGGGGGTTCATACTTACCTTTACTTACCTCTTAAATTTATCTCGGGGACTGGGTTGTCAACTGGATCACTTAAAAGTATGCCCACACAATAACCTCCACCATGATATTTAAAATGAACCAG
The DNA here is from genome assembly GCA_946902985.2 of Meconema thalassinum. NCBI lineage: Eukaryota > Metazoa > Arthropoda > Insecta > Orthoptera > Tettigoniidae > Meconema > Meconema thalassinum. The sequence goes on along the minus strand of OX336393.1, from coordinate 510,761,914 downwards.
AACGAAGACGAGAAACTTTAAACTGCACAACAATTTATTTCACATAAAGAATGATTTAACAAAAAAAAAAAAAACCATGTGGCAATCAGAAGCCATCGACCACATAACCATGTCCTCCTGTAGGACCTGTATTCTCTACATATAATGTTTCAGCTTTCTCAAGCTCATAGCAACGTAAAATAATAATGCACTGGGGATGGAAACGGGATTTGGGATGAGACACACATATCAATTGTTTTGCGTGTTTATCTACTTCACATTTTATTTATAGCCACAAGGCTATTATGGAACGTCCTTGGCCTCTGTAACACAGTTGTCCGGGCCAGCTGCAAGGCACCTGTATTGTCAAAGCGGACTCCCGTTCGTTCAACCCTAGCATAAGCGTGTTACCTCAGAGCTCGGCTCTCCTTTTCAAATACGTAAATGTTCACATCTCAACTGAAATATTATCACGCAAATGTCTTACATGCTTCATTCAAACACCAGTGGATTACTCCAACAATCCCAAATCATGATTAATTTGTTCAAACCACTTGCTTAATTAGCGTTGTTTAGAGTATAAAAAAACTCTAAATGTTAATAACAAAAGTTCATTAATTATTTATAACAATAATAAATTGTTTATAACAATGTCAAATGACAATTGAAAATTTTATACACGCCTGTATTAATCACTATCATTTCAAATTATTTAACAAAGATATTTACAAAATAATATAAACAATATTATATTGTTTATATTATTTATACAAGAAATACATTAAACCACACGTTTATCCGGTTGATAATTACTCAAATCGTGATGATATAATCGACCAATGAAGGTTAGTTATATTTAACTGTCAAATTCAGGTTTAATAAGGTTTAATAATAATTATTAATATTTGTGACGGTAACCTCCATTCAAAATCTTTATCTCAAATTATTTAACAGCCTTGTTAATTTTCACAGTATTTTCATATGAATAATCTTTCAAAGAACAAGAACAATACATTCAGTGGGAAAATACTTCGCTTATAACGCACAAAATTGCACAAAAATTGGCCCAAAATTCATCATATATCTTCATATATATGGCATAAAAATCTTCCAAACTACACACAAAAACCTCCACTTATTAATTCATCAACTTCATTAATTATTGTGGGAACCTCCTTCATTATTCAAGGGCATTATTCAACAGCGACTTTTACACGTCCACTGAACTAACGATTATACATCCATTGTTCCTCTTTAAAAATTCTTATATTCATCAATTGTAATAATGACTGTTATTATTTAACCTTCGTGGGTTTCATTCATGAATCGATATGAAGTAAAAATTTGCCAATCACAAATAAATTTTATAGCAAATACGAATAGACACTCCTGCCTGGTCTATCAAAATTGAGATTAATATCTTCAAAGTAACGCAGTATAAACATACTATCCTCAAACAAAGTTCATCTAAACTGCAAAATAGTCGAATAGAATACAATTAGACTGTGGAATGCAAACATTATTGTTCCAATCTATAATTGAGAAAAACTCCTATCAAATGTTTATTACTATAGTGTATTCAATAAATCGAAATAAAAGTTCATATTTCATAAAATTGTCTATAATGCAATGATAAATGTCTATGTTGCAATCATGTTCATAAGACGACTAGTATTTCAAAGATCGTCGATATCGTAATAGATTTTAACGCTCTAAAATCTTTTAATCATTCTTCTTTCTTGAGGATGACCGAAAATTGGTCAAAGTAATTTACTGAATAGAATTACTTTAATAAAATGACACGCTGTCTGAATTCAAATCTGCCATAGCAAATCGTTAACTTTACAGTCAAATCGTGACTACAAAAATATGCAAATTACTGAAAGAATCTAATATCAGTTTCAACTGATCCACAATTATTTAGTATGCCAATGACATAGCAATGTCTCAACAAATCGAAGAAAAAGGCATAAATCATCGAAGTGTACTGAGTACAGAAATATCAATCAAGAAAATGGGGCAAAAGATAGGACAGAAAATATGGGAAAAATGGTTGCTCAGATATCGCTACAAGACTCAAATAATACAAGAAACGTTCACGACTACCTTATCTGTTGATTGAAGTTCCAGAGGAAAGTTTTCAAAGAAAACTGCTGTTGGTTCCATTTCACCAGCGTGAAGATGTGCTCCGTCCTCGAATTTGGAATCAGCGTCCTCGGAGAATCGAACTGCTTCCTCCTCCGAAATTGCACTACTCCGTGGATAAGAAAAAAATCCTTCTGGCAAAACTCTTCTTTGTGCGCCGGGACAACCCTGGCCTCTCTTGAAAGTTCTCTGAAGTTCTTGCAGGAATTCGCCATGAAGTTTAATGTAGTTATTTCCGCAGAAATATTCATAGTTGTGGAGTATGAAAATATTTCCACTGTTATCTGGAATAATTCAGCGATGGATTCACGATGCATGAGTGTAGTTGGATGTTCACTACATGCTCGCTTTTGTAGAAAGACGATTAACGAAGTTCCATGCTGTTACTTTACTCCAATCAATATATGTCCCAATTGCATTAAAGCCTTAGCCTTCCATCTCAATTACTGTTATAATCATTGAAAGCACTGCAAGATTATAATGTTCCATAGTCGAATGTATCGTTGTAATACCAAACGTATTCTCCAATATCACTGTTGCACTCCACGTGTCAGCCGTAGTGTATAATGTGGAATTTAAAAGTGTTTCTCCTGTGGCGAGAAAATCACTTTTGTTGGCAGCCTTAAAGTTCCAATATCTTTCGAAGTATAACTGTGAAATTGTTCAAATCTTCTACACACCTCAATGTTATACTGCCCAATAGAACTATAATAAAGGCTGAAGTTAGCGCTTGATATCTTGACTGGTGGAAACGTTAATGTGAGCGTTTCAACTTCACCTAGTTTCGAGCAGCGTAAAATGGAACTGCTCCGAGTTCGTTCGATGCGCCGGACTTTAACCAAGCTAAAGTCAACTTACTTCACTGAATCACTTGAAAATAACTATATATCACCAGAAATATATATGCGATCTGACATATGAGATCTGAGTTTATGAGTTCTGAGATTATGTGTTATGAGAGCTCCTCTCTCCTGTGCACGACCTTTTATCAACTTCTTAAGGGACGTATCCATCCCTTCCATAGCCTGTTGCTGCGTCATTGCTAGAAGTTTTAACTTTGGCTATACTTGACGGATTTTCAAATTTCAAAAACTCAAAATTAATTTCTTCAAAATTCCAAATCAATGCCATAACTGAAAATAGATTTCCACAAATCTGCATGCCAAAAGTAATCAAATATCGTAGTTTCAGCAATCTCCGTCTTCCTTCCAAACTATCGTTCATTGGTTCGAGTCTCTCCTCCAATAGCGTAGCTTCTTCCTTAGCACAATACCTTGTTTCCTGCGACTGCGTCGTAAATCTAAGATCTTTCTCGAACAAAATCATGACGTCACCAAGAATCTCAGCTCAATCAGCCTACTGGCATGAAATCTGCGTCATCCGTGCCTACGTCATGAGTATCCACGTCATAACTATGACATCCACAACTTTACTCATATTTGCCAATACAGCCATCGTGGTCTCAATATAATTCAATTTCCGGGGGCAGTACCACCAGGGCCGGATTTAGAATTTATGCGCTCCTAGGCCCGTGGGTTTTGGCCGCCCCCTCTTCATATCATCGTAAAGGAGGGAGAATTTAGACCTCCGAATGGTCTTTGTGAAGGTAAATTTTAGCCTATATTCAATTTTGAAATAGTACATTATGCAACGAGCCTATAATGGCAATAATTAAGACACGAGTATTTTTATAAAACGAGCGTATGCGAGTTTTATAATTTCCATACGAGTGTCTTAATTACCATTATAGGCGAGTTGCATACGACTGTCTATGTTCGACGATAATTATAACTTTATTATATGTTTTAACATAAATATTCATAAATATCTGTTCAGTCACTAGAATGTTGTGATCGGGTGCTGCGCAGGGTAGTATATCTCTTTTTTCCAAGCTTTCTGGACAACCGACGCATGCGCTCTGTGTGCTCCAATGCCATATGTTCAGATTGTGCATCAGTATTCAGTAAAACTGTCACCGAAGTCGTTTCAATACATCGCGCTGTGTAGAAATTGGACTTGGGGATATTAAGGTACAGTGCTATTTCTTGTCTCATATTCACCAGTTTATTTACGCGAACATATGGACGGTGCACTTTCGGTAATTTATATAGACATGTTGGATTTTGAGCGCATGCGCGATGTAATCCTTATCTAATTGGTCACACAACTCTTTCTTGAGCTCTGATTGGTAGGAGAAACTGTTTCATAATGAAAAATAGTGATATAATGAGCCTCATTATGATACAGTTTTCTCACACATAATAGTTAGGGTCGAACATAAAATAGGCTTATGAGATCACCTTTTGTCCGTATGTGTGTGCGTGTGTGTGTGTGTGTCCCTAATAACTTCTAAACGGCTAGAGCGATTTCAATGAAACTCGGTAAGTTTATAGCACTATTTCAGACGACTCCGACCGTGCCCTTCAAATTTTGTTACGTCTCTCCAATCCAACATGGCGGCTGTGCGAAATATTTCACCAGCATTCAATATCTCCGAAACTATTACCGATATCACCCTGGCATTTTTTGCAGTGATAAAGGGAACTACTAGAAGTTCACCTATGTGACTTTTGAATAACTGGTAACTACAAAACCAACATGGCGGCCACGTGAATTTGCGACTTTTAAATAGACGTTTCTCGCGATTTAACCAACCAAACGCAATATAACTTGGTACAGTATATGTTTATACACATTGTAATGCACCGACATCTAACTTCGGTCAATTTTTTCATAACCATAAGATGGCAGATGTGCGAAATATTTCACCGACATTCTATATCTCTGAAACTATTAGCGGTATCACCCTGAAATTTTGTACGGAGATAAAGGGCACTACTGGAAGTTCATCTATAAGACATTCAAAAACCGGTTAACTACAAAACGAACCTGGCGGCCAAGCGAATTTGAAAATTTTAATAAACCTTTCTCACGATTTAATGTTCCAAACGCAATGAACTCTGGTACAGGAAATGTTCATACACATTGTAATGAACTGGTATAGAATTTAGTTCAATTGTCTACATAACCTCATGATGGCGGCTGTGCGAATTTTAAAATTAAGTTTTTATTACTTGTGTCGTAATCAAGCGATCGAAGTGAAAGTTTGAATAATGAACCTACACAATAATTTTCCTTTAATGGTACACAACTCTATGGCCTATCCAACATGGTGACCGTCCGAAATATTTAGACGGCTCTGAATATCTACGAATCTACTATAGAAATCAAACTGATTTTCCATGTTAATAGGAGCTATTAACATAAGTTCACCTATAGGACTTTAAATAACTTGGTGATCAAAAATCCAACTTGGCGGCGACGCGAAGTATAAATATTCACATGGACGTTTCTCGCAATTTAACCATCCGAGTGCAGTGAAACTTGGTTCAGTAAATCCTTATACGAATGTTAATCCACTAGCATCTAATTTATTTCAATTGTTTCCATAACCACAAGATGGCAGCTGTGCGAAATTATAAAATCTCTTTGTTACTTCTTGTGTCCTAATCATGCGATTGAAGTTTGAATGCTACACCTACACAATAATCTTCATGTAACAATACATAACTTTAGAACCTACATATATAAAATCCAACATGGCTACCATCCGAAATATTTAGTCTGTTCTCAATATCTACGAATCTATCACAGCAATCAAACTGAAATTTTGGATGTAGATAGAGGCAATTCACATAAGTAGGATATATGAAATTACTCTGTAGAGTTCTTCACGGAACTTCTTGTTATTTCATTCTAATGTATCGTGAAGTAAAATCAGTTAAATAAATTATAATAATGAGAGAATCCACTCTTTCTAAATTTGTATATATATATAAGCTATAAATAAATATGACGAGATTTTAAAATAAGTTTAGACCTTATTACACACTTGTAGATATCCTACATACACACTACATCATTCAACCTACAAGTATGCATAATTAATAAAATTATTCACATTAAACTGATATTGATATTCAAGACTTAAATTTTCTCCTAATAAATCATAAAACAGTCCTGTTCTAAAGCAGAAGACGTAAAATCTGCTGTGGCAAAACATTTGTTGGACGTAGACGTGTATTGTAGTCTATAACACTTTACGGACCCCCAGCCGGTACTTCCACCTTGAAGAAGGCAATTTGTTATTGCTGGTTGTTTTGGGGGCTATGCCAGAGGGAGCTTAAGCTCCGGGTAGGGTCACCCAAGCTGGACAGGTCTTAAGTGATGAGCCAGACTAAAAGCGGTACCCTGGTCCTCCAGGTTGGGGGTTGGAGCTAACAACCCCACACTGTAAAATCTCAAAAGTTACGAAACTCTCAACGAAGCCTGGGAATTTGGACGGAATTAACGATGACGAACCTGGAAAATGTTTAAGGACAAGGAAAAAGGATATGACATTGACAATGGCAACATGGTACGTACGAACGATGTTGCAGATAGGAAAAATGGCAGAAGTAGCTGAGAAAGGTTTTGAAGTATAGAATGGATATAGTAACGCAACAGGAAGTGAGATGGAGGGAAACGGTAGGATTGACAAGAACGACTATACAATGTTAAATAGTGGTCCTGAAGTAAGAACTGGTCAGTGTGGAACAGGCTTTATCATTATTTCAAAGATAAAAAGAAGTTTTCTTGGATTTGAGCCTCTAGGAGGTAGAATGTGTAAAATGAGACTAAAGAGACGATTCAGAAATCTGACACTTATATCAGCGTATGCACCTACGGAAGACGATAGTGAAGAGAAGAAAAAAGCATTCTATGACCAGTTGGCAAAATGATGTGATAATACTTCTTGGGGACTTCAATGCCAAAATAGGTAGAGAGGACTTCTTGCAGTATGTGGCAGGGAAACAATCTTTACATACTAATACTAGTGAAAATGGGAAGCTTCTATGCCAATTTTCAGAAAGTAATAGAATGGTAATCAAAAGCACTTGTTTTAAACATAATGACATAGACACAGGAACCTGGAAAAGGCCAGGCACTGGAGTGGTAAACCAAATTGACCATGTCTTGATTTCAAGAAGACATGTAGAGTATCTTCAATGATTGACGTCAGATTCGGATCATTTTTTAGTGAAAGCTCTGTTTAGAGAACGAATTGCGAATGTAGAATGTGACAGAGGAATTAAGAGGATACAGTGGGACGTGGAAAAGTTTTAGCAAACACAATTTGTTAAGCAATATAAGGACACACTGAACAAGAAGTCGGAAGAGACATTAAAGAATATGAATGAGGATGACACTGTAGAGGGGAGATGGACTGGAATAAAGAAAGCATTGGAAGAGACTGTGAACTATTGGGGAGAAGAGGAACAGGAAAGAAGAATGGTTTGATGAAGAATGAAGGAAATATATAGAGCAGAAGAATGCAGACAGATTGATTATGATTCAAAGAGAGACAAGATGGAATTGTGAAAGACATAAAGAAAGTAGAGGAACAGCAAATAGAGTTCTGAAGAGGAAGAAGAGAATGTATCTAAAAAGACAAATTGAAAGAATTGAACAGCCAGAATGAAAGTAAGAAATTGTACAAAACAACAAAACGAATGACAAAGGAATTTCAACCACGGGAGAACGCATGTATAGATAAAGATGAAAAAGTGATTGGAGAGGAAGATGGGCGGAGCACTTTATAGATACGTTAAATATAGAACGTAAGGACGAAATGAATGAGAGCCAGGTCTGCATGAATGTAGAGCCACAGGTCTCTAAACCATCTATGGATGAAGTTATGGAGGCAGTGAAGCGTCAACGAAATGGAAGAGCACCAGGAGAGGATCAGATCATAGCGGAGGTAATAAAGAATGGAGGACAAGGGATAGCTAGGAACCTACATGAACTGATTGGGGAGATATGGGAAAGAGAGATAATGCCTCAGGATTGGAAGGTTGGCCTTATCTGTCCCATCTTCAAGAAAGGTGATAAGTTACAATGTGGAAATTATAGAGGGATAACATTACTAAGTGTTGTATATAAGATATTCTCAAGTATATTGCAAAGGAGACTGAGCGACTACGCTGAAGAAATACTGGATGAGAACCAGTGTGGATTCCGGCCAGGAAGGGGAACTACTGACCAAATAAATGTTATGAGACAATCTATGGAGAAATGCTATGAATATGGTGTTGATCTGCATTTGCTATTCATTGATTTCCAACAGGCGTTTGATAGCATTGACAGAACGAAGATGTTGAACGCCCTAGAAGCATGTGGAGTGCCAAAGAAGTTGATCAGACTAGTAGCAATGACAATGGAAGGATCGCAGGCCAAGGCTTATGTAGGAGGCAAAACTAGCAGGAATTTTGAGGTGAATACCGGAGTGAGACAAGGAGATTCATTGTCTGCAGTGTTATTCAACTTGACACTGAATGAAGTTATGAAAGAACTAGGATTGGGAGGGACGATAATAAGCAAGTCCAAGCAGGCGTATGCAAATGCGGATGACATTTGTTGATGGCACGGAACTGGGAATCTCTTCAAGGAATGTTCAAGATTCTGGAGGAGAAGAGTGGAAAGATGGGAATGACAATTGATGAAAGGAAAACGAAATACATGAAAATGTCAGCGGAAAAAGATAGAAGAGCAAGAGAAAATGTAGAAATTGGTCAGTATAAGTTTGAGAATATAATGTGCTTCAGTTACCTTGGTACTATACTGAATTGTGAGAATTCAGTATCAGAGGAGATTCATAAACGGATCATGAATGGAAACAGGGCTTACTATTCTAACACTAAGGTCTTAAAATCAAAACTTCTAAGTAGGAACTTGACAGTTAAACTCTACAAGACCCTTAATAGACCAGTGGTGACCTATGGATCTGAGACGTGGACAATATCAACAAATGTTTTTTTAATTTTATTTTTTTAGCGTATGGCTTTTAGTGCCGGGAGTGTCCGAGGACATGTTCGGCTCGCCAGAGGCTGTAGCTGCTTCGAGACGGACACCCAATGGGTGAGCTACAAGTACCGTTGGGGAGGAAAGTTGGAATGTAAGGACGAGGAGTTGGAAGGTAGCGGCTGTGGCCTATAGTTAGGGACCAACCCCGGCATTTGCCTGGAAGGAAGATGGGAAACCACAGAAGACCATCTTCAAGGTTGCCGGCGGGGGGATTCGAACCACCTCGCCTCCCGGATGTGAGCGACTGCCAGCAGTCATGCCTTAACGACCAAGGCTAACTCACCCGGTGTCAACAAATAATGAGAATGATCTTAAAATATTTGAACGGAAAGTTTTAAGAAGGATATATGGTCCGATAAAGGGGGATGATGGGAGGCGAATCAGGACAAACAAAGAAATTGAAGAGATAATCAAAGGTGAATATATTGTGAAATTCATTAAGTCCCGACGTCTGGATTGTCTGGGTCATGTAGAGAGAATGAATGAAGAAAGAACACCAAGGAAGGTATTACATGGAACTATGGAAGGGAAGACCGCGCAAAAGATGGCTACAAGACATAGGAGAAGACCTGAGTAGTATGAGGGTTGGAGGATAATGTAAAAATATAATAACCCCTGGCACTACAGCCTGCGAAGGGCCTAGGCCTACCAAGCGATCCTGACCAGCCATTTGGCCTGCAGATATTGGGGTGACGCGTGATCAACAAGTAGTTCCGTGAAGAACTATACAGCCTATTTTCATATATCCTAGTTATGTTAATTGCCTCTATCAACGTACAAAATTTCAGTTTGAGAATAATAGATTCGTAGATATTGAGAACCGTCTAATATTTCGGATGGTCGCCATGTTGGATTTTTATATATGAATGTCTTAGAGATATGTACTATTACATGAAGATTATTGTGTATGTGTAGTATTCAAACTTCAACCGCAGGATTAGTACTCAAGAAGTAAAAACGAGATTTCTAAATTTTGCACAGCTGCCATCTTCTGGTTATGAAAGCAATGTAAATAAATTATATGACAGTGGATTAATATTTGTATAGCCTAAGCATTTACCTTAACGAGTTTCACTGCACTCGGATGGTTAAACCGCGAGAAACGTCCATTTAGTGATTTATTTTTCAGCTGCCGCCATGTTGGATCAGTGCTCACCAGGTTATTGAAAGTCCTATAGGTGAACTTATGTTCATAGCCTCTATGAACATAAATAATTTCAGTTTGATTGCTGTAAAAGATTAGTAGATATTGAGAACCGTCTAAATATTTCAGATGGTCGCCATGTTGGATTGTTATATGTTTAGGCCATAGAGTTATGTACTGTACCATGAACGGAAAATTATTGCGTAGCTTCATCATTCAAACTTTCACGTCGATCGCATGATTACAACAAAAGAAATAAAAACTTAATTTTAAAATTTCGCACAGTCGCCATCTTGAAATTATGTAAACAATTGAACAAAATTAGATGCCGGTGCATTACAATAAGTATAAACATTAAATGTACCAAATTTCACTCCGCTCAGATGGTTAAATCACGAGAAAAGTCTATAAAAATGTTTCAAATTCGCTTGGCCGCCATGTTCGTTCTGTACTCTACAGGTTTTTGAAACTTACAAATATAAACTCGTAGTAGTTCCCTTTATAGCCGTACAAAATTTCAGGGTGATATTAGAAATAGTTTCGGAGATATAGAATGCCGGTAAAATATTTGCTCAGTCGCCAACTTGAGGTTATGTAAACAATTAAACTAAATTAGATGTCAGTGCTTTACAATGAGAAAAACTTTTGCTGTACCAGGTTTCATTGCGATTGGATGGTTAAATCGCGAGGAAAGTCTATTTAAAAGTCTCATCTACGCCTGGCCGCCATGATAGTTTTGTAGTTACCAGGTGTTTGAAAGTCTCATAGGTGAACTTGCAGTAGTGCCTTTTATCACCGCACAAAACTTCAGGGTGATATCTGTAACAGTTTCGGAGATATTGAATGCTGGTGAAATATTTCGCACAGCCACCATGTTGGATTGGTGAGACGTAATAAAATTTGAAGGCCACGGTCGGGGTCGGCCAAAAAGGTGCTATGACCTTACAGAGTTTCAATTAAATCGCCCCAGCCGTTTAACAGTTATTAGGGGGGAAACACACAGACAGACAGACAGACAGACACACTTACGCACACACACACACACGGACAAAAGGTGATCTCATAAGCCTATTTTCTACTGAAATGAAAATAGACTAATAATTTCGGATTAATTTTGTGCCCCTCGGCATGGAGTTCCAGTACAGGCTACCACACCCTACATCCGAGGCAATCTGTTTAACATATTCTAACCTTGGTCTACCCCTACAGTTCTTTTCCTCGACCCTTGCTTCCATAACTTTTCTTTCTATTCCTGGGTGCCTTAATATGTGTCCTACCAACTTATCTCATCTCTTCATTAGCAGTCGCCAGAAACATCTCTCCTCTCCCAATCGTCTTAATACCTCTTCATTTGTAACCCTATCTACCCATCTGCTGCACCGATAGTCCAAATTAAACTTCCGTGAGCGCCACGCTTCAAATAAACGTTTTCAAAAAATGACTTCCTTATACCAAAATCTGTATTTGATGTCGACAGATTCCTTTTCTGTAGAAATGCTTTCCTTGCCCTCGTTAAGCACAACTGGTCGAGAATTATAAGGGAGGCAGTTGAAATTCGTAAAAATCCCAATAATTTTAACAGAGACACTGGATATCAGCTAAGTGACACTTGGCTACCAGTTATTAAGGATCTAGGAAGATATTTCCTCTCAGTCTCTCTTCCTTTTTCCTTCACCTATTTGAATTTGTACTTTTTTCCTCTATGGTTACAGAGCCTGTATTTGATCTCCTTAGTTCGTCACTGGAGGAGTTTCCATCTGTTTTTTCGCCGTTGCCTGTATGACGTTAGGTATCGTTCCCTTTTGTTTATGTTTCCTTATTACATCTTACCCTCCCACCTCCCCCCCCCCCCCCTTTCTTTTGGACATCCTCATTCTTCGAGGAATCTCTATATTTTCACCCCGCCCCCTTTACCTTCTCCTTACTTACTACTCTGTCCGCCGTTCTACCATGGTCCATACATTAATTTCTGGCAGCTGCTCTCTGGTGACGAACAGAGGAATTTATCTATATTTTTTGTAATTTTTGTAATCTCATTGATATAATTTCTTTGGCCACATTGTTTGATTTCCATTGAAAAAGGAGGCAAGGTTTCTCCGAAACGTATGGTTCTAATTAAATACACACGGCATTAGCCCTAAAAACACGAATTATTTATAAATGCTTTCCAAGTCTGAGCCAACCTACTTCTTTATCATCTTTGATTCATCCATCACTGGTTATTTTGCTTCCTAAGTAACGGGATTTGATGTCCATAGGGGCTTCTAATTTATTTTGGCTGCATTCAAATATTTTTGTTTTACATTTATTAATTATTGTCACCATGAATTATTTTCTCACGACAGAATCCATACCAATCAAACACTCACTCAAGTCGGCCAACATGACGATGTCATCAGCAATTTTCAGAGTTGAAATGATTTCTCCTTGAATCGTCACTCCCAGTTTAAATTTTTCTCCAATTTCCTTCATTGCTTGTTCAATGTAAAGATTGAAATGTATGGATGACTAGCAGTAGTACCCGTCTTTGTTTTATGGTTGATAATGAATACTACTACAGAACTGGAGCGCTCAAGGATAAGGATCTGAAAACACCAACGCTTGTTAGACTTTGCTATTATTGAAGCTGTTTGTGAGCGCTTGTTCTTCCGACTTACTGAACAAAAATCAATCTTTTAAGTTACCTGGGAGGTGTAGCCTAATGCTCTATATCCTAAACTGTTCCTCTTGAATCAGATTATCATATACAAAAACAAGTAGTTCCGTGAAGAACTATACAGCCTATTTTCATATATCCTACTTATGTTAACTGCCACTATCAACATACAAAATTTCAATTTGATTGCTGTAATAGATTCGTAGATATTGAGAACCGACTAAATATTTCGGATGGTCGCCATGTTGGATTTTAAATATGTAGGTCCTAGAGTTATGTACTGTTACATGAAGATTATTGTGTACGTGTAGCATTCAAACTTCAATCGCATGATTAGGACACAAGAAGTAAAAACGAGATTTTAAAATTTCGCACAGCTGCCATCTTGTGGTTATGGAAACAATTGAAATAAATTAGATGCCAGTGGATTAACATTCCTACAAGGATTTACTGTACCAAGTAACGTCCATGTAAATATTTATACGTCGCGTCACCGCCAAGTTGGATTTGCGATAACCAGTTTATGGAAAGTCCTATAGGTGAACTTATGTTCATAGCCCCTATGAACTCAAAAAAATCAGTTTGGTTGCTGTAAAAGATTCATAGATAATGAGAACCGTTTAAACATTTCGGAAGCTCGCCATTTAGGATTGTTATATGTATAGGCTATAGAGTTATATACCATTCAAGGACAATTATTGCGTAGGTTCATTATTCAAACTTTCACTTCGATCGCATGATTACGACACAAGAAATAAAAACTTAATTTTAAAATTCGCACAGCCGCCATCTTGAGATTATGTAAACAATTGAAATAAATTAGATACCTGTGCATTACAATGTGTATAAACATTTCCTGTACAAAGTTTCATTTCGTTTGGAACATTAACTCGCGAGAAAGTTCTATTTAAAATTTTAAAATTCGCTTGGCCGCCATGTTCGTTTTGTAGTTAACCGGTTTTTGAAAGTCTTATAGGTGGACTTCCAGTAGTGCCCTTTATCTCCGTACATAATTTCAGGGTGATATCGCTAATAGTTTCAGAGATATAGAATGCCGGTGATATATTTCGCACAGCCGCCATCTTGTGGTTATGTAAATAATTGACCAAAGTTAGATGTCGGTGCATTAAAATGTGTATCAACATGTACTGTACCAAGTTTTATTGCTTTTGGTTGGTTAAATCGCGAGAAACGTCTATTTAAATGTCGCGAATTCGCTTGGCCGCCATGTTGGTTTTGTAGTTACCAGTTTTTCAAAAGTTACAAAGGTGAACTTCTAGTAGTTCCGTTTATCACCGTAATAAATTCTAGGGTTAAAATCGGTAATAGTTTCGGAGATATTGAATGCTGGTGAAATATTTCGCACAGCCGCCATGTTGGATTGGTGAGACGTAACAAAATTTGAAGGGCACGGTCGGGGTCGTCTGAAATAGTGCTATGAACTTACCGAGTTTCATTGAAATCACTCCAGCCGTTTAGATGTTATTAGGGGGACACACACACACAACTCACACACACACACACACACACACAACACACGGACAAAAGGTGATCTCATAAGCCTAGTTTTTCAAAATTGAAAATAGCCTAATAATGTTTCTAATCCTACTGGTAGTTCCAGAGATTAGCGCGTTTAGACACACAAACACACAAAAAATACTCTTCAGCTTTATTATATTAGTATAGATAAGTTGCAACCTCGCCTTACACCTTCCTGAATACCAGTTTCAGCTCGAATGACTGCTGTCATGTTTCTGTATAGTCTAGATGGAGTTGAAATCTTTTAAGCTTTCACACTTGAAGCGCAAGAATCGGAAATTAGACCGTCTCGTATCTGGAACACCTGTCCCCTGTATTCCAGGCAGGTTCTAATAAACCGGAAATGAGCTTACCTGGAGCGTTGTCTACTCTATCACAAGCGGAAATCTCATTTGACTGTTATGTGGTGGACTCGGGTTCAAACCCCGAAGGTTGAATAATTTTCAGCTCCTGTGTTTCAAATCTGGTTGCCATTTTGCATGACATTGTTAGAGGCACGGTCACGATGCCTGGTTAAATCACTGGAGAAATGTTTAGCTTTAGTCAGCTAAAGAATCCCTCTACGTTGCTAATTCCTGAACTCATCAGTCGCGGCCTCAGAATATACCAATGAATACGTGTTACCCACGATACTAACTTCGCCACCATCAACGACATGAAATAAATAAATAAATAAATAAATAAATACGATTCTAAGGAAAATTCTGGGACCTCAGAAGACTTCTGATGGAACTTGAAAGAAGAGGAAAAACGAGGAGCTCTACAAGAGTTCTGAAAAGATCACGGACACAATGCGAAAAAGAAGGCTGAAATTCTATGGACACCTGGTAAGATTGGACGAGAACTGACTGACTAAAAAGATCTTCAAATACATCATGGGATTAAAGGCCACCTCTAAGTGGGAAGAATAGGTCAAGAGGGATGCAGCAGAAGTTGGAATTACTTCAGAGTTGATCCACAATAGAAGTGAGTTTAGAAGAAAGGTACACAGTTTAAGATCATTTGAAGAGAAACCAATTAGGCTACAAAGAGACCCGTGCGCATCATTTACGAGTAGGAGAGAAATATAAGGAGCGAAAGAATGAAGATTCTGGGAAGAAAAGAGAAGGAAGGTCAGGAAGCCTTAACTTCTATGCGGTCCATATTTGGCCAAAAGAAGAAGAAGAAGAAGAAGAAATAAATAAATACATAAATAAATAAAATGTTGCGAAAGATACTAGGTCCGGAAAAACGAAACGATGGTACACGGAAAAAGAGGAGAAACGAGGATCTATATAGACAGGCAGAGAATAACACGGACACCATTCGTAAGAGGAGACTAGAGTTTTATGGGCACCTCATCAGAATGGATGAGAATCGAATAACGAAAGGAATCTTTAATTACGTCACCAAGCTAAAGGCGACTACAATGTAGGAAGAAGAAGAAACGAGAAAAGACATGGAGGAAGTTGGCGTACATCCAAAAGACATCTGTAATAGGGCCGTGTTTCGAGCTAAAATTGATAACTTCAAGGGGTTCAAGGAAAGACCCTGTAGAACGACCAAGAACACCTGGTCATCGAAAAGGACGAGGAACCACAGCGAAAGGATGAAGAAATTTTGGGTGAAAAAAAAAATGGAACTGGCCAGCAAATCAATTGTTTCCCGTGGTCCACAGTGGGCCAAATTCGAAGAAAGAAGAAGAAATAAATACTTTTCCTTCTATTGGATTACGTAGACCCGACAAGCGTTAGACATTGCACCAAACAATATTACTGTATTTGAAATCTAGTTGAAATATGTACTTGTATGTTTGGTTGTAAATTCTGTTGTTTTATTAATCTGGGATACGTATTTTATTACTACGGATGCTCTGTAAACACGTACAATACATTGTTTGGTTGACTGACTGGTTAATTGGCTCTATCCAGAATAGGCATATGCTGTTCAAGTAGGGAGAAAATCCGTGATTTACTGACCGCTGCACAGCAGACGTCTAGTGTCCCCTTTAAATCGTAAGTCATTATTGATTGACGAGAGAAGGTTGCAATACTTCTCCTTCGATCCTGACTGAATTTGGTCATGGAGAACGAAAGGAAGAGGGCTGCATTTTATTTTCAAGTTCTGTTGGACTGTATTAAAATAACATATTGACATACCAAACAGATTTTACTACTAAATATTTGCTTGTTTTTTTCTTATGTCTCAACATACTCGCTAAAACGATTGAAACATTTGTCGTATCGTTACACCAGCTTTCCAATGCCCTCGGCAAAGAATTCTGATGTGGGTACATCTGGACAGTCTCCTGAAGTGTTTTCTTTTTGACGAGGCGTTGCCGCCCAACCATACCTTCAATTCTCGAAAAAGGTGAAAATCTTTCAGTGCTGATTTGGACTAAACGGCAGATGGTCCAAAACGTCACACTTGAATTCTTTGAAGAAGTCTATCCTAACGTTGGTACAGTGTGGTCGTGAATGATTTTCACCTCTTTCGAGAATTGAAGGTGTGGTTGGGCGGCAACGCCTCACCAAAAAGGAAACACTTCAGGTGACTCTCCAGACGTACCCAGCTCAGGGGCGGCAGAATTTTTTGCCGAGGGTCTTGGAAAGCTGGTGTGACGATACGACAAAAATGTTTCAATCGTTTTGACAATTATATTGAGACATAAGAATAAAACAAGCAAACATGTAGTAGTAAAATCAATTTGGTATGCCATTTGTTAATTTTATACAGTCCATCGGAACTTGAAAATAACAACCCTCGTATGTTTAATATAGGCGACTTAATGTGACGTACACAATATTGTTGCCATTATTAACGAATCAATTCTCGAATATCCCATAACTTAGTTCTGATTTTTCGTCACGTGCCAATTATCTGTCTCCATTTCCTAACAGCAAGAAACAAGCAACCAATTAATTTTGCTGATAAGAAAGGTTCAACAATTCAAAGTCACAATTCCTGGCTCTGCCAACAAATTTATTTCTGGTCTGACGGTTGGAACGAGGTCCACTGAGCCTCGTGAGGAAAATCTGAGAAGAGGCTGGTTCGATTTCCACCTCAGCCATCCAGGAAGTGGTTTTCCGTGGTTTCCCACTTCTATTCCAGGCGAATACAGGGTAGGTTGCTAAATTAAGGCCACGGCCACGTCCTCCCCAATCCTCATGTGAATAAAATATACACACGTTATCAGATAAATTCCACACACCCAAGTACATGGGGCTAAATGATCACGATGTCGCAAAGCCCTCAAATGAATTTATGTTCGACGATGTCGATATGTAAATATTATATGTCAGAAAACTGTATCATAATGGGGGTCATTAAAGTACTACTTTTCATTATAACACAGTTTTTCCAACCAACCAGAGCTCAATATTTTCATTCATTGACCAATTAGGTAAGGATAGCTTCCGACATGCACTCAAATTCCAACATGTCTGACATGAATTTCATGATTTGAAAGTTGACAATGTAGCCTATATTGGATCAACCATTGTAGTTACACTGCATAAACAAACTGGGCAATATTGCACTGTAGCTTAATATCCGCAACTCCAATTTCTACACATTCGTAAGATTTTGCCGACAATTTTAGTGAATGCTGTTGTTGGCATAAACACACCAGAACGTCATGGAGGAAGCAATCGTATGCCATTAGTTCCACAAAAATTATAATCCATCTCTTTGTTCAGTAAATGAATTTCTTACGCGAAACTTTTTCACCAGATGTCGTAACTGTTCAATTTGGAACTCAATCGATTTGCCTTCCGTTGACATTCTATACGCATCGAATTTGAAAAATAACTAATTGATAATACGATACAATTTAATTTAAAAGCGTTTGTAACAGCCTATTTTGTGTTATTTGACCAATAAGTTATAACAAAATGATCCAATATAGTACCTGTGCGCTATCTGTTGGTGCTACTTCAGGATAAACAATGTTTCAAAGCATTGGAATTCGTTATTGGGTAGAGAACAAATCCTGAGCCCACACAATTTTCAACTGACAGAATCTCGACAGATATTTATGAATATTTATGTTAGAACATGTAATAAAGTTATAATTATCGTCCAACATAAACAGTCGTATGCAACTCCCTATAATGGTAATGAAGACACTCGTATGGAAATTAAAAAACTCGCTTCGCTCATGTCTTAATTATTGCCATCATAGGCTCGTTGCATATTCATACTAATATATAACAAGAAGTTCCGTGACGAACTAAAGAGCCTACTTTTCTTAAAATTAAGTTACATGCCAATGATTAATCTACAGTATATGAACCTATCTAGAATAATGACGAAATTAAGTTGGTAATATCGAAATGTCTAATTAGTTCGAAATATACCTGGTATAATGTAGCCTAATAGACCACTACAGTTGGCAGCCCTGGTGACTGAACATATTCTTAGTACTGTCCCCGTTTACCTGGATAGTAGGCTGTCAGATATCCGCCCCCTCAATCGGATTGCCAATTATCAATCGCACCGGCACAGTTACATCAATGGAAATGGCACTGACAGATACTATCGAGATAAGAGCACAGAAGTTCACAGGAAATCATTGTGGAACACACCAAAATAGACGGGGGTTCATACTTACCGTTACTTACCTCTTAATTATCTCGGGGTTTGAGTCGACAACAGGATCACTAAAAGTCTGTTCACACAATAACCTCCACCATGACATTTAAAAATGAGCCAGAACGAAGACGAGAACTTTGAACTGTACAAAAGCTTTATTTCTGATAAAGGGTATGATTTTACTAACACAACAAAATCAACGTGGCTATCAGTAGCCCAAGTCAATCTGACTACGTCCTCAGTAGGACTTGCAAAAATTATCTTACAACATGATATAAAACATTTTAGCTCCCAAGAGCTCCAAATAACGTAATATTCATAACACTATTGGATTGGAAAAGGACATCAGGGTGTGACATATATAGAGCATTTGGTTTCCTTTTAATAAACATGAGAATGGTATTTATAGTCGCAAGGCCGGAGTGTGTACGACCTCACTCTGATAACCAGATGTTGGCCCAGCTGCGAGCTACCCTCGAACCTGTTGCATACTGGTTGAATGGACTCCCTTCTCACCTGCTGTGTTACGTAACATACAGCTTGCTCTCTCAAACTTTTATCTGTCTACAAGACAGATCACATTATATTTACGCAAATCTTTCAAGTACTTTGCTCACATCCTATTGAATCATTATGTTAATTCCTTAAACTTGTTAAGTTCAATCCAAATGTTTAATTAGCTCTTAAATGTTTATAACAAAATCACATAAATTATTTATAACAATTAGAAATTGTTTATAATATTTGTCAAAGACAATAAAAATATTATAAGCACGCCTTTAACATCACTCTCGTTCCACATTATTTTCAAAAATATTTACAGCAATTATTTACAATAGTAATATTTAAATTGTTTAAATTATTAATTTAATAAATACATTAACCACATGTTCATTCGGTTGGTAATTTTCATAATCGTGTTTAATATAATCGACCAATGAAGGTTAGTTATACATGTTAATGTCACAATCTGGTTTAATAAAGGTTTTAATAATGATTTGTGACGGCAACCTTCATTCAAAATCTTATCTCAAATTCTTTCAAAACTTGTGTTAATTATAACAGTAATTCACTTGATTTATTTTTAACGAACTATGACAATCTTACTCCAGCGGAAAATCCTTCGCTAACAAGTTAATGCACAATCTGCATTAAAAATATGCCCAAAATCATCATATATTAATCTATATGGTATTAAACTTCCACATAACTTACAAAACTTCCACAAATAATTCTTTAACATTTATTCCTGTGGGAACTTCCTTCATATTCAAGGGCATTATATCTCAGCGACTTTCAACACGCGCTGCACTAGCGATTATACATTCATAGTTCCACTTAAAAATTTTTATAATCATTAATTGTTTCAAAACTGTTTTTCTATTTAACCTTCGTGGATTTCATTCATGAACCGAAATGAAGTCAAAACTTGCCAATCACAAACAAATTTAATAGTGAATACGCTTATATACGCCTGTCTGGTCTATCAAAATTTAAGATTAACATCTTAAAAGAAATTGCAGTATAAAAATACTATCATCAAAATAAAGTGCGACTAAAATGCAAAGTAGTCGAATAGAATCCATTTAGACTGGGGAATGCAAACATCGTTCTATAAATCTCTAATTGAGAAAAACTCCTAACAAAAGTACTTGACTTTAATGCATTCAATAATTCATTATTAAAGTTACTCTTTCACAAAAGTGTCTATAATGCAATGTTCATTCATAACTGACGATAAATGTCTGTGTTGCAATCAATACAAATAACGACTAGTATTTCCAAGATCGTCGACAACGTAAGAGATTTTAACGCTCTAAAATCATTTAAATGCTCTTCCTTCTTGATGATGACAGAAAATTGGTCAAAGTAATTAAACTGGGGTAGAATTACTTTAATAGAATGACACGCTGTCTGAATTTAAATCTGCCATAAAAATCATTAACTTACAGTCAAGTCGTGACTACAAAAATATTAATTACTGAAAAATCTAAATATCAGTCTCAACTGATTCAAAATCGTTAACTATGCCCATGACATAACAATGTCTTAATAAATCGTCGAAAAATGCAAAACTCATCAAGGTGTACTGAGAATAAGAATCTCAACAAGAAAATAGGGCAAAATATGAGGATAAAAATATGGGAAAAATGGTTGCTCAAACATTATTAGTAAACTCAAATACAATAAACGTTCACGACTACCTTATCTGCCGATTGACGTTCCAGAGGAAAATTCCCCAAAGAAGACTGCTGATGGATCCATTTCACCACGTTAAAGTTGAGCTCCATCCTCGAAATAGGAAATAGCACCCTCAGAGAATCGAACTGCTTCCTTCTCCGTGAATCGCTCTGCTCCTCGAAGACGAATAGACATCCTTCCGGCAATAATCTTCTTTGTGAGTCGGGACACCCCTGACCTCTCTTGAAAAATTCCCTGAAGTTCCAGTAGACAATCGCCATGAAGTTTTGTAGAAATTTCCGAAGAAATTATTCATATACAGAGTATGAAATTGTTTCTATGGCCGTTCGATGGTATTCAGCCTTTAATTACGAAACATGGGTGTAGATGGTATTCACCGCATGTTCGCTTGTGTGGAATAGCAATTAGCGAAGTTCCATGTCGCTATCTTACTCCGTTGAAGTATGTCCCAATTGCAATAAGCCTTTTAGCCCTCCATCTGCTCTTCGGTTGTAGTGTTAGAAGAACAAACTGCCGTATTCAATTGCTCCATTATACTGTATCGTTGTGTAACCAAGTAATCTGAAGTCTTTCTATTCCACTCGCAGCGTCAGCCGTTGCGTTGATTCTGGCTATACAAAAGTGCTTCTCTTGTGGCGAGATAATCACTTTTCTCAGTCGTATAAAACTGCTAATATCTTTCGAACTAATCGGTCGAAATTGTTCAGCTTTTCTCTATAACTGCATGTAGCACTGCACAATACAATTAGCTTATCGGTGACCGCTAACTGTTCGAAGCTAAACTTGTAGAAGCTTTCTAAGGTCCGTTTCAACTTCACCTAGTTTGACTTGGATCTCGTTAATATAGTGGCCTCGCCACGCGTTATAAAGACGATTCTTTTCACTGCTGTTCACTTCGACGTCTCACTATAATGAATGTATAAGAAAAGAACTTTCACAAATATACTTCGATGCTCTGAGAATGAGATCTCAGAATGATCAGAGAACGAAAGGAGACTCCTCTCTTCTGCGCAAGCCCTTTTATTAACTTCACGAGGGGCGTTTCCATCCCTTCCAAAGCGTGATACTGCGTCATCGCTAAAAGTTCCAACTTCGTTAATACATGACGGATTTTCAAAATTCAAAAACTGAAAATAAATTTCACCAAAATTCCAAATCAATGCCTTTACTGCAAATGGATTTCCACAATTCTGCATTCCAAAAGTAATAAAAATACCATAGTTTTAGCAATCTCCGTCTTCCTTTAAACTATCGTTGATTGGTTCATGCCTCTCCTCCAATAGCATAGTTTCTTCCTCAGCAGAATTCCTCGTTTCCTGCGACTGCGTCGTAAATCTTGGAACATTCTCGACTAAATGCTGACGTCACTGAGAATCTCAGCTCAAGTAGCTTGCTGGCATAACATTTACGTCATCCGTGCTTACGTCATGACTACCCACGTCATAACTATGACAGCCATAACTCTCCTTATAATTTCAAATATAGCCACCGTGGTCTCTACATAATTCAATTACGGGGGCATTCTCCTCCCACCACGTTTTAAAAACAGTTGCAAATTGTTTTTAAACTCAGTGTTACAAGTATCTCAACTCTCTTGAACACGAAATTGAATTATTGCTGGCTTACTCTAGGATAGTATCTTTTTAAATTTCCAGCATTGAACTTGCCGTAAACGACATTATTCTCATCATCGTAGAGTTCATAACAGTTGTTTCCATAAGCGTTTGTAATCCTAAACGGCCCCAGGAACACTAATCCAAATTTGGGGTAGATTTTCTTGGTCATATCAGCCTTGACAGGTCTGCGTAATAATACAAGATTTCCAACTTGAAAGGGTGTACCAAAACGTTTTCCAGCTACTCTCTTCAATCGTTTTTCTGCTGCTTTCTGGAGTTGTTCCTTTGCCTTGTCAATGCTCTGCTGCCTTCCTATGTCGGGATCTCTCGGTATGTGGTTGAAAAGATTATCCCACGGCCTTTCTGGGTTTCTTCCTAGATGAAGTCGCATTGGCACTTCTCCTGTGCTCTCCTGCACTGTAGAGTTCAGACATTCCTCAATGAGGGGTACAAATCTCACCCAACCAGAATGATCATTTGGACAGAAAATTCGACAGAATTTCGAAAATTCAGCCATATATCTTTCTGAGGAATTCGATTCAGGGTAACGCACGCTTGAAAATAAGTGCTTAATGCCAAGCCTTTCCATATCCGCTGCAAATTCCACGGACGTAAACTGTGTTCCATGATCTGACAGTAGATATTCCGGTATACCAGCTTTAGGAAATACAGCATTTTCCAGTCTGCTTACTACGTTCCTCGTGTTAGCTTTCTGCATGGGACTCATTGTAACAAATTTTGAGAAAACATCCACGGTACTGGTTACCCTGGTATCCCTTCGGACAGGGGCCAAATATATCCGTCGCCATAAGTTCCTTTGGCTTAGAAGGAATCATCGCCTTCGGTTTTCCCTTTAGTAAAGCAGAAGCATACTTTGCTCTTTGACATTTGTCACAGGATCTAATGACCTTGGCAATGCTGGAACGCATGTTAGTCCAGATAAATCTCTCTTTAAGTGAATTAAGAGTTTTATCTAAACCGGCATGTCCAGTTGCATGATGAGCTACCCACACTAAATTGACAATAAGTTTAGGTGGCACGACTATTCGGAGTTTTGTATGCGCAGGGTCAGCATACTTGCATACGATGTCTCCACTCAAGACAAAGTGTCGTGAATTTCTCCGTGTAGCTTCATAGTCAACATCTGTATTGTCCATGTAACCCTTGAGGAACCTGTACATTTTCCTTATTGGAGCGTGTCTCTTCTGTGACACACCGATTCGGGCTAACCTCCTAACGGTTTCTTCATCTTCTTGCTCCAATTGTACATGGTGTATCTGCACATTTTTAATGGGGTTACGTGATAGAGCATCAGCCAGTAAGTTATCTTTCCCAGGCTGGTGGACGATAGTAGCATTAAACTGTTGGGTGAACAAAGCCCAACGTGTCAATCTATCACTTGACATGTCAGTTTGCAACATAAACTGTAGTGCTTTATGGTCAGTAATAATGATGACCTTATGTCCCAGCAGGATTTTCTTCCAGGCTTGTAAAGCTGTCACAAAAGCTAACGCTTCAAGCTCTGTCGTGAAGTAGTTTTCCTCGTGCTTTTTCAACTTCCGACTAGTGAACGCAATGTAGTGCTTGTTGCCTGCCTCGTCTTTCTGGTATAAGACTGCACTAATGCCTATTCTTGATGCATCAGACTCAATATAGAACACCTTCTCAAAGTCTGGGTACTCCAGTTTCACATTATTTCTGAGCATCTCTTTTGCTTTCTCAAAAGCCTCGTCTGCAGCGGTACTCCATTTCCATCTGTTGTTCTTCTTGAGTAAGTCATACAGAGGAGCCATAATTTCCGAGTATCTTGGACAGTGGCTGCTAATAAATTGGCATGCACCTACAAATTCTCTGACTTGTTTTACCTTAGTTGGCTTTGGAAATCTCGTGATCGCATCTACTTTTTTTTATGTTTGGATGATATCCATCTTTATCAATAGTATGCCCCAAATAATTTATCTCCTTCTTCAAGAATTGACATTTTCCAAAGTTCACCTTGATGTTGGCCTCCCTTAAATTCTCGAACAACTTTCTCAAGTGCTCTAAATGTTCTGCAGCGCTGGGTGAAGATACGATTAAATCGTCAATGTAGCAGATTACATTTTCTTTCACTTCGTCAGTGAGCTTACTATCAAGTGCTCGAATAAGTGCTGGTCCACTGTTAACCATTCCAAAAGGCATTCTTGCAAAGACCCATGACGTCTGGTCAAATAGGAATCCAGTGTACTGCATACTCTCTTCTAATTGAACTTGATAAAAAGAAGACGTCAAGTCAAGAACGCTGAAACAAGCTCTCCCTTTGAATTTCCGAAGCAGATCTCTAATCTTGGGTGGTCTGTCATTTTCTGGAAGAATCTTCAAGTTGATGGTCCTGGCATCGAGACAAAGACGTATTGGACCATTACTTTTCTTTACTACTGTAATGGGGTTTATATAAGACGACGCCCGTTTTCTAATAATCCCGTCTACCTCCATTTTTCTGATTAACCCTCGTACTTCTTGATAGTATTTCTCAGGAATGGGGTATATTCTTTTCTGGTAAGGGGTTTCATCTGTCAGCCTTATCTTGTACTTATAATCCTTAATCAATCCAGGCTTTTCATCGAAAATATCTTGGAATTCCTTTATCAGATCCTCAAATTCCCCCTGAATTTCTTCAAATCCTTCAGTTTTTCTACTGGGTATTTCATCTAAGTTTTCCACTTCATTAATTATTGTATTCAAAATTTCTTCCCTAAGGTCTATTTCCAGACTGTTTTTCACGTCCTGTTCTTCTATCTCTTCTGTGATTATGTACCCATCATTAAAGCTAATACTTCTGTTCTTCATGTCAATAATAGCTCCGACCTTCGATATAAAATCGATTCCAAGCACCATATCAAAATTGATCTTGCTCACTACAATGAAGATCTGTTCATAATTCCTTCCATTGATCTCAAAGTTCAATAACACTTGAATCTTGCATTTCACTGCCTTATCTTGGAATATCCCTCTCACTTTGACGGTAGAAACAGGTAGAACTGTCATGTTCTCTCCTCTTAGCAGACTTTGATAACATTCCTCTGAAATTATGGAAATAATAGCACCAGTATCCATCAGGGCTTTGTACTGCTGTCCATCTATCCGTACAGCAATAATAGGTAAGGCACATGGTCTTTCCTCTTTAACAATACCCCTCTCTTCTAGTAAATCTTCATCGGTAACTTCGTATATCTCATTAATCGTAATCAGGTGTGGTGTGGCAATGTATTTACAGGTTCTCACTGACGTTGAGAAATCGCCGTTTTTTTTTTTTGTGTTACCGACCTCAAAATTCTGCTGGCTCGTAGAAGGCCCAGGATCGATTACAACATCCTGCCTTTTCTTTTGATTGTCAGCTTCTTTATCCCTTAATTCTTTTAAGTATTGCTGGCTTTCCTTTTCTCTTTGCTGATACTGATCAGGTGTCATAACCTGACTTTGAGTATTCTGGTTTCTATTTTGGTTTTGGTTATTCCTATTATAGTTACGGTTATACCCATTATTGTTGTAATATCTGCCTCTTCCATTGTAGTTTCCTCGGTTGTAGTTCCAACCTCTTCTCTGTTGATACGGTCGGTAACCTTGTGATCTGTAATTTCTAAACTGATTATTCCTGTCAGGACCTACATTGTCAGTTTTCTCCTGCTCTGGCTTGTCAGTTTGTTGGACTTGGTCCATGTATACCGTATTGATTTCCTTAAACTCCTGCCTTTGACCTTTCTGGACTACGTTAGGCATTGGACTTGTGTAGTCTAACCTTCTCAGTAATTCATCCATGCTGGATAAATCCCTGATGTTGGACGAAATTATAAGTCTCCTCACCTCAACTGGCAGCATACGAGAAATCGCATCTATTAGTTGCTCCGTGGACAATGGGGGTTGCAAAAATCTCAAGCGGGACAACTGACTCGTAAAGAAATCAGCGTACCTCGTTGGAAGAGTACCTGAGTATTTTCTTGAATACACCTCCGCTCTTAACGAATTCTGCGCTTCTATAGACCAAAATCGCTTGATTAATGCCTCTGCAAACTCGTCAAAGTTACTGAATGTGTATCTAAATGCGCAAAACCATTCAAGGGGTCCTCCAATCAGATATCTCTCTACTATCTTCATCTCTCTCTCTCTGGGAATGTGAGCTTCGATGAAATAATCTTTGAGATTCCTTACATACTCTATAGGTGTCAAACTATCAGTGTTACTGAATTTTTGTGGTTTGTCCTCGAAATTCCTAATGACCGTCACGTTCCTCGGATATGAATCCGGATAGTTTTTCCCGCTATCTCTATAATTCCACTCAGGTTCCATATTCCTTTCGTCATCCTCCTCTCTGAATCTGGATACACGTTCTTCAGGAGTCACGTCTCTTTCTTCTGGCTCAAGGTTATGTCTTCTAGCATAATTCCTATTCAATTCACAAGCTAAGCCTTCTGTATCCTTGTCGGTGATTTCTGTTAAGACTTTCTTGATAATCTCTTCTTTGTAGTTCTCCATTAAACTAGCCTCTCCTAACTTCAAATTTTTCAGTTTACTCGTCGTTTCATTTACATCCGAGACAACTTTATGAATTTGATCCTCTAATGTAGATTTTAAAGTTTGCATATCCTGATCAAGTTGTGTTCTATCGTCAACTTGTTTTTCGGATAACGAATTTATCCTGACGCTTAAATCTTTCCTAATCTGTACTACTTCATTGTTAATTTCTATCTGCGTACTGGCAAGTTTTCTTTCAATCCTTTCCTGAATTTGGGTTATATGTTCCCCACTTGACTTATTCCACTCGTCTTTCCATACCGCTACGTTTGCTGTTAACATTTCGGCTATGTCTACTTCGATATCCTCTTTTAATACTCTATTGTGGTCTAATACCTGGGTTCTCATGACCTCTACATCATACTTCAACTCTGCTAAAGACGTTGTTGTTCTAACTGATTCATCGACTAACCTAGTCGCTAATGCAGTTATATTACGCGTACAAAGAGTTTTTGAGTTTTCGATTTCTTCCCTGACTTTATTTACATCAGTTTGGACTTTAGTAATATCTACGAAAACTGTGTTGACCTCTACCTGAATCTTAGTTATGTTACTTTGCATGAATGTTATTAATGTCTACCTGAACATTGGATACATCAGTTCTAGCTTTTTGAATTTCTTTCTGGACTTCCTCGACCTTGTCTTGGACAGTCGCTACATCGTTTTTGACAACAACAACTTCGGCTCTAGCACAAGAAATATCCCCTCGGACATTAGCTACATCTAGATTTAACATTGTAAGGTCTTTCTGTACCTTAGACACATCAAATTTAACATCATCAACACTTTTATGCACAATAGATACATCTGTGCGGATGTCACTTACAGTATTTTCAATTCCTAGGGTATTAATCTGTAAACGCGACATATTATCCTCCAAATTAGCAGCACTAGTCTGGATACCCTTCAAACTTTCATCCATGCTAGCTTTCAAATTACTAGCATTCTCCTCCATTCGACTAGTATTCCTAGCTTCCATCTCCTTCATACTACTATTCAAATTAGCAGACATATTACTAGCATTCTCCTCCATCCTTGCATTCAAATTAGCAGACAAATTACTAACATTCTCCTCCATTCTTGCATTCAAATTACTAGCATTCTCCTCCATTCGACTAGTATTCTCCTTCATGCTTTCATTCAGCATCTGCTTCATACTGCGATTCATGTTAGCAGACATCTCCTCTAACATTTTCTTCAAACTTTCATCTGCCATTACAATATTATTCAAAAATGGATTGCTGTAGGGACATACATCAAAAGAGCAAAACAACAACATTTGAGCAACACTTTTCACCATATATAATTTTGATCAATTTTCTGTCTTAAATCTAACTTATAACTACCTTATAATTAACCTTCGAAGATACTTCATGTTGAAACAAACTCAAGCACATGTTCAAATTTATTTGGCTCATTTTAAAATATCCTAACACAAATAATTTACATTTACAATCCAAATAATTTAATTTTATCTTTAATATGACTAAAATGTCATAAGCCGGTCAAATAAAATAAGATTCCAGATTATAGGCGATTTTTCTAAGTTTCCAGCCTATTTAACCTTTCTCAAGTTGTATAAGATCTGATCTTTTCTGAGTGTAATTTTCCTAACACAATACAACATTTAATTCCTATATAATCACACTCTTAAATACAACAATTGGCCTAGACATCTAACAAAGAATCAACCTCTTTATTTGAGTCTAATCGAACCTTACGTTTTTGGTTTGCCACTCTTTCTGGCGTTCAACCTGGTAATCCAGTTATGTTGAATCGAGCTCCAACGTTTTAGGTGCGCCAATCTTTCTGTTGACTCAGCCCCACGCTCTTGGGTCGCCAATCTTTCTGTCCCCGTTTACCTGGATAGTAGGCTGTCAGATATCCGCCCCCTCAATCGGATTGCCAATTATCAATCGCACCGGCACAGTTACATCAATGGAAATGGCACTGACAGATACTATCGAGATAAGAGCACAGAAGTTCACAGGAAATCATTGTGGAACACACCAAAATAGACGGGGGTTCATACTTACCGTTACTTACCTCTTAATTATCTCGGGGTTTGAGTCGACAACAGGATCACTAAAAGTCTGTTCACACAATAACCTCCACCATGACATTTAAAAATGAGCCAGAACGAAGACGAGAACTTTGAACTGTACAAAAGCTTTATTTCTGATAAAGGGTATGATTTTACTAACACAACAAAATCAACGTGGCTATCAGTAGCCCAAGTCAATCTGACTACGTCCTCAGTAGGACTTGCAAAAATTATCTTACAACATGATATAAAACATTTTAGCTCCCAAGAGCTCCAAATAACGTAATATTCATAACACTATTGGATTGGAAAAGGACATCAGGGTGTGACATATATAGAGCATTTGGTTTCCTTTTAATAAACATGAGAATGGTATTTATAGTCGCAAGGCCGGAGTGTGTACGACCTCACTCTGATAACCAGATGTTGGCCCAGCTGCGAGCTACCCTCGAACCTGTTGCATACTGGTTGAATGGACTCCCTTCTCACCTGCTGTGTTACGTAACATACAGCTTGCTCTCTCAAACTTTTATCTGTCTACAAGACAGATCACATTATATTTACGCAAATCTTTCAAGTACTTTGCTCACATCCTATTGAATCATTATGTTAATTCCTTAAACTTGTTAAGTTCAATCCAAATGTTTAATTAGCTCTTAAATGTTTATAACAAAATCACATAAATTATTTATAACAATTAGAAATTGTTTATAATATTTGTCAAAGACAATAAAAATATTATAAGCACGCCTTTAACATCACTCTCGTTCCACATTATTTTCAAAAATATTTACAGCAATTATTTACAATAGTAATATTTAAATTGTTTAAATTATTAATTTAATAAATACATTAACCACATGTTCATTCGGTTGGTAATTTTCATAATCGTGTTTAATATAATCGACCAATGAAGGTTAGTTATACATGTTAATGTCACAATCTGGTTTAATAAAGGTTTTAATAATGATTTGTGACGGCAACCTTCATTCAAAATCTTATCTCAAATTCTTTCAAAACTTGTGTTAATTATAACAGTAATTCACTTGATTTATTTTTAACGAACTATGACAATCTTACTCCAGCGGAAAATCCTTCGCTAACAAGTTAATGCACAATCTGCATTAAAAATATGCCCAAAATCATCATATATTAATCTATATGGTATTAAACTTCCACATAACTTACAAAACTTCCACAAATAATTCTTTAACATTTATTCCTGTGGGAACTTCCTTCATATTCAAGGGCATTATATCTCAGCGACTTTCAACACGCGCTGCACTAGCGATTATACATTCATAGTTCCACTTAAAAATTTTTATAATCATTAATTGTTTCAAAACTGTTTTTCTATTTAACCTTCGTGGATTTCATTCATGAACCGAAATGAAGTCAAAACTTGCCAATCACAAACAAATTTAATAGTGAATACGCTTATATACGCCTGTCTGGTCTATCAAAATTTAAGATTAACATCTTAAAAGAAATTGCAGTATAAAAATACTATCATCAAAATAAAGTGCGACTAAAATGCAAAGTAGTCGAATAGAATCCATTTAGACTGGGGAATGCAAACATCGTTCTATAAATCTCTAATTGAGAAAAACTCCTAACAAAAGTACTTGACTTTAATGCATTCAATAATTCATTATTAAAGTTACTCTTTCACAAAAGTGTCTATAATGCAATGTTCATTCATAACTGACGATAAATGTCTGTGTTGCAATCAATACAA
Organism: Meconema thalassinum; assembly: GCA_946902985.2. NCBI lineage: Eukaryota > Metazoa > Arthropoda > Insecta > Orthoptera > Tettigoniidae > Meconema > Meconema thalassinum. Next base: position 510,730,825 of record OX336393.1, on the reverse strand, counting down.
ATAACGACTAGTATTTCCAAGATCGTCGACAACGTAAGAGATTTTAACGCTCTAAAATCATTTAAATGCTCTTCCTTCTTGATGATGACAGAAAATTGGTCAAAGTAATTAAACTGGGGTAGAATTACTTTAATAGAATGACACGCTGTCTGAATTTAAATCTGCCATAAAAATCATTAACTTACAGTCAAGTCGTGACTACAAAAATATTAATTACTGAAAAATCTAAATATCAGTCTCAACTGATTCAAAATCGTTAACTATGCCCATGACATAACAATGTCTTAATAAATCGTCGAAAAATGCAAAACTCATCAAGGTGTACTGAGAATAAGAATCTCAACAAGAAAATAGGGCAAAATATGAGGATAAAAATATGGGAAAAATGGTTGCTCAAACATTATTAGTAAACTCAAATACAATAAACGTTCACGACTACCTTATCTGCCGATTGACGTTCCAGAGGAAAATTCCCCAAAGAAGACTGCTGATGGATCCATTTCACCACGTTAAAGTTGAGCTCCATCCTCGAAATAGGAAATAGCACCCTCAGAGAATCGAACTGCTTCCTTCTCCGTGAATCGCTCTGCTCCTCGAAGACGAATAGACATCCTTCCGGCAATAATCTTCTTTGTGAGTCGGGACACCCCTGACCTCTCTTGAAAAATTCCCTGAAGTTCCAGTAGACAATCGCCATGAAGTTTTGTAGAAATTTCCGAAGAAATTATTCATATACAGAGTATGAAATTGTTTCTATGGCCGTTCGATGGTATTCAGCCTTTAATTACGAAACATGGGTGTAGATGGTATTCACCGCATGTTCGCTTGTGTGGAATAGCAATTAGCGAAGTTCCATGTCGCTATCTTACTCCGTTGAAGTATGTCCCAATTGCAATAAGCCTTTTAGCCCTCCATCTGCTCTTCGGTTGTAGTGTTAGAAGAACAAACTGCCGTATTCAATTGCTCCATTATACTGTATCGTTGTGTAACCAAGTAATCTGAAGTCTTTCTATTCCACTCGCAGCGTCAGCCGTTGCGTTGATTCTGGCTATACAAAAGTGCTTCTCTTGTGGCGAGATAATCACTTTTCTCAGTCGTATAAAACTGCTAATATCTTTCGAACTAATCGGTCGAAATTGTTCAGCTTTTCTCTATAACTGCATGTAGCACTGCACAATACAATTAGCTTATCGGTGACCGCTAACTGTTCGAAGCTAAACTTGTAGAAGCTTTCTAAGGTCCGTTTCAACTTCACCTAGTTTGACTTGGATCTCGTTAATATAGTGGTCTCGCCACGCGTTATAAAGACGATTCTTTTCACTGCTGTTCACTTCGACGTCTCACTATAATGAATGTATAAGAAAAGAACTTTCACAAATATACTTCGATGCTCTGAGAATGAGATCTCAGAATGATCAGAGAACGAAAGGAGACTCCTCTCTTCTGCGCAAGCCCTTTTATTAACTTCACGAGGGGCGTTTCCATCCCTTCCAAAGCGTGATACTGCGTCATCGCTAAAAGTTCCAACTTCGTTAATACATGACGGATTTTCAAAATTCAAAAACTGAAAATAAATTTCACCAAAATTCCAAATCAATGCCTTTACTGCAAATGGATTTCCACAATTCTGCATTCCAAAAGTAATAAAAATACCATAGTTTTAGCAATCTCCGTCTTCCTTTAAACTATCGTTGATTGGTTCATGCCTCTCCTCCAATAGCATAGTTTCTTCCTCAGCAGAATTCCTCGTTTCCTGCGACTGCGTCGTAAATCTTGGAACATTCTCGACTAAATGCTGACGTCACTGAGAATCTCAGCTCAAGTAGCTTGCTGGCATAACATTTACGTCATCCGTGCTTACGTCATGACTACCCACGTCATAACTATGACAGCCATAACTCTCCTTATAATTTCAAATATAGCCACCATGGTCTCTACATAATTCAATTACGGGGGCAGTACCATCTCTTAAGGTACAGAATACAAAATTTGGTTGAAGTCCAATGGACGTTACATGCAGTTAGACATTGGATCTATCAGCACGCGTAAAAGCATGTTGGCAACATTGTCATACGTGGGCTGGTCAGAAATAATCTGAAATATTATGATATCTTGTTGTGCCAATTTTGGATGAAATCCATTTGTTAGTATAGACGTTACATGTATTTTAAAATAGGACCTATCAGCAGGCATAGAATCATGTTGGCAGCACTGGCTTATATTAATTACTCCAAATTATTCTAGAATGTCAGGTGATATACGTGTGCAAAGTACAGAGCTGGTGGCTTGCATACTTTCTCATATATTGATATTAGGGTAAAAATTATAGACAGCATTTATTAACATTTGGCAGCCCTGGTTGCTCTTAAGAATACTTACATTGCAAATACGAAATTTGGTTGAAATCCAACTGATAGTATAGAAGTTACATGTATTTAAAAATTGGTCCTATCAGCAGGCTTAGAATCATATTGGTAGAACAGACGTATATATGCTACTCCAAATTAATCTAAAATGTCAGGTATTATACGTGTGCATAGTTTAAAGCTGTCGGCTTGTATAATTTCTGATATATTGGTATATGGATTAAAAAAATAGAGAGAGCAATTATTAACAGTTTTCAGCCCTGGTGGCTCTTAATAATACACTCATTCATATCTGTTTGTGTACACATATTACATACAAAATTTGGTTGAAATCCACTTGATAGTGTAGAAGTTATCATCATCATCATCTTGTACAGTTTCCAGCCCCAGGCTTGGTCTGTTTGGAACATAAGCCTCGCCACTTAGTCCTTTCTTCCCACCACCTCTCCGCTGTCACTCTGGTCCAGTCCTCGCCTCTCTTCTTGACACATTCCTCCACTCCTTTCAGCCATCTATCTCTTGGTCTTCCCCTTGGTCGTTTCTTCTGCATCTGCATCTCATGTATCCTCTTGGGAATCTTCTTCTCATCCAATCTCTTTAAGTGTCCATACCACCTCAGTCTTGATGGCTTAATCCTACCTTGCAGTATAGAAGTTACATGCATTTAAAAATTGGACCTATCAGAAGGTTTAAATTATTTTGGCAACATTGTCATGAATGGTCTCCTGGAAATTAAACTGAAATAGTATTATCTACATGTGTGGCACGTTTGGAATAGATCCCATGCATACCTTCCAAGATATCCAATATGGAGCTCAAATATCTAGTGCGTTTTTTCAGCAGTTGGTAGCACTGATACCATTTTCAAATATGGGCTTGAGATAATCCGGTATAGATCTTTACTCATACCAAATTTGGTTTCGATTGCTGCAGCCGTTTATGAGTTGTTAGGGGAGGGGGGGACACACACACACACACACAGCCAGCCAGACAGAAGGACAGACAGAGAGACAGACAGACACACATTTTCCCGGATCGATCTCATAAGTCTACATTTTCCTCATTTTTGCAAAATGTGAAAAGTAGGCTAAGAATGAGAGGGTGTGTGTCTGTCTGTTACTCAATCACGCAAGAACCACTGGTCCGATTTAAATTAAATTTTTGCATGGATGTAGCTGATTTACCAGGCTTACATATAGGCTACTTTTGATTTCGATATTTTGCACTATTTAAAAATGGCGACCATTTTAGTGACGTCACTACACCCTTTGGTTTCAAAATTTCATATTTCAATTTCAAATAAAAAGAGGACGGAAAGAAATAGTAAACTTTTCGTGGTATACAGGAGCTTTAAAATTTAATTTTCTATCCGAAAGGTCCTTATCTATTTTCGTGTATCTCCAACGGTTAACGAGTAAAACCTAGAAAACACGGTCAACGCCGAGCGGTGCAGTATATCTCTATATATTGAACCCGCTGAGCTATGGTTCATGTGATATTTTTTATAACAGAACATTTATGATGGGATGTTGTACCTTTGAACACACCCAGAAAGCCACGTGAAGCTGGGAGATCACGCGATACTCTTTGAAGTAGCGGTGAATCGCACTTTTGACTTTGGTGAAATCTGCTAATTATTTATCTGAGGTCTTATTAATTAATTTTATCTTTCCACAAGACTCAGAATATTCCATTTCGTCTTGCTGCATTATTAAAACATATTGGAGAATGTTCATTTTTACTTAAGGTAAGGTAATACCCTTGCAGATACGCAAACAGGAACGTAAGTAGTCGCTCAACGACTTCGTTTTGACGACCTACTTCCTAGAGACACTCAGTGCCTTGCACTACGTCTGGAGAATCCGCCATGTGTAGGCGTGGAATTGTATTTGTCCTACAAGACGTAGAGAATTATCCGCTGTTGAGCGTTGAAAGTGATTATCAGGTGCCATCGAGCACGCGAATACTACTATTCACTGTTATCCAAGCACAGTGAGCCAAAGAAGAATTTTGGGAAATAATAATTGGCAAGTATAGTGAATTGCATAACATTGCCGTAACACCACATTTTGTACCCACGTGTTTGTGGAGGGCCAAGTGCCTGGTGGAAAATATACAGGTAAATGTGTTACAACTATTATGAATAAGTGTGATTATGATTATATAACATATTTAAATTGCCAAAGTGAAATTTTCATTTCAAAAACGACGCGTAATTCACGGATGCTACGTGATATGAAAGTAGCGTCACTAGCACGTGCAGAATCATAAAACAGTGTTAGCTCACATGTTAATTCACATCGACGAAATTAAGGCTGTGTCATATACTACAATTGAAGCCTATAACATTTACGACGAACATTATATTTTTGAAAGTGAAAGAATGAATTATTACGCAAGTTATTTCACTATCCACGTGATTGGACTATTCTACACCATGTTTGAGACAGTCATCATGGGCTAATACCATCCCGGTATGAGGGTGATGTTTCTACGGGAACCAGCATGATGGCGGAACTTCCAGGACAGCGAACGAGAAGGAAGGAACCAAGCATGCCATTTCCAGGCATATCCCGCATATCCATGAAGTTGTCGACAGGGACAGATCGAACCCTGGTCTTTGGAGGAGTCCAGATGGGAATCCTGATGAGGATGATACCGTTCCAGAGAGCCAGAGATGATTTTGTACAACCCTTGTTGTTGAATAGAGGGCTGAGTGAGAGCTTCTCCATTTCGTGAGTTTTTGGATACCCCCTTTCTTGTTCTAGTTTCTGGTGGTATAGTAGATTAAATGTAGTTTGTGAACCAACCGAACTTAGTGTCAGCCATTTTTATAGGCAGGGAATGTAACTAGTTTTATTAGATGTCATTTATTTCAGTTACAGTGAGACACCCTTGGGTCAGACATTTTGGTCAGCCCTGGTGCAGCCTGATGAACGTCGTAGAACGTCAATGCCTATCTTTTGCTAAAGGTGACCGTAGTCATTTGAGGCTACTTTGTTCAACCCTATTTGGGGTAATTTTCAAGTCTTTGCTGACTTTAGTTATGGCAATCAGATGCCATGGTTTCTTTAACTGCATTCTTTGCAGCCATTCTTTGTTACACCCCTGACTGTCGTTAGAACGGTCGTATCAGTTAGGTAGTCAACTGTAATTACCAGTTTTGTAACTGCATTATATTTCATTTTGAATAAGCTCAGAAGCTATTCTTGGTCAAGTGTGAACCTAATAATTAGAAGGAATGTTTCGTTGTCAAGCATCGAACCCAGTTCCCAACGTATCATAAAGCAGATCCAGAGTGTGAAATCTGCGTCACAATTATTATTTTGTTAGTGTCATGTGAAGACACATGATTTACTTGATGTTGTACAAGCAACTGCTGAATTATATTTGAGAGCAAAGAGCTCCAGTAATAGTAACATTACTATCATTTAGACGTCTTTGGTTTGGAAGGAGGAATTGTATTATTGTATTCAGATATATAGCGTGTTTTTTAATACACGTATTCTTCGAGGTTTTTAACCTGTTGTAAAGTTTTTATGAAGAGGCCCAGATGTATAGTTTTATTTGTTTAAATCGCCAGCCTTGGAGAGTCAATGTGTTGTGTCAGTGAAGCGCAGGAATGTTGAAACCTGCTAGCGACATATAAACTGGTTTGAGGCCCAGTGCCCTTGAAAGCACGCCTGTTATATTGTGAGACGGAACTACTTTGACAGAGGACAGAATACGATTTGTATTCGCATTTCCTTTCATTGCAATTTAGCTTATGGAACTCAGTGTCCATTCCTGTATCTGATCACATGTTTTACAGATTGTTTTTTGTTAGTTAAACGCACTGCTGCGTGTGCCGTCGGTTGACGTGTACAGTTATGTCAGGTTTTCTATGGTAAGTTGAAGGCTACCCTGTTATAGCAGGAAGTTATTGTATGAAGGTATTTTGTGTATGCCTTGTCCGGGATTGTTCCCGTTGACTAGATGCTATTGGAGGGTAACTGTAGTGTGCAGGCCCGTCCCAGAGTTATTGAACGAGAGCTTTGCGCCGCTGGTAACTTGTGTTATTGTGTGTCCGAGTTGTTATTGCTCGTTGATTATATTCCGACTTTTGAGTCGAGGCTTTTTGGTGGAGAATGATCTCAGTGGAGACGCTCCGTGCCCAGGCTATTGTCAATATTATTCGCCATAAACCAACGATAAACCTAAACCGACATCTTAATAATAAAACGCATAATTTTGGTAAAACAAAAGCTAACTAACGAATTCTTTCTATCTAACTTTGTTCTTTTGCATTTTGGAACTGTTGACATAGCCTTGGAGATGAAGGTAATTTCCTTTTGTGGAAATGACAAGGACAGCTGACACTTTTGATGCGACCTGAAGCATGCACGAACCTTGAGTTCGTAGTTTGTGGAGCGCAGGCCATGCGATGTTAGACGTAGTCTTAACTACGCATTCGTCACCGTAACTACACTTTAGATGACTATGGCTTACAAAGAGTAAACCAAGGTGCAGGCAGGCATTTTAATAAAACTACTGTGTCTATTTATTACTTATTTATGATGTACAAGTGTATAAATACTACATGTTACCTTATTGTGTGCTGTTAGCACATAGTTATTAAGCATAATTAAATGTTTTTTTACATGGCTGTACACTTAGCTTTTGAATGTAATTGTTTTCTTTTACGGACGTCATCGCCGTAAACTTTGTGATTAATTGATAGGACTTAGCTAGACGAATTAACGTTAAATGTAAATGTGGAGATGGTATCATCCTAACTTAGATTTGTTTTGCTACCTTGTTATATGTAAATTCAGATATTAGCTTGATCTTGTAACTTAAACTAGGGACTTGCGTCGTACCATTTTCCTAGTGTTGCTGTTGTTGCTTTGTTATTGTGAGTTAGATCTTTCGCGAGGGTTTTCCGTAACTTCTCAGGTAGGGACCTGCTCTTAATTTTTATTTGTTTATTAGCTTGCGGACTAGCCGATTGTAACCCTCCGAACTAGGCTAGAGGCTTGTGAATTTTATCAATAAATTTTCACGGTGTTTTACATAAGTCAGGATGTTTATTTTCTCAGTCTAGTTTTTAAGGTGAACCTTTCCTTAGGCAGTCTATGACCATCGTCACCATGTACCACGATCCCTGTGGACTACGGACTCTCGTGCCGCTTTAGCCTATTTGGAAGTTCACCTGATCCTCACGGCAATTAAATTATGTGCTCGACGGGTGAGATGTTAGGCAAGTCATTGCGGTTGTTGGCTATCCTGACAACTCCAACCTTGACGGTCTCAATATATTAAAATTAAAGTTTGTCTGTTTTTTCTGAATTTCTACGGACATTTGAGTTATTTACCCGTTTCAGACAGTTTTAAGATGGATGCGAGTGAAAAATATATTTTTTTGTCTGTCTGTTCGTTTGTTTGTGGACAAATCTGTTCCCTTATAACTCGAGAACGGCTGGGTGTATCAACGTAAAATTTGGTACAGATATCCATCAGAGGTACGACACTAATCATTGATGTAACTCTTCTCCGTACTTCTCATAAAAGTGGGCCTACCTACTTAAAATACATGCTGAAATAGGCGCAGAAGGACGAGACAGAGCTAATTTTCAGCCCATCAATATGAGAGACAAAACTCTGAGGCTTTAAAGGGTCCCCGAAAACCACATTTTAAGGCCCGAAAACCAACCGTTTTTGAGATATTCCCAGAAAACTAATTTAATTTAATAATCTAATGAAAGAATGCAAGCCGGTAACCACGGCAACAGAATCTCAGAGGTCCATCTATTGCTGTATGATGCAAATCAATTCCATTAATTACATTTGTGTGATATTTTGCAAACGGCTAGAAAGTTATCACGGAACCAAATTAAGCTGTAAAATTCATCAATACGTATAATACGGTTAAGGGAGTCAAGGGGTACTCTAGATTTTTTTCACGCGATTTACACCTACGGGTGTGGTACGGCAGGTCTATTATATTCCTATCCCTAAATTATATTATTACTAGCAGAAGTACCCGTTCTTCGAACGGTGTTCGGTGTTAACACCAGACATTATAATAATAATAATAATAATAATAATAATAATAATAATAATAATAATAATAATAATAATAATAATAATAATAATAACAATGTTATTGGTGCTACGTCCCTTTTAAGTACTGTTGCTTTGAGAGACGCACCAGACATTATCAATTGAGCTACTGTTGCAATGGTTAACGGCTTGTCATTCCTTCATAAGTTCATCAAAACGAAGTTAGTTTTCTGGGAATATCACACACACTGTTAATTTAAGGGCCTTATAATGTGGTTTTCGGAGACCCTTTATAGACTCGCGAATTTTGTGTCTCACATTGAGAAGTGCAACATATGCTTTGGTCGTCCTTCTAGGATAATTTTTATATTTCGCCTATTTTAGCATGTATTTTGAGAAGTTTTTCCCTATATCCACCCTTCTACTGTATGAAATGTACGGAGAAGAGTTTTATAAATGATTGGTGTATTGACTCATGTTTACCATAACTAATTTTAAGATGCACCAAACATCCGAACATCAGGCGTACATTAAGATACACAGAAAGACAGACAGGCAGACAGACAATACTATTGTCTACAACATATCACCCAGAAATCCAAATATGGGTATATCTGCCACACAGTATCAAAGAAAATCATCCTTACGATGAACCCGTATGTCGACAAAAAAAACAAAGAAGAATAGTTGAAAAGTGCTCTCAAACTAAATTCACCTAACGTGTACTTCCTGACATGAAATAGAATTGAAAGCCTTGTAGATGAAACGCAATACACGTCACATAAAAAGACCCTCTATGTTGTGTTGGGTCCCCATACACAGGAAGACCTCTATCATAAATTATAAAAGCTTGTGGTGCATGAAAATTCAGGTTCTTTAGTCTCAAATGGCCCAAATTCCTAAAAGCCGCAAAAAATGCTGATTCAATTCAGGAATTTTTGAAAATAATGTTGTTGTTTGGAGATATAATAGACCTTCTGTACTACATGTCGCACGTGAAAATTGCATGAAAAAATCCTAGGTTACCCCTTGACCCCCTTAATTGCATTGATGAATTATACAGTCTACGTTGGTTCCGTGATAACCTTATATTTGCAAACTTTCACAGAAATGTAATAAATGTAATAAATTACTTCTTACAGAAATAGATGGAAAGTTGGATGCCACCCCTTGAGATAATGTTGTCATGGTTACCGATTTGCATTCCTTCATTAGTTTCTTAAATTAAATTTAATTAGTTTTCTGGGAATGTTTCAGAAACTGTTGGTTTTAGATACCTTATAATGTAGTTTTCGAGGACCCTCGAGTTTTATTTCTGGCACCGAGGGGCTTTGTCTCGTCGTTGTACGCCATAATATAATACTAATAATAATAATATAATATAGGGATAGGAATATAATAGACCTGCCATACCACACCCGTGGATGTAAATCGCGTGAAAAAATTCTAGACTACCCCTTGACCCCCTTAAGCGCATTTTTCGTATTGATGAAATTTACAGCTTAATTTGGTTTCCATAATAACCATCTAACCGTTTGCAAACTTTCACACTAATGTAATTAATGGAATTGCATTGCGTCTTATAGCAATAGATGGACCCCTGAGAATCTGTTGCCATGGTTATCGGCTTGCATTCGTTCATTAGTTTATTAAATTAAATTATTTTTCTGGGAATATCTCAAAAACGGTTGGACGTAGGACCTTAAAATGTGCTTTTAGGGCCCCCGAGTTTTGTCTCTCACATTGAGGGGCTGAAAATGATCTTTGTCTCGTCCTTCTACTCCTATTTCAGCATGTATTTTAAGGGGGTAGGCCCCCTTTTATGAGAAGTACAGAGAAGAGTTACATCAATGATTAGTGTCGTGCCTCTGTACCAAATTTTACGTTGATACACCCAGCCGTTCTCGAGTTACAAGGGAACAAAGTTGTCCACAGACAATCAATCAAACAGACAGACTGACCAAAACATTATTTTCGCGCGCATCTATCATAAAACAGTCTGAAACGTGTAAATAACTCAAATTTCCGTAAAAATTCAGAAAAACAGACAAATTTTCTTTTTTATATATGTAGAGATATACTGCACCGCTCGGTGTTGACCGTGTTTTATTGCACAAATTTAGGTTTTACTCGCTAACCGTCGGAGATACACGAAAAGTGATAAGAACCTTTTGGATAGAAAATTAAATGATAAAGCTCGTGTATACCATCAAAAGCTTGCTATTTCTTAGCGTTCTCTTTTTATTTGAAATGGAAATATGAAATTTTGAAACCAAAGGGTGTAGTGACGTCACAAAAGTAGGTTTTACTCGCTAACCGTTGGAGATACACGAAAAGTGATGAGGACCCTTCGGATAGGAAATTAAATTTCAAAGCTCGTAAGTGCCATCAAAAGTTTGCTATTTCCTACCGTTCTCTTTTTATTTGATATGGAAATATGAAATTTTGAAACCAAAGGGTATAGTGACGTCACTTAAATGGTCGCCATTTCTTAATAGTGCAAAATATAGAAATTAAAAGTATCCTATATGTAAACCTGGTATTTCAGCTACATCCATGCAAAATTTCATTTAAATCGGACCAGTGTTTCTTGCGTTATTAGGTAACACACAGACAGACAGACAGATTAGTATGATTATTATTATTATTATTATTAGTATTAGGAGTAGTAGTAGTAGTAGTAGTAGTAGTAGTAGTAGTATATTATGGCGTACAACGACGAGAGAAAGCCCCTCGGTGCCAGAAACAAAACTTGGGGGCCCTAAAGTGTCCTCGAAAACTACATTATAAGACTCTAAAACCAACAGTTTCTGAGATATTCCCAGAAAAATAATGTAATTTAATTTAACAAACTAATGAAGGAATGCAAGTCGGTAACCACGACAACATTAACTCAAGGGTTGACATCCAACTTTCCATCTATTTCTGTAAGAAGCAATGTCACTCCATTTATTACATTTCTGTGAAAGTTTGCAAATGGCTATAAGGTTATCACGGAACCAACTTAGACTGTATAATTCACCAATACAATTAAGGAGGTCAAGGGGTAACCTAGAATTTTTATCGCAATTTTCACGTGCGACTTATAGTACAGAAGGTCTATTATATCTCCAAACAGCAACATTATTTTCAAAATTTCCTGGATTGATACAGCATTTTTTGCGACTTTTAGGAGTTTGGGCCATTTGAGGCTAAAGAACCTGAATTTTCATGCACCACAAGCCTTTATAATTTATGAAAGGGATCTTCCTATGTATGGGGACCTAACACAACGTAGAGGGTCAGTTTTTATGTGACGTGTATTGCGTTTCTTCTACAAGGCTTTCAATTCTATTTCACGTAAGGAAGTACACGTTAGATTAATTTAGTTTGAGAGCACATTTTAACTAATCTTTTTTTTTCTCGACATACGGGTTCATCGTAAGGATGCTTTTGTTTGATACTGTGTGATAGATATACCCATAATTGGATATCTGGGTGATATGTTGTAGACAATAGAATTGTCTGTCTGTCTTTCTGTGTATCTTTATGTACGCCTATAACTCGTGTTCGGTTGCTTGGTGCATCGTAAAATTAGGTATGGTATCCATGAGAGCCAATAAACCAATCATTTATGAAAATCATCACCGTACTTTTCATACAGTAGAAAGGTGGGTAAAGGGAATAACCTCTCAAAATACATGCTAAAATAGGCGAAATATAAAAATTATCCTAGAAGGACGACCAAAGCACATGTTGCGCTTCTCAATGTGAGACACAAAATTCGGGAGTCTATAAGGGTTCTCCGAAAACCACATTTTATGGCCCTTAAATTAACAGTGTGTGTGTGATATTCCCAGAAAACTAACTTCATTCTGATAAACTTATGAAGGAATGACAAACCGCTAACCGTTGCAACAGTAGACCAATTGATAAAGTTCGAAGAACGGGTACTTCTGCTAGTGTGCTATAACAACACATTTAATACCTCCGTGAGGAGCTCTGTAAAAGCAGAGCGCAGTTGAAGGTGCAATCAGTCCCAAAGATTGGTGTTGTTGTTGTGATGGATGTATTAGTGTGTGTCATTGTAATTCATATTAGGATTGGGAAGGAGGCGGCCATGTCCCTAATTTAGGAACCAACCCGGTATTCGCCTGGAGTAGATGCAGTGATGGACGAAGCAAAGAGGATATAAAAAGTAGGTTAGCACAGGAAAGGAAAGCATTTCTACAATAAAGGAATCTGTTGACATCGAATATGGATTTGGGTATTAGGAAGTCATTTTTGAAAGCCTTTGTCTGGAGCGTGGCGCTCTATGGGAGTGAAACTTGGATTGTTGGAGCAATAGAATAGAGGAGAATAGAAGCACTTGAGATGTGGTGTTACAGGAGAATAATGAAGATCAGATGGGTAGATAGGGTTATAAATGATGAAGTATTAAGACGAGTGCAAGATGAGAGATGTTTGTGGAGACTGATAATGAAGAGAACAGATAGGTTGGTAGCAGGGGCGGTCCCAAGGGGGGGGGGGGGCAGGGGGGCCATGCCCCCCCCCCCCAAATGGTCTTCAAAAATAGGGAAAAAATGAAAATGAGAAAGAAAAATGAGAAAGAGAAAGGCTCGAGGAGAGAGAGGGAAGAGAGCAAAGGTTTGACTTACAGTTCCAATTTTGACATCACAGGACCTGCCTGTGAGAGTGAGACCAGCCCTCCAGACCGCTTAGAAAATGAAGGAAACTTCCGTGAACTCCTTCGGTTTCGAGTCGAAAGCGGCGAAGAATCCCTTCGTAGCCACCTTGAAAATGCATCAGCACGGGCTACGTATATTAGTAATAGAACACAAAATGAACTGATTAAGTGCTGTCGTGAGGAAATCCAAGGAAACTTTGTTCGGAAGGTGAAAGAAGCAGGCATGTTTTCCGTCATATTCGATGAGACATCAGATATTTCCCTAAAAGAACAACTTGTATTGTTACTTCGCTACATCCACGAAGAGAAGGTGCACGAAGATTTTTTGACATTTGAGGACGCCTACGAGTCTATTAGGGAGGACGATATTCAAGGCGGGGAACCCAAATTGTCGGGCTTTGCTCTTGGTCACGTTGTTCAAGATCTCACTACAAAGCTCTCACTCGATCTTAAGCTTTGTGTTGGGGTAGGCACGGATAACTGTTCGGTGATGTCATCGGAAACGAAAGGTGCAGTACAGGAACTTTTGAAAGCGGCACCTTGCGGTTCTAGGTGCCCATGCTACAATCACGCCCTTAACAGCAGCTTAGCGAAAACTTCAAAAGTAGTGCCCACTCGTAATGATACGGCATTGATGAAAAATACAATTAACTTTGCTAGATCATCTCCTAAAAGTTGCAATGTTTTTTTTTGTCAGTTTTGGGCGAAGACTTTGGCAAAATGTGTGAAACGAGGTGGAGTGAAAAACATGATGCCATTTACAGTTCGAGAGACTCTTAGTTAAGATAATTCGAGCTTTAGAAATCATAGCAGAATGGGAGGAAAGCGACACATCGAGTGCAGCCGAATCCCTCATTCAATCATTGTGTGATACGCAATTTGTGGTTTCAATGTTGTGTCTGTGCGACGTCCTAGGTAAAACCCGGCCTTTGAGCCTTCTTCTTCAGGACGTCTCATTGGACTTGGTGGCGGCTTCCGCGGGTGTCATGGACACCATCGAGGCGCTTTCGATTGCACGTGAGAATGCTGAACCGTACTTCGAGATAATATTTTGCCGAAGAACTGGTGTTTGAGGTGGCGTTGCCCCGAAGAGCAGGCAGGAGGAAGCGGTCTAACGTTCCAGCTGACATTGACGCACCCGAAGAGTTCTACCGCCGAACTGTCTTCATTCCGCTGATCGAGCATGTGGTGCAGGATCTCAAGGAACAATTTTCAAATGAATCTTTGGCCGCATTCGTCTTAAATTTGTTGATGCCTGCAATCTGCGCTGACAAACCGGCTGAGGACCCAACAATGGTGCAAAGTTTGGAGGCTCTTCGAATCAAGTATCAGCCTTTGCTAATTTCCGACGGGCGCCACTTGCAGGGAGAGTATGCTGTATGGAGACAGCGATGGTTGAGATTGAAGTCGACAGGGAAGAACTTGCCATCAACTGCAATTGAGTCAATGGTAGCTTGACACCTACAGTCAACACTCTCCTGCAGGTTTTGGTGACCATGCCTGTGAGTAACGCCACTCCCGACATTGCGACGGCTGAAGCACTGGCTACGGTCCCGAATGTCGGAAGAAAGGCTAACCGGACTGGCTCTGTAACATTGCCATCGGTCAACGAAAGTCAGTGTGGAGAAAGTAATTGATCGGTTTGCCAAAATGAAGACAAGGCGATTGGATTTTGTTCTTTGATCAGATACCTACAATAAATAGATTTACATTTTATTATTTGTGTTCTCTTTCTAGAGTCTATTCGACCTTCTCCTAGATTTATATAAAACTAATAGGCTATTATACGAATTTCAGTCCTTATGATATTATGCGACATGCTACCAGAAAAAAATATTAAAATAGGATGGATACCCCCCCCCCCCCCTCCTTATAGGCTTAGGGCCCCCCCAAAAGTTCTGGCTGCGACCGCCCCTGGTTGGTAGGACACTTACTAAGACACCCAGGAATAGCAAACTTAGTTATGGAAGGAAGGGTCGAGGACGAGAACTGTAGGGGAAGACCAAGATTAGAATATGTTAAACAGATTTCCTCGGACGTAGGGTGTGGTAGCTATATAGATATGAAACGAATAACTCAGGACAAGGAGGCGTGGAGAACTGCATCAAACCAGTAACAAGACTGAAGACTCAAACAACACATGTAAGAAACCAAAATGGCTGAAGTGGAAATCAAACCCTCACCTCGTCGGTTCTGCCTCACGAAGCTGAGTGGACCCTAAAGTGCTTCACGCTTCTCCCTTAGGAGTTGTCCGCCAGTAGGTGAACATTTGGCTGGCAATGACCCAACATGCTCCTTAAACTGGATATTTCCGAAACTCTGATTGCATGCAATTTCACCATTAATGGGGCAATCTGTTTCATGGAATACTCAATATATCATTCTGAGCACAAAAAAGTGGTTTGTCTCACGCTTTTCAACTAAGAGATGTGATTCATAGTCGAAAATTCATTCAGCAGTAGTCATTGATTTAGAGGGTGGTGTAATGGAATGAAATATTTCTAGCATTAATATCCTGCAGTTACCAGAATAAAGAACATCACTTTTATCGTCATATCCGATACAAAGCTAGTCCACATTTCTTGTACGTTAAATAATGCTTCTACGGCCTTCTGTGGGTGAAGGAATTCCATAATATTATTAATAACAATATACGGCTGATGATTCAACCAACAGAGACTTGACAACATAAATATTGTGCTTATAGTAAATGGGTAATATATAGATCACTAACCTATAACGGTGAATAATTGGTTGTTTGGCATACACGCCAAATATAATTAAATTTATGTTTGACCCTGACTATTATTTGTCTGAAAACTGTATCATAATGATGGTCATTATGAAACAGTTTCTCCCACCAACAGTTGTTTGACCAATTAGATAAGGATACCTTCGCGCATGCGCTCAAAATCCAACATGTCTATAAAAATTACCGAAAGTGCACCGTCCATATGCTCGCGTAAATTAACTGGTGAATATGAGACAAGAAATAGCACTGTACCTTAATATCCCCAAGTCCAATTTCTACACAGCGCGTTGTTTTCAAACGACTTCGGTGACATTTTTACTGAATACTGGTGCTCAATCTGCACATTTGGCATTGAAGCACACAGAGCGCATGCGTCGGTCGGTCTGAGAGCAGGGAAATCAGAGATATCCTATCCAGCGCAGCACCCGATCACAAAATTCTAGTGACAATCTCAACAGATATTTATGAATATTTATGTTAAAACATATAATAAAGTTATAATTATCGTCGAACATAAACAGTCGAATGCAACTCGCCTATTATGGTAATTAAGACACTCTTATGGAAATTATAAACATACTCGTGTCATTATAGGCTCGTTGCATAAAGTAGGCTACTCTTAAAAAATCTGATCACAGTTTTGATGACACGAAAGCGAGCATTCGGGAAATAAATTTACTCTGTTCTGTGATGGTTATTAACCCTTGAGAAATGGCGTGAAACTAGTAGCCCGAAATCAATGATGCGCAGAGACCAATACCAATCGGCGTATTTTAATGCTCATTGCGGGGCTCCTGTGTGTCCCCCGAATGCTGATTACCGGGCTCACTGCTCGCTCGCTCGGAGACGCGGTCTACAGCTATAAACCAAGCCTGGGCAGACGATCCGTTCAGAACTACTGCCGCGAAGTGGGAGGGGCGTTATATGCCATTACCGAGCACACTCAAACACCCGAACATGGCCGAAGATCTGCGCAGCATTCTTCGGCAAGCTTTTCTTGTTTCTCCTCTAGTTCCGTAAATAAATAAAGCCTATTCCAATATATCCTACTAACGTTAATTGAATCTCTCAACATACAAAATTTCAGTTTGATTGCTGTTATAATTTCGTAGATATTCAGAACCGTCTAAATATCTCGGATGGTCGCCATGTTGGATTGTTATATGTATAGACCATAGAGTCATATACCATTAAAGGAAAATTATTGCGTAGGTTCATTATTCAAACTTTCACTTCGATCGCATGATTACGATACAAGAAATAAAAACTTAATTTTAAAATTCGCACAGCCACCATCTTGAGGTTATGTAAACAATTGAACTAAATTAGATACCAGTGCATTACAATGTGTATAAACATTTGCTGTAATAAGTTTCATTGCGTTTGGATCATTAAATCTCGAGAAAAGTCTATTTAAAACGTTCATATTCGCTTGGCCGCCATGTTCGTTTTGTAGTTAACCAGTTTTTGAAAGTCCCATAGATGAACTTTCAGTAGTGCCCTCTATCTCCGTGCAAAATTTCAGGGTGATACCGGTATTAGTTTCAGAGATATAGAAAGCCGGTGAAATATTTCGCACAGCCACCATATTGAGGTGATGTAAACAATTGAACAAAGTTAGATGTCAGTACATTACAATTTTTATAAACATCTACTGTACCAAGTTTTATTGCGTTTGGTTGGTTAAATAATGAGAAACATCTATTTAAAAGTCGCAAATTCGCGTGGCCGCCATGTTCTTTTTGTAGTTACCAGGTTTTCAAAGATCACATAGGTGAATTTCTAGTGGATCTCTTTATCAGTGTACAAAATTCCAGGGTGATATCGGCAATTGTTTCGGAGATATCGAATGCTGGTAAAATATTTCGCACAGCCGCCATGTTGGATTGGTGAGATGTACCAAAATTTGAAGGGCACGTACGGGGTCGTCCGGTTTAGTGCTATGAACTTACCGAGTCTCATTGAAATCGCTCCTGACGTTTAGATTTTATTAGGGGAGGGGGGACACACACACACACACACACACACACACATGCTCACACACACACAGACAGACCCACGGACAAAAGATGATCTCATAAGCTTAGTTTTTCATAACTGAAAATAGGCTAAAAATATAACACGAGGACTGGCGCCGGGTCATTTTGATCCATATTGTGTTACTCCCTTTGTGTCGTAGTCGTACGGATTTTAACGGAGTAATTTTACACCTGGTGTCTTCCTATGAACTATTCCCAATATAAAATGAGGTTTATTTATAATTTTCAAATTTAACATTCAGAGAAATGGCAATACTTTTTGTAACAGTGTAATTTCCCTTGATAGTGGCGGCAGAGCAGTCATCTCAAAGGAGCTGATGACCCAGGTGTCCCTAGACGCTAAACATGCATCAACAGGAACTTGAGCTATGTGATTGTGCTGCACCAAAATAGGGGAATTTTCCCCCTTATTTTATACAGATTGTCCCGACTAACGTAAATTGTCACGTTAGGACTGGCGCCATGGGTAAATCTGACCCGAGCGTAAATAATATAGAAATAACTTGAGTTTTGACAAGGTAAAGGACATGTTACTATTTCAGGATGAAGTTCAAGTCAAGGAAGGAAGGTTCAACAAGGGACAGGAAATAAGGACTGACCAAAACGAAAATATAGAGCATTATATAAGCCCCGGGTGAATAATACCCAATGCGCCAGTCCCCACGGGTTAACTCAGCACTTGATGGCAATGTTGGAGAGTTGGAAGGTATTAATACCCCTTGTACTCGTATCGTCTGGCGATGGAGTAATTGAGCTGATAAAGGACATTCAACTTGCTCGCAGTTGACACCAGACACCTGCATGTGCATTCCACACAACCTCACGCTGTCTCATTTCAATTAGGACCGGGTAAACTGTGTGCAGACTCAGGCCGATTCGTCTTTGAATCGTGAAGAATTCCATTATTGGAATATTGGCTTCCATGGATTGCCACGGTGGGTGAGTGGTTAACTTGTCGGTCTACTAACCCCAAGCTTGAAGTTTCGCTCCTGGCCTTGGTAAGTGATTATTGAAAGGCGACAAAAATCACGACATGCATGCCATACGTTGTTGGCATGTTAAAGAACCCGTTTGAATTCAGTAGGCCGTGTTCATTGTGGCAAAATTAATCTCGGGATTTTCCGCCAACACAAAGTCCCCCTGACTCTACTAGAAAGCGCTAGTCAAGGAGCTTAGATATCTAACCTCCTTGACTTTCATAGCGTTCAAAGGAACGACGAAATTCGACATGCATACTGCCCTCTGGGTGTCAAATAACAAAGCTTACACCCGGCTCCCGAGGCCATACGAGATTATTATTATGATTATTATTATTAGTATTGTTATTAGAAGCCTCCGTGGCTTAGGCGGCAGCACGCCGGCCTCTCACCGCTGGGTCCGTGGTTCAAATCCCGGTCACTCCATGTGAGATATGTGCTGGAGAAACGGAGGCAGACAGGTTTTTCTCCGGGTACTCCGGTTTTCCCTGTCACAATTTAATTCCAGCAACACTCTCCACTATCATTTCATTTCATGTCATTCATTTAATCATTGCCCCAGAGGAGTGCGTCAGGCCTTGGCAGCCGGCACAGTTCATATCCTCGCCGCTAGATGGGGGCTTCATTCATTCCATTCCTGACCCGGTCGGAGACTGGAAGCAGGCTGTGGATTTTCATTTCATTATTAGTATTGTTATTATTATCTTTGAGTCGTGAGGAATCCCATTCAATGTTTTCTTGTAGTGTCTAGCGTTCTTGGCGATCACCGTATAGGTCATGGTTCGTTGTTGGTAGTTCGTTCAGGGCAAACGGACCTCTTGGTCATGAGCCCCGTGTATACATCTCTCACTTTGCTTGGTAACGAGTGACTTGACTTTGAAATCCAGCTGGGCGGATATGTTAATATTCCATGGCGCCTGGAGCCAAGGCTTTTCCAGCGAGAGGCACAGCGTTGTCAACTCTCCACCGTAGCCACTGAGAGCGAGCAGTGAGACTGGACAGAACTACGTGCAGCGGTGCAACACTGGACAGCTGACACGCAAGCTGGCCGCCTGGACTGCACTCTAGTGTCCACGTGGAAAGATAGCGGAAGCATGCAATAGGCCAAGAACCATCAGCTATTGGTCAGCTGTGAACTCATTCAATAATATGCGTAATTTTGCATAGTTTGTCCTCGTTTCTTCCTATAGAAAAGAGAGAACTATTAAATGAAACAGAAAAAAAATTCAAAAAAAATTAATGGTAAAAAATTCTAACAATCATTTTCAAAATATTTTAAAGAGAAAAATAATAATAAAATATAATTTCATTTTTTAACAATTTAAAAGAATGAAAAGATTGTCAAATCTTTTACATGAAAAACAATAAAAAAATAAAGAAACAAATTTTCGAAAGAAAATACAAAAAGAAATTTATCAAGAAGTTCCGTGACGAACTAAAGAGCCTACTTTTCTTAAAATTTAAGATTCATGCCAATGATTAATCTATATGGATCTATCTAGAATAATGACGAAATTAAGTTGATAGTATCTAAATTTCCAATTAGTTCGAAATATGTATACTTGGCATAATGTAGCCGAATAGAAAACTACAGTTGGCAGCCCTGGTGACTGAATATATTCTTAGTTCCGTTTCTTAAGGTACAGAATGCAAAATTTGGTTGAAGTCCAATGGATTGCATGGACGTTACATGCAGTTAAACATAGGATCTAACAGCGCGCGTAAAAACAAATTGGCAACAATGACATACATGTATTGGTCAGAAATAATCTGAAATAATATGGTCTATTGTTGTGTCAATTTTGAATGAAATCCATTAGTTAGTATAGAAGTTACATGCATTTTAAATTTGGACCTATCAGCAGGCTTAGAATTATGTTGGCAGCACTGGCGTAGGCCTAAATTAGTTACTCCAAATTAATCTAGAATGCCAGGCAATATACGTGTGCAATGTTTAGAGCTATTGGCTTGCATACTTTCTGATATATTGATATTAGGGTAACAAAAATAGAGACAGTACTTATTAACAGTTGGCAGCCCTGGTTACTCTTAAGAATCGGGATAGTCATATCTGTTATAGTACACATAGCACACACGAAATTTGGTTGAAATCCAAATGATAGTATAGAAGTTACATGTATTTAAAGTTGGACCTCTCAGCAGGCTTAGAATCACGTTGGTAGCACTCATGTATATAAGTAACTCCAAATTTATATAGAATATCAGGTACTATACGTGTGCATAGTTTAAAGCTGTCGGCTTGCATACTTTCCGATATATGGGTATTTGGATTTAAAAAAATGAGAGCATTTACTAACAGTTGGCAGCCCTGGTGGCTATTAAGAATACGCTCAGTCATATCTGTTTATGTACACATAGCACATACGAAATTTGGTTGAAATCCAATTGATAGTGTAGAAGTTATATGCATTTAAAATTTGGACCTATCAGCAGGCTTATAATCATTTTGGCAACACTGCCATGTATGGCCTCCTGGAAATTTAACTGCAATATTATTATCTATACGTGTCCCAATTTTGAAATAGCTCCCATTCATACCTCAAATTCCAATTGCGATTTTTCAGCAGTTGGTAGCACTGACATCATTTTCAAATATGGCCGTGAGATATTCAGGTATAGATCTTTACTCCTACCAAATTTTGTTTCGATTGCTGCAGCCGTTTAGGAGGTGTTAGGGGGGACACACACACAGCCAGCCAGCCAGACAGACAGACAGACAGACAGACGGAAAGACAGACTGACAGACATTTTCCCGATCTCATAAGTCTATTTTTCCCTCATTTTTGCAAAATGTGAAAAGTAGGCTAAAAATTCTGATTTTATTGACGGCGTGTGTCACTGCCTAAAGCTTGATTCGCCGCTCGCTCGCTAACGAGGAAAGTGAGAGAACTATACTTGAGTGTGTGTAGATGTAATATTTTGGTTGATGTAAGGTAGGCACCCGGGAGGTAGAAATAAGGTGCTTATCGTGGCATTTGCCTGGAGAGAGTGTGTGATAACCCGAAGACAATTCACACTCAGGATAGCCGCAGTCAGCTCCGCGAGTCAAACCTCTGACTTCTAGACTCAGTACAGCTCTCAATCACCGTCGAGGTATTGTCAGTGCGCCAGGAGAAGTCAGCTGGGTATGGACTTCGTGCTTCCCGCGTACCATGTACCACGCATTCCAAAAACATCAAGTCGGTCACTAAAGCGGCTTCGGTGGCGTAGTTGGTAGCATGCTGAGCTCCTATGCCCAAGGTCGTGGGTTCAAACCGGTTGAAGTCGTCGGATTCTTAACAGCGTTAAAAATCCCTCAATATGCCTTCCTTCGGAGGGGAAGTAAAGCCGGCGGTCCCATGTCATAGATTTATGGCATGATAAAGAACCTTCCACTAATTAAACTTGTGTGAAGCTATATTATAGGTTAGATTTAACTGACGTTCTTAGATTCCATCGTTCGTCACCAGGAGCCAACTGCGGTGGCATCTAGTAACCAAGTTCAGAAATAGTTGGTCGTTGACGGTGGCGTTTGGTAGCAAAAGTAGGAACTACTTGAAAATTGAATGTCTGAAGTCCTTGCTTGAATTAAAAACAAATAACGCATACTAATACAGCCACCACAATAATTAACACCGGTTATCAGACAGATTCTACACACACTCAGAGTACACGGGGCTACATGACCGCGTTGTCGCAGCCTTTTAACTAAGGAACCAACCAACCAACCTAACACTCCTTTGATTTGTGAAACAAAATTTTAAGGTCAGTAATTCCAGCCGAATCCTAGTCTTTTAGTACTTCATTAAGCCACAGGCTTCCAGTCTTGTAGCTTTACCCATCTAGGGGTGAAATGTAGAACTACTGTCGACCAAAATATTATGTGCACTCGAGTTTGAAGGTTGTTTGTGAAGTAACCAATAGACATACATAAATCCAATTACATCATCATTGTCCTCGTTCTCCCACGCGTCTTAATACCTCTTCGTTTGTAACCCTATCTGATCTTCATCATTCTCCTGTAACACCATATTTCAAACGCTTCAATTCTCCTCTTTTCTGCTGCACAAATAGCCCAAGTTTCACTTCCACAGAGCGATATGCTCCAGACAATGGCTTTCAAAAATGTCTTCCTAATACCTAAATCTATATTCGATGTCAACAGATTCCTTTTCTGTAGAAATGCTTTCCTTGCCTGAGCCAACCTACTTTTTATATCGTCTTTGCTTCGTCCACTACTGGTTATTTTGCTTCCTAAGTAACAGTCACCTACTTCCTTCAGCTTTTCACCTGCCAATTTGATGTCCATAGAGGTTTCTGATTTTTAGCCTATTTTCAATTTTGAAAAAAAAATAGGCTTATGAGATCACCTTTTGTCCGTGTGTGTGTGCGTGTGTGTGAGAGGAGTGTGTGTGTCCCCTAATATCTTCTAAACTGCTGGAGCGATTTCAATCAAACTCGGTAAGTTAATAGCACTATTCCGGACGACCCCGACCGTGCCCTTCAAATGTTGTTACGTCTCACCAATCCAACATAGCGGCTGTGCGAAATATTTCACCAGCATTCAATATCTCCGAAACTATTACCGATATCACCCTAGAATATTTTACGGTGATAAAAGGAACTACTAGAAGTTCACCTATGTTACTTTTGATAAACTCGTAACTACAAAACCAACATGGCGGCCACGCGAATTTGCGACTTTTAAATAGATGTTTCTCGTGATTTAACCAACCAAACGCAATAAAACTTGGTACAGTATATGTTTATACACATTGTAATGCACCAACATCAAACTTGGTTCAATTGTTTACATAACCACTAGATGGCGGATGTCCGAAATATTTCACCGGCATTCTATATCTCTGAAACTATTACCGGTATCACCCTGAAATTTTGTACGGAGATAAAGGGCACTACTGGAAGATCATCTGTAAGACTTTCAAAAACCGGTTAACTACAAAACGAACATGGCGGCCAAGCGAATTTGAAAATGTTAAATAGACCTTTCTCGCGATATAATGTTCCAACCGCAATGAAATCTGTTACAGGAAATGTTTATACACATTGTAATACACTGGTATCTAATTTAGTTCAATTGTTTACATAACCTCAAGATGGCGGCTGTGTGAATTTTAAAATTAAGTTTTTATTACTTGTGTCGTAATCATGCAATCGATGTGAAAGTTTGAATAATGACCTACGCAATAATTTTCCTTTAATGGTATATGACTCTATGGCCTATACATTTAACAATCCAATATGGCGACCTTCCGAAATATTTAGACGGCTCTGAATATCTACGAATCTATTACAGCAATCAAACTGAAATTTAGATGTAGAGAGAGGCAATTAACATAAGTAGGATATATGAAAATAGGCTGTATAGTTCTTCAAGGAACTACTTGTTTTCAGCTGCAATCCAATATTAGCCTACTTTCGATTTTGCAAAAAAAAAGTGTGTCTGTCTGTGTGTGTGTATGTGTGTGTGTGAGTCTGTGTGTGTGTGTACTCTGAATGTCTGTCCCCCCTATCAATTCGAACACGGTGAGCACAAATTGAACGAAATTTGGTACAAAGGTAGCACTAGCAAAGGACACCTCAGCGTCATGTTTTATATCGCCGCCATCTTGACGGAAACGTAATGGCGGCCACACAAATGTTCAAAGCTTAAATCAAATTACGACTAACCTAATAATCCGATCACTACCAAATACTGCAACAACATACCTTTATGGGGGCAGCATCCTCTGACCAAACTAATAGGTCATCAGCCTAATAGTTTGCGGATGGCGGCCATCTTTGTGTGAAAATCGATTGCCCCTATTAATTCGAACACGGTGTAACCGAATGGAACGAAATTTGGTACAGAGGTAGTACTAGCAAAGGGCACCCCAGTGTCATGTTTTATATCGCCGCCATCTTGACGGAAACGTAATGGCGTCCACACAAATGTTCAAAGCTTAAATCAAATTACGACTAACCTAATCATCCGATCTCTACCAAAATTTGCAACAACATACCTTTATGGAGGGAGCATCCTTTGACAAATCTAATAGGTCATTAGCCCAATAGTTTGTGGATGGCGGCCATCTTTGTGTCAAAATCGATTACCCCTATTAATTCAAACACGGTGAAACCGAATGGAATGAAATTTGGTACAGAGGTAGCACTAGCAAAGGGCACCCCAGTGTCATGTTTTATATCGCCGCCATCTTGACGGAAACGTAATGGCGGCCACCCAAATGTTCAAAGCTTAAATCAAATTACGACTAACCTAATCATCCGATCTCTACCAAATTTTGCAACAACATACCTTTATGAAGGGAGCATCCTTTGACAAATCTAATAGGTCATGAGCCTAATAGTTTGCGGATGACGGCCATCTTTGTGTCAAAATCGATTACCCCTATTAATTCGAACACGGTGAAACCGAATGGAATGAAATTTGGTACAGAGGTAGCACTAGCAAAGGGCACCTCAGTGTCATGTTTTATATCGCCGCCATCTTGACGGACACGTAATGGCAGCCACACGAATATTCAAAGCTTAAATCAAATTACGACTCACCTAATCATCCGATCTCTACCAAAATTTGCATCAACATAACATTATGGAGGGAGCATCCTTTGACCTAACTAATAGGTCATTAGCCTAATATTTTGCGGATGGCGGCCATCTTTGTGTGAAAATCGATTCCCCCTATTAATTCGAACACGGTGATACCGAATGGAACGAAATTTGGTACAGAGGTAGCACTAGAAAAGGCCACCTCAGTGTCATGTTTTATATCACCGCCATCTTGACGGAAACGTAATCGCGGCCACCCAAATGTTAAAGGCTATAATGTAATTACGACCAACCTAATAATCTAGTCTCTACCAAATTTTGCAACAACAAATCTTTATGTGGGAAGCATATTCTGACCAAACTGGTAGATCATCAGCAAAATAGTTTGCAGATGGTGGCCAAGTATGTGTGC
Source organism: Meconema thalassinum (assembly GCA_946902985.2). NCBI lineage: Eukaryota > Metazoa > Arthropoda > Insecta > Orthoptera > Tettigoniidae > Meconema > Meconema thalassinum. The sequence goes on along the minus strand of OX336393.1, from coordinate 510,705,001 downwards.
AAATCGATTCCCCCTATCAATTCAAACACGGTGAAACCGAATTGAACGAAATTTGGTACAGAGGTAGCACTCGCAAAAGGCACCTCAGTGTCATGTTTTATATCGCCGCCATCTTGACGGAAACGGAATGACGGCCACCCAAATGTTAAAAGCTTAAATCAAATTTCGACCATCTTAATAATTTGATCTCTACCGGATTTTGCAACAACATGCCTTTTTGTGGAAAGCATCTTATGACTGACTACATGGTCATCAGCCCAATAGTTTGCAAATAGCGGCCATGTATGTGTGCAAATCCATTCCCCGGATCAATTCAAACACAGTGAAACCGAATTGAATGAATTTTTTTACAGAGGTAGCACTAGCAAAGGGCACCTCATATTCATGTTTAATATCCCTATAGCACGTTGTATTTCAACAAGCTACTACAACCAACATTTAATTATACTCCTTGAAAAGGACAAAGAGTTATAACAATACCCATGCGTTTAGGAGAAAGTAGGCTATATGTTCTTTACTGAACATCTTGTTTTTGTTTTACATTTATTAATGTTCATCATGAATTCTTTTCTCAAGACGGAGTCCATACCATTCTAGAACTCATTCAAATCCTCAGGCGTGTCGGCCTAGATGAACGACTAAAAATCATAATAAAAATGTAATAGCATGTTCTTCATCAACACACATGTTATCATTGAATATTAATAGCTCCTACGCTCTCTCAGGAATATCTACGTGTATATTGGACGTTGCACGACCTATTTAAATAAAAACTGAGTGGGCTGGAGAGATAGTGTGAGTAATGCTGTCTCCTCGACGACGCCAGGCCAGACCAGTGGCGGGGAATAATGGGCCCGTTCTTTAACAAATAGCTTGGGGCGACCCATGCATCATCTCCGTGGCACTCTGCCATTGTAACTCCAGTCAATTCTTATGTTAATCCGTTTTGTAGAGTGCGCGATGCCGGCATTATGCCGCGTAATGGCTGTCTCTATGTTGCTAAAGTCAGCACAAATGTAATCCTCGGGTAACCGCCTATCACTTGCTGACTCGCAAGGTCTGCTATTCGATCCTACTTGGCTGGCATTTTTACACTGGAATAATATATGGCGTAGCTCAATAGCTAGAACATACCGACCATGCTAACTTGAGTAAAATATGGCCTTCTGTTGAAAGGGTGGTTGCTGAATTAAATTAATGGCTTGGTCTGTTTGTTTTATGGAGCTAGTTCAAGTGTAAATGTGGGTTTACAAACATATGGAGCTTAAACTCAAGGCTATCAGGCGCATCAAGTGGAAGAATACTACATCATCAAGCTTTGAGAAAGTCGGGTTAAAGAAATGTAGGCCTAAGATTCCATTTTTTGTTCTGAATTTTTGTTCATTACGGTATAAAATAAACCAGATTTTCTGTGTTAAAAATACGTCATCTGCTTTCTCACAAAATGTATAATCTGGTTGGTTGGTTCTTCAGTTTAGGGGCTGCGACGACGTGGTCATGTAGCCCTGTGTACTTTGTGTGTCTGTAGAATCTCTCTGATAACCGGTGTTACTTGTGATGGCTGTATTAGTGTGTGTTATCTGTGATTCAAGAAGAAGGACTGAAGATGATTAATTTTTTTAAGTATTTCCTACTTTTGCTACCAAATGCTACCGTCCACGACACCTAGCTGCGGACGTGGCTACTAAATGCCATCGCAGTCAGCACCTGGCGGCGGACGTTGGAACTAATATAGCGTTATCAAACTAACCTGCAAATTTTAGCTCCCACAAGTGTAGTTAGTGATAGGTTCTTTTTCAGCACGCCGGCCACTCACCACTGGGTCCGTGGTTCAAATCCCGGTCACTCCATGTGAGATCTGTGCTGGACAAAACGGAGGCAGACAGGTTTTTCTCCGGGTACTCCGGTTTTCCCTGTCAAAATTTCATTCCAGCAACACTCTCCACTATCATTTCATTTCATCTGTCATTCATTTAATCATTGCCCCAGAGGAGTGCGTCAGGCCTCGGCAGCCGGCACAGTTCATATCCTCGCCGCTAGATAGGGGATGCATTCATTCCATTCCTGACCCGGTCGGACTGGAAGCAGGCTGTGGATTTTCATTTCATAGTCTCGTTGCATAATGTACTATTAATATCTCATTAAGTGGTTCTCTTCTGGGGCCGATAACCTCGATGTTAGGCCCCTTAAAACAACAATTATCATCATCATCATGTGGCTCTCTTCTGAAATGGAAGGGACATGGAGGGAAATACGAACACTTCATATATTAGCATAGATGCCTGCCACGGTGGGTGAGTGGTTATCGTGTCGGACTACCAACCCCAAGCTTGCAGGTTCGCTCCTGGCCATGGTGAGTGATATTTGAAAGGCGACAAATATCATGGCACGCATGTCATACGTTGTTGGCATGTTAAAGAACCCTTTTGAATTCAGTAGGCCGTGTTTATAATGGCAAAATTAATCTCGGGATTTCCCGCCAACACAAAAAGTTCATCCTTTCTCTACTAGAAAGCGCTATAGTGTCAAGGAGCTTAGATATCTAACCTCCTTGACTTTCATAGCCCACCAAAGAACAACAAAATTCGACATGCAAGCTGCCCTCTGGGCGTCAAATAACAAAGCTTGCGCCCGGCACCGAGGCCATATGATATTATATTATATTATTATTATTTTTATTATTAGTCTATTATTATTATTATTATTATTATTATTATTATTATTATTATTATTATTATTATTATTATTATTATTATTATTATTATTATTATTACTTATAGGCAGTCTCTTCAAGATCACATTGATGTAGAGATATCCCCGGACAATATTGTTGCAGTGATGCTACAAAATGAGGAAAACTGGAAACTGGTAGCAAGCTTTGTTGAAGATATCCTCCGAACAAAGAAGACGGACCTGGATCGCCACTGAAGATGATTCATTACGGAAGAGTGCCCTACAGGCAAATATAAAATGACTCTAGCCTGAAGTAATGTGCTAAACGGTTCCAGGCTAGTGTTCAGAAGTAACGGGGGAGTTTTAGTCGGTAGTCTGCTACTCAGGAGCAGGAGCCCGACACTCTGTGCGTAAATGCATTTCTTCCCCTAAAAAAAAAAAAAAAAAAAATTATTACTTACTTACTTACTTTGTTTTTATCGTTGTGAGATCGCAACTGTTTTTCTTCTTGTTAGCCCACCGCGCCTTCATCCTTTCGAAATGGGATTTCTTCCATTCATCCGAGTGAACATATCTCTTGCCGGGTTTTACTTCCTCTTGATGAACCAGACGGAGTTCTTGTTTCAATGGGGTTCTGAGCAATATATCTGATTCAGAAATTTTAAAGTTTAACAAGTCCTTATCCACTTCCACCAGCCAAAGAGGCAACACCTTTAAACCTCGGAAGTATGATAATAGACGGTTGGAGAATCTACTGACTGCCATTCTAAGGAGGTGGGCATAGAATGTTATTCTCCGTTTCCGGATTACACTAGAGATCTTTCCAGTGTGGGAGTATATTTCTGAATCACTCCAGAGCATGTTAAATCCTTCTTTGAACTTAGGACCAACTTGAAGTCTCTCGATCGGGCCAGCTGCGCGGGGCAAATCAACATATCGTTGGCTTGTTTGCAAGACGGTATGACAACTCTTTTAGGGTGGCACATTGAGAAACGAGCGATCAATGGAACAGGTCTCCAAGATGACGGCCCTCTGCATGATAATATAAGTAGACCAGGATGTATTCCGAATATTTCTAGGTTGCGAGCCAATGATTTGGGGAAAATGCCGGTAGAAGAGATGCCGTATTTCCGTAGCCAAAGGCACTTGGTGATCTTCTCACGGCAGGTTTGTTGCAGATTATGAGAATTGGGCACTGAGTTAAAAGGTTCTCTTCCGCACTTTGTCCACAAGAACGATATCTGGCCACTTTGCTGGTATGATTTTATCAGTAATAAACTGATCGTTCCCATAACAACTTGCGAGTAGGATTTTCCAGAACGGCGTCAGGAATATACTGATAGTAAGGCAAAGTATTGTTAGTTAATACATGCTATTGAGCAAGGTGTAGGTCTAATATTTTGGCCACTTGGTTGTGTTGTTTCATGTAATCAGTACAGCAGATTGCTTGGCAGCCTCCTGTGATAGGCTATGTTGGATTGTTTCCGGTTCTAGTTGGCATCTCCGGCATGTAACAACCTGTACTGTATATTTGCCATAACTATATATTTAAGATATATTTTTAGCCTACTTTTCACATTTTGCAAAAATTAGGAAAAAGTAGACTTATGAGATCGATCCGGGAAAATGTGTGTCTGTCTGTCCGTCTCTCTGTCTGTCCTTCTGTCTGTCTGGCTGTGTGTGTGTGTCCCACTATCAACTCCTAAACGGCTGCAGTTATCGAAACCAAATTTGGTAACAGCAGAGATCTATACCTGAATATCTCACGGCCATATTTAAAATTGACGTCAGTGCTACCAACTGCTGAAAAATCGCAATTGTAATTTGAGCTCTATGTTGGATACCGGTATCTCAGAAGTTATGCAAGCGAACTATTCCAAAATTGTCACACACATAGACAATAGCATTCCAGATTAATTTTCAGAAGACCATGAATACCAGTATTGCCAACATGATTCTAAGCCTGCCGATAAGTCCGATTTCTAAATGCATGTAACTTCTACACTATCGATTTGATTTCAACCAGATTTCGTATGTACTATGTGTACTACAGCAGATATGACTGTGCGTGTTCTAAGGAGCCACCAGGGCTGCCAACTGTTAATAAATACCCTCACTATGTTTTTACCCTAATGTCAATATATCAGAAAGTATCAAAGCAAACAGCTCTAAACTTTGCACACGTATAGTACATGATATTCTACCTTAGTTCGGTGTAACTTATGTACATCAGTGCTGCCAACATGATTCTAAGCCTGCTGATAGGTCCACTTTTTAAATGCATGTAACTTCTATACTAACAAATGGATTTCAACCAAATTTCGTACGTGCTTTGTGTACCATAACAGTTATGACTATGCGTATTCGTAAGAACAAGCAGGGCTGCCAACTGTTAATAAATACTCTCTCTATTTGTTTAATCCTAATATCAATATATCATAAAGTATGCAAGTCATTATCTCTAAACTTTGCACACCTATAATACCTGGCATTCTAGATAAATTTGGAGTAACTAATATACCTCAGTGCTGCCAACATCATTCTAAGCTTTCTGATAGTTTCAATTTTTATTTACATGTAACTTCTATACTAACAAATCGATTTTATCCAAAATTGGCACTATAATAGATCGTAATATTTCAGATTAATTCTGAGCATGACATACATGCCATGGTTACCAACATGATTTTACACGCACTGATAAATCCAATATCAAACAGCATGTAACGTCCATACTATCCATTAGACTTCAGCCAAATTTTGTATGTGCATTCTATACCTTAAGAGATGGAACTAAGTATATATTCAGAGTCACCAGGGCTGCCAACTGTAGTAATTTACTCTATTACTCTAATACTTGATTTCGTCATTATTCTAGATAGTCTATATAGATTGCCATCAATCTGAAATTTTAAGAAAAGTTGGCTCTTTAGTTCGTCACGGAACTACTTATTATTACTATGCAAGTAATCCATCGAGAGAGCTATCGTCATTCTGGCTTATATTACTCGATATGATAGGGTTCAAGAAGAGCAAGTGCATGGGAGCGACTGACACCCTATTTGGGCGATGACAGAATTGCATGAGCCGCTGATTGATCGCCACTTGGTTGCGGCGAGACTTGCGAGATAAAAGCCATGTGGCACTGACTCCTGCCTGCTCACTTTGACGTCAGGAAATGGGGCACGAGGAAATGACGTGGAAAGTAAATGAACAGCCGAGAGTACTGAAAGATCCCCTGGAGATAACCAAGCCCATCTCACTCATTTTCTCTCCCACAATTCTAAGACAATAAGGTGAGTGAGCTGCGGAAATCATCAACGGAATATTTCTACATGTCAATATTAACAGTATTAAAAGCTTAGCAATTTTGAAACCAGCCCTGAAATAAATTATATGTAATAAATACTCGAATGAAAATTTGTCCACTGTAATTAACTCGACCACCTCGTTGTGTAGCGGCTAGCGTCCTTGGCTGTCCGGGTTCAATTCTGCCAAGAAATTTCAATTCTGGTGTGAGGGCTGGAACGAAGTACACTCAGCCTCGTGAGGTGATCGGCCATCCTGGAGGTGGTATTCCGTGTTTTACCCACTTCCACTCTACACAAATGCTGGGAAGGTTCCTAACTTAAGAACACGACCACTTCCTTCCCAATCCTATTACCAATTTACAAATACACACACACCCCAATACACGGGGCTAAATATCATGGTGTCGCTGCATCTAAAAACAGCAACAACTGCTGTAAAATCTCGATTAATGGATATTGTTGACGATTAACATGTTTGTTCAGAAAAAAAATGAAAATTGTCTGGTTCATTTATTATTTAGCGTATGATGCTTACAAGACAGAAACGAATTATATACACTACTAGCTCTTCCCGGCATGCGTTGCAATGCCATTCAAAGAAAGTGTTGGCGATGTGGCTTTGTTTGTTGAACTGCTTTTGGATTCCCAATATTTTTTTCTTCTTACGTTAACCACCTCTAAAATATTATAAAATTGATATACTATCTCAGAAACATTTATGGGAGCGTGCTCAATAACTCACCAAAGTTTCATCGCAATGAAATGAATGGTATATGAACGCATACGGGTCTTTGTTGAAACGATTCGAGCGCCGTCACCCATTTGTTGGATATACTCGTACGCTACCAATTGTAAAATGGATTTACTAAGTCGAAAACCTTCCCAGGCATGTACACAACATCCCACCCAAGTTTCATCGCTATCGGACGAATGGTATTTGAACGCATACGGGGCTTTGTTGAAACGCTTCGCGCGTCTTCGCTCATTTGTTGAATCTGCTCGTGCGCTACCTATTGTAAAATGGATATAATAAGCCTGCAACCTTCCCTGGAGTGTACACAATAACTCACCCAAGTTTCATCGCTATCGGACGAATGGTATATGAACGCATATGGGACTTTGTTGAACACACCGTGCGTCGTCGTTCATTTGTTTAATCTACGGTACGTGTGCGATACCTATTGAAAAGTGGATTTACTACGCCTGAAAACTTACCTGAAGTGTACACAACATCTCACTCAAGTTTCATCGCTATCGGACGAATAGTATATGAACGCATACGGGACTTGGTTGAAACGCTTCGTGCGCAGTCGCTCATTTGTTGAATCTAGTCGTGCGCTGCCTATTGTTAAGTGGATTTACTGCGCCAAAAACTTTCCCTGAAGTGTACATAACATCTCAGCCAAGTTTAATCGCAATGGGATGAATGGTATATGAACGCATGTGGGTCTTTATTGAAACGAATCGCACGCCATTTTATTGAGCTACTCGCGCGCTATCTACTGTAAATTGGATTAACTATGCCTATGAAAAATACAAATAAAAAAATAAGTATTTTAATGATTTCTATACCGGTAGTGGAGAGTGCTACTCGCATCCAGTCGGCCGTGTCTCGTCAAGAGCTACTGTTGACTGGAAACGACTTGCCTTGCCATCCCTTCATGAGTTTATTTTAGCTGTCATTTGCGTTACGTTTTATAGTGACTTGAATTCTCTTTGACGTTTTATGTCACGTCACGGGATAAAAAGTATCATATGTTCGTCTCCTGGTTCTAAGCTACCTCCACACCAATTTTCAGCCAAATCGGTTCAGCCGTTCTTGAGTTATAATTAGTGTAACTAACACGACTTTCTTTTATATATATATATATTTACAAACTCCACCTGCAGCAACTACTGGGTGGATTGAGTAGCTCAGTCGTTGCTGTTGCCGGTCCCAAGTCCGGGTAAAGGAGGAGGGTTGGCTCGAAGCCGTAAAATAATATTCAGCCCAGAACACCAAGAGGCACCAGTAAACCACTGCATAACATCAGCTGCCGTATGAACTAACAATCCTTACGATGAGAGTGAATTTTATGGATGATCAGCGATTCACTCGCCCTGGGCTCACGCCCACCAGCTAAAATCAACCACGAACTTAGCATGATGGAAGCACAAGCAAAAATGCAACTACCTCAGGCCAGAGCTAAGAAGCGAAGACGAACCTGGTCATTCGGCTTCTGGGGGACCAGGACGTCATGCCGGGAAGGATCGGAGCTTCCCAAAACTCCTCAAACCTAAGCGAACGCAATTCATTGGTACACTAAACGTACAGAAGCTGACCAAAACTGGGAAACTCAAGACACTGACGGACACCAGCGACAGATTCGGAATTCTCATACTTGCAGTACAAGAAACACGATTCCGTGATTGTGATCACTTCGACTCCGGTGGATACCGTATCGATAAGGGAAAACCAGCAACTAAACTAAGAAATAGTAATTTACATGTGTTCGGAACAGCATTCCTTGAGCACAACAGTATCCAGAACTCAGTGATAGACTTCACATCACCTTCGAATCGTCTCTCTCTACTCACAGTTAAATGCGCCAATAAGGCCTATACATTGATAAACTCACATGCTCCAGTTAACAATGATCCTGACAAAAACAAAGTTGAGAAGTTCTGGTCTCAACTTGAACGGACACTTACTAAGATTCCTCAACACCACATTAAGATCCTCCTCGGAGATTTCAATGCGCAAATTGGCAGAGAACGGGAACACAGACATATCATAGGGAATTTCTCGGCACACAAAAAGACGAATGCGAATGGGCTTTGCTTAATAAACATATGTGGAATGGCCAACCTACAACTAATGTCCACACATTTCAAGAAACCACCACGAAAAATGACTACATGGAAATCTCCCATAAACCACATCGGGGAGTATCAAATAGATCATGTAGCAATAACCAGACAATTCTCTCCAGAAATCATGAACGTGAGGGTACGCAAAGGTTACGTAGAGTCCGACCATCATCTCTCGCAGATCAAAGTCCGCTTCATACCCAATCGTAAAAAGCGTCCAAATTCCAAACTCCCACGCATAGATCCGGAATACCTAAAAGAACACGCACAGGAGTTTACACAATCATTACAGACTAACACGGAAACATGGGATGAACTTCTCAAGGCCATCCAAGAATCAACAAGAAAACTCGGCAAACCACCAAGGAAACGAAAACACAGATGGTGGAGCATAGACTGTGATAAAGCCCTAGAGTCCTGAATCCGAGCCTGGAAGACATGGAATAGCAACCGAACACCAGAACATTGGCAAAACTTTTTAGAAACGCAGAAGCAAACATCCAAAACAATCAGACGAGTTAAACGCATGTACCACCTCAAACGATTGGAAGAAATCGATAATGACTTTAAGAGGAACAACACACGAAATTTCCACAGGACATTTAGGGAAGAACTGACGAACTACAAGCCCCCCAGTCTTTGTTTTCGCCGCCCTGATGGCACACTTGAGACAAACACAAAGGCCAATTGTGATATCCTGAAACAGTTATTCGAGGAGCTTCACAATTGTGAACCACCTGCAGAGAATCTCCAACTCCACTTTACTGCCCCAAACCAGGACTCAGTACCACCAACATATGATGAGATACGAAACATCATATTACATCTCAAAAACAACAAGGCACCAGGAGAAGACGGTGTAATCGCCGAAGTGCTCAAGATTGGAGGTGAACTCTTGACTGAAATACTACAAAACATCATTGCTAATATATGGGAGAGTGACACCATAACGGTTGATTGGAAAACTGCTTTGATTCACCCACTACACAAAAAGGGCGACAAGACAAATCCGAATAATTACCGAGGCATTTCACTCCTGCCAATCGCCTACAAGGTACTCTCACGTGCCCTCCTCACCAGATTGGAGCAACAGACAGAGCACATGATCGGTGAATATCAGGCGGGATTTCGACCTCGTCGATCGTGTGCAGAACAGATCTGCAACCTCAAGATGGTACTCCAACATCGCCAGTCGAATCGCACAGTTGTCACCTTCGTAGATTTTAAGAAAGCATATGATTCAATCGACCGCGCAACTCTGTTTAATATACTTCGTGAATATGGTGTGGACAACAAAACAACTACATTAATCCAACAGACCTTGACAGATACAACTTCTAAAGTTAAATTTATGGGTGAAGTGTTCGAAACTTTTCACATTAGAACAGGCGTAAGACAGGGTGATGGGTTGTCCCCACTCCTATTCAACCTGGTACTAGATAAGATCATCAGAACATGGGAGAAAGAAATACCTGGAATAAGTATGGGAACAAAAGAACAACGAATCAATATAAAATGCTTCGCCTTTGCTGACGACCTAGCAATAATTACCCGGACTCCAGAAGAAGCCAGACATGCCATCGAGAAGCTTCATGAGATATCAATCAGAACCGGCCTCCATATCTCTTACGAGAAAACACAGTACATGGATTCAAGAGCACAAACCTGGCATCAATTACAACCAAATATGGCGACATCACACAAGTTAAGCACTTCAAGTACCTAGGTGAAATTATCGGGAACACTGGTAACGAAAGAATGGCTAACAAAACACGTGCAGAAAAATTACGCAAAGCTTACACAATCACTTGGAATATTTACAACAAGAAATCACTTTCCACTAAAACCAAACTCCATCACTACCACACAGTCATCCTCCCAGAGGCACTCTATGCGATTGAGACGTCATCGTTAACCATCAACATCAAATACATTGAGAAGATAGAACGACAAATACTGAGAAAAATCTTTGGACCAAAGCTTCAGGACGGTATCTGGATGAGGAAAAGCTCAGACGAACTGTATTCACGGACTGAACGATTCGCCTCACTCGCACGTAAAAGACGCATGAAATTCTACGGACATATAGCTCGAATGGACAACTCCCGACTGACCAAGAAAATCTTCCTCATAGTCAATGGAAACCGACAAACCAAAGTACGCTGGCTAGCAGACACCCAAAAGGACCTCACTGAAATCAATATTGACCCACTGACAACGACGCGGACTGCTTATAGACAAAAAGTAAATTCGTATAAGTTTCTACCCAAGATCCCTACGGGACAGAATTTGAAACTTAAAGCTGCATGGACACAAGAAAGAAGACAGGCACATAGCGAAAGGATGAGGAAGTTTTGGGAAGATAAGAAGAACATGAAGACCAATGTTAACTAATGGTTCTACGTGCTCCTTAGACGGCCAAACGCATTATATATATATACTAGCTGAAGTACCCGTGCTTCGCTACGCGTCATAAATAAATTAAAATATGAAGGTGACAGTTAAAACAGGGGATAGGCGAGGTGCTGCGCAGAGGGAGATTAAGGATGGAACATTTTGTCCAACTACACCGCTCGGCGTTGACCGTGTTTTATAGCACAAATTTAGGTCTTACTCGCTAACGGTTGGAGATACCTTTCGGATAGAAAATGTAATTTTTAACCTCGTACATACCATCAAAAGTTTGCTATTTCTTAGCGTTCGATTTGTATTTGAAATGGAAATAAGAAAGTTTTAAACCAAAGGGTGTAGTGAAGTCACTAAAATGGTCGCCATCTTTAAATAGTACAAAGTATTGAAATCAAAAGTAACCTATATGTTAACCAGGTAAATCAGCTACTTCCATGTAAAATTCATGTAAATCGGACCAGTGGTACTTGCGTGATTGAGTAATACATAGACGCACATCATCTCATTTTTAGCCTCGCTTCGCTCGCGTCATAGTCGTGTCATATTGTTATTCAATGAAATGCAGGTTTAACCCCATTAACACCCCTTTAGAACCTGAATATCCAAAAATTCCTCCTTGGTAGGCGTTTTCGACACACAACAAACATATCCCCAAAATATCATTCTTCTAACTTTAATCGTTTGGGTTGGCCGATGAGAGTGAACATCCAAAAATCCTTCCTTAGGGGACGTTTATCTTCCAGAATTTCACCCCTCCCCATAGGCCCCTTAAATTGGATTTATGAAAAAACGGTCGAACACATATTTATTTATTTATTTATTTATTTATTTATTTATTTATTTATTTATTTATTTAATTATTTATTTATTTATTTTTAAGCTGATTGATTTCCTCCGAGTTTCAAACTCCTCGCCTATGTCGTTTAAGAGATACAGGGTCCGTTAGGAATCTTTTAACCCCCACTTTTCATCCCTTTCACCTCTTAATATACACTACATCGAAAAACCATTAGACATGTGTCAGCTTATTTTTAATGATTAGTATATATGCCAAGTATCACATCCCCAAATGAAACCACTCGTGAGATATTGTTATTCAATGAAATGCACGTTTACCCCCCCCCCCTTAACACCTATTTAGAACCTGAATATTCAAAACTCTTTCCTTAGTGGACGTTTTCGACATACAACGAACATATCCCCAAAATTTCATGTTTCTAACTTTAATAATTTTGGCTGGGCTATGATGAGTGAGTGAGTCAGTCAGGACATTTTATTTCATTTATTTTTGATAATTTCACCCCTCCCCATGAACCCCTTAAATTGGATTTGTGAAACAAACGGTCGAACACCTATTTACTTATTTAAAGCTGTTTTCCCCCTGAGTTTGATGAGTGAGTGAGTCAATCAGTTAGGACACTTTCTTTCCTGTTATTTTTCCCCCAGAATTTCACCTCTCTCCAAGGGCCCCTTAAATTGGATTTATGAAAAAAACAGTCGAACACCTATTTACTTGTATTTTAAGCTGTTCTTTTTCCGCCGAATTTCAAACTTCTCGCCTATGTCCTTTAAGAGATACACGCTCCGTCAAGAATCCCTCAACCCCCAATTTTCACCCCTATCACCTCATAATATACACCACATCGATAAACCCTTAGACATATGTGTGATTATTTTTAATGATTAGTTTATATACCGAAAATCACATCCCCTAAGAAACAACTCATGACATATCGTTATTCATTGAAATGCACGTTTGCCCCCTTAACATCTCTTTAAAAACCGAATAAACAAAAATCATTCCTTAGTTGACGTTTTCGACATACAGCGAACATATTCCCAAAATTTCATGTTTCCAACTTTAATAGTTTTCGCCGGGCGTGATGAGTGAGTGAGTCAGACAGGACATTTTCTTTCAATTATTTTTACCAGAATTTCACCCCTCCCCATAGGCCCCTTAAATTGGATTGATGAAAAAACGCTTGTACACCTATTAACTTATTTTTAAAGCTGTCTTTTTCCCCTGAGTTTGGTGAGTGAGCGAGTTAGTCAGTTAGGACACTTTCTCTCCTTTTTCCCCCAGAATTTCACCCCACTCCATTGGCCCCTTAAAGTAATTTATGAAAAAACGGTCGAACACCGATTTACTTATCTTTTTAGCTGATGTTATTTCGCTGCGTTTCAAATTTCTCGCCTATGTCGTTTAAGAGATAGGCCTACACGCTCCGTTAGGAAACCTTCAATCCCTACTTTTCACTCCTTTCACCTCATAATAATACATCACATCGAAAAACCCTTAGAAACATGTCTGCTTATTTTTAATGATTAGTTTATATGCCGAGTATCACATCCACAAATGAAACCACTCGTGAGATATTGTTATTCAATGAAATTCAGGTTTAACCACCTTAAAATCCCTTTAGAGCCTGAATATCCATAAATCCTTCCTTAGTGTACGGTTTTGACATACAACGAACATATCCCCAAAATGCCATGTTTCCAACTTCAATATTTTTGGCTGGGCGATGAGGATTGAGTGAATGAGTCAGGACATTTTCTTTCATTTTTTCCCTTCAGAATTTCACCCCTCCCGATGAACCCCTTCTATTTGATTGATAAAAAACTGTCGAACAGCTATTTACTTACTTTAAAGCAGTTTTTCCCCCTGAGTTTGATGAGTGAGTCAGTCAGTCAATCAGTTAGGACATTTTCTTTCCTGTCCCCCCCCCCCCACAGAATTTCACCCCTCCCCATGGGCCTCTTAAATTGGATTTATGAAAAAACGGTCAAACACATATTTACTTATTTTTATGCTGATTTTTTCCCCCGGAGTTTCAAACTCCTCGCCTATGTCGTTTAAGACATACACGCTCCATTAGGAATCTTTCAATCCCTACTTTTCACCCCTTTCACCTCATAATATACACCACTTCGAAAACCCCTCAGACATGTGTCTTACTTTTTAATGATGAGTTTATATGCCGTGTATCACATCCCCCAATGAAACCAATCGGGAGATATTGTTATTCAATGATATGCAGGTTTAACCCCATTAAGACCCCTTTAGAACCTGAATATCCGAAAATCCTCCCTTAGTAGACTGTTTTGAAATACAATGAACATATCCGCAAACTGTCATGTTTCTAACTTCAATAATTTTGGCTGGGCGATGATGAGTGAGTGAGTCAGGACATTTTCTTTCAATTTTCTTTTTTCAGAATTTCACTCCTCCCCAAGAACCCCTTAAATTTGATTTATGAAAAAAAACTGTCGAACAGCTATTTACTTACTTTAAAGCAGTTTTTCCCCCTGAGTTTGATGAGTGAGTCAGTCAGTCAATCAGTTAGGTCACTTTCTTTCCTGTTTCCCCCCCCCCCCCTCCAGAATTTCACCCCTCCCCATGGGCCCCTTAAATTGGATTTATGATAAAACGGTCAAACAAATATTTACTTATTTTTATGCTGATTTTTTCCCGCTGAGTTTCAAAGTCCTCGCCTATGTCGCTTAAGAGATACACGCTCCGTTAGGAATCTTTCAATCCCCACTTTTCACCCCTTTCACCTCATAATATACACCACATCGAAAAACCCTCCGACTCGTGTCTTCTTATTTTTAATGATGAGTTTATGTGCCGAGTATCACATCCCCCAATTAAACCAATCGGGAGATATTGCTGTTCAATGAAATGCAGGTCTACCCCCTTAACACCCCTTTAGAACCAGACTATCCAAAAATCCTCTCTTAGTGTGCATTTGCGGCCCTTGGGGAAGCTGCGTACCAAATTTCATTCCAATCCGTTTGATGGTTTCTGAGATTTCGTGATGAATGAATGAGTGAGTGAGTGGTATTTGACAAATATATAGTAGAAGATAGTGTCAAGTCTTTGTTATGCTAAACTCGGTTGACAGTGCTGTGTGAGAAGTTGAGTAACTAACGGGATTTCAAGTAAAGATCCTCATTTTCTATACCGGTAGTGCAGAGCAAAACTGGCATCCAGTCGGCCGTGTCTCGACTTGAGCTATGTTGCCATGGAAACTATCCGCCTTGCTATCCTTCATGAGTATATTTTATGATTTGATTAGCATGTGCTGGAGTGCAAAAGGGTCAAAATCAGAAGAATGAGAAAGACTATCGAAAATTCATGTAGCCAGCGGTTCCTTCTGGGTCCTAAACTATGTGTATGCAAAATTTGGTTGAGATTGGTGGAACGGTGTAGATTTGTATACGGAGCAGATCCACATACCCACATACCCACATGCATACAGACTTTCACTTATATATATATAGAGATTTACAATAAACACTATTCACAGCAATAGGAGCATCTCTTCAAATTTAGACAGGAAGGTCTGTAATCCACGCAATTGCATCAGGAGTTGCTGAGTGGAGATCATCCAAGGCGCCGGGATATGAATGCAGAGGGCACTCCTGCACAATATGCTCGATAGTCGGCATTTCAAAACCACAGTCGCATCGGGGGGAATCTATCCATCCCCACTGGTGTAGAGCTGCACCTGTTCGACCAGTACCACATCGGATTCTGTTGAGCCTTGAATTGTCTGGTAATGTGACCTTTATGTGGTAGATGGTGGTGGTGTTTGTTTTAATAACAGTAATAATAATAATAATAATAATAGATCATTGTTTCGAAGGAAGGTTGATACTTTGAAAGGGTTTCAGGAAAAACCTAGCTCAAAAACCAAGGTCATCTGGTCTGAAGAGAGAAGGAGGAGACTCGGCGAACTAAGACATTCTGGGAGGAGAAGAAGAGATTGGCAAGTCGGCCGATTGTCCAACGTGGTCCACCGTAGGTCAAAATCGACAGAATAATAATAATTATAAGAATGTTTTACGTCTCTTTTAAATACTTTTGCTTTTAGAGACGCAGGGGAGCAGGGATTTTGCCCCGAAGATGAACTTAAACGTGCCAGGACACTGGCTCGCCCCCCCCCCCCCCCCCCCCTCCACATTTGCCAAGATTCGATCCTGCAACTTTAGGTACAGCAGGCGAGAATGTACCAACGCGCCACATAGACAATCGATTGTTTTTGAGGGGTATAATATGGTTGTTGTTGATTCTTTAGGAGGTTTGCGACATCGTGGTCATATAGCCCCGTGCACTTGGGTGTATGTAGAATTTGCCTGATAACCTGTGTCTCTGTGATGTCTCTACGTGTGTGTCTATTTGCAATTGAAGTAAGACTTGGGTACGCGGCGGTCGTGGCCAGTTAGGTACCATCCCGGCATTTTCGTGGAGTAGAAGTGGAAAACCACTTCTCGTCTTAGAGATGAATCGGGGTACACTGAGCCTCGTTAGGTAAAACTGGGAAGAGACGGGTTTGGTTCCTACCTCAACCATCCTGGAAGTAGATTTCCAAGGTTTCCCACTTCTACTAATCTAAAGTTATAAGTTCCGCCTCGTCAAACACTGGAAGGTAGTTCACTAATTACAATATATAAGGTGCGTGCTGCTGCTCGCTATTTATCGTCACGTGACGTGCACGCGTGCCCTCTAGTGACGGGCCATGACCTTCCACGCTCTGGTCGGAACCACACCTCGTTACACACGCCACGATTAGCCGATGTCTTAACCGGTTTGCGCATTCCACCCTCCGGCTCGTTACTTTTTGAACGCACCTTATATTTACATGTTTCGTTATTACATTGATAACTTCTTCAGCGTGAGAAAACTATATCAACAAAGAACCAAAGATGAATCCTTACAGAAATTCATTAATTTAAAATAATAGAATGGACACAGAAAGGAATAATAAAAGCATATTATTATAAATCAATTAACCTTGAATTTAACATATTGTATGAAGGAAACGTTGTTGAATGTCACGGGTTAATGCTTCCATCCAGGCTCAAAGAATGATATGCGTATAAGTACTTCAAAAGATAAAGGTCATTTAACCTTGAAATATTGCTAGAAAAAACCTATCATTTTCAAAAACGTAACAATCAGAAGGTTGAACAAAATAACATTTTTTTAAGAATAGTAAGAACCATCTAACCTAGACTAAGACATAGGGACTCTGGTTTTTTGTTTTCTCCGTGGATGTTCACAATGGTTAAAGAATATTATACCACGATTTAAATAGTCAAGTAAATTGTAATTAGTAAACTACCTTCTAGTGTTTGACAAGGTGGAGCTTATAGTTATAGATTAATATTCAGCCAACACGGATAATAGCTCTACCATCTTCATAATGGTTAATGTCTACGCATTTCCCACTTCTACTCCAGGCAAATGCCGGGATGGTACTTAAATATCACGGCCTTTCCAACCCAAATCCTAACTCAATTACAACACGCCGGTAAAAATATCACAGTGACACATGATATCAGAGAAATTCTAAAGACACCTACGCACACGGGGCTACACGAGTACGTTCTCTTAAAGCCCCTAAATAATCAATAATAATAATAATAATAATAACAGCAACATATACTTATCTGCGAAATGCCAAGTTCAAATGACTAAATATACTGGACATTTGTAATTAGTTTCAAATAAGTATGCAGCGCAGTGAGCTCTTTGCCGGCTGGAATGTCTGAGAGCAATAAACACGAGCCCTTGATGTTTAACATATGCAGGAGACGTCGTGCCATCCCGCATCTAGAGCATCCTAAACAGCCCCGTCCGTCGCGACGCGGGACACACAGTAGCTTGTTGAGATAGACCGCATTTCAAGGGCGTCTCGTAGAATGCAGGGTCTCGTAATGGAGATGGCATTTCTTAATGACCCACCGCTAGCCAAGCGGCTCCATGGCTGAACTGGGTAGTTTTATTTATTTAGCGTATGGCTTTTAGTGCCGGGAGTGGCCGAGGACGTGTTCGGCTCGCCAGAGGCTGTAGCTGCTTCAAGCAGACACCCATGGGGTGAGCTACAAGTTCCCTTCAATTTCAAGTAGTTCCAACTTTCGCTACCAGATGTCACTGACACCTAGTGGTGAACGCTGGAACTTTGATAGAGCGTTTCAATGAAATCTAACCTAGAAATTTAGCTTCACACAAGTTTAGTTAGTGGAAGGATCTTTTACATGCCATAAATATACGACATGGGACCACCCGCTTTACTTCCCCTCTGAAGGAAGGCATACTGAAGGATATTAACGCTCTTAAGAAATCCGACCACTTCGGCCGGGTTTGAACCTGCGACCTTGGGAACAGCAGTTCACCATGCTACCAACAACGCCACTGAAGCCGCTAATTGGTAGTTGACGTTCAGTGATCAAAGGTTAGAATTCCGGCACTGAAAACTCAAGTTTAGTTAGTGGAAGGATCTTTTACATGCCATAAATCTATGACATGGGACCGCCGGCTTTAGTTCCTCTCCGAAGAACGTCACACTGAGGGATTTTAAACGCTCCTAAACACTCCGATGACTTCTGCCGGTTTTGAACCCACGACCTTGAGTATAGAAGCTCAGCATTCTACCAACTAGGCCTACGCCACCAAAGCCGCCTAAAGGACGAATTGCAGTGAGTATACCTAAACTAGCTACGTCGGTGCAATGTGTGTTTAGAAATTGAAGGACAGCATTTCCAGCTGCTACTCTGAAATTCGTGTAGATAATGGTGATTAACAACTATGTTAAAAAGTAGTAAATGTGTTAAACTAGTTGGGCGCTACGCTACTGCTAGCGCCAGTGTCATGCTGCTACGCAACGTCGCCCAACCGCCACGCGGCCCCTGCGAGGTTCCGTTCTATAGAGAAGGAAGTTTCCAGCCCCTGGTGGGTGGGGTGGAAGAAATGGTTAGTTCATCACGCTATTGTGTCGTAGGACAATGAAGTTAAATTCCAGCAAATCTTCTTGGTGTAGATCGTGTCTACTGTAATTCGATTACTAAGGCAATACAGAACAAGTAGTTCCGTGAAGAACTATACAGCCTATTTTCATATATCCTACTTATGTTAATTGCCTCTAGCAACATACACAATTTCAGTTTGATTGCTGTAATAGATTCGCAGATATTGAGAACCGACTAAAAATTTCGGATGGTCGCCATGTTGGATTTTATATATGTAGGTCCTAGAGTTATGTACTGTTACATGCAGATTATTGTGTACGAGTAGTATTCAAACTACAATCGCATAATTAGGACACAAGAAGTTACAAGGAGATTTTAAAATTTCGCACAGCTGCCATCTTGAGGTTATGGAAACAATTGAAATAAATTAGATGCCAGTGGATTACCATTCGTATAAGGATTTACTGTTCCAAGTTTCACTACACTCGGATGGTTAAATTGCGAGAAACGTCCATGTGAATTTTTATATTTCGCGTCGCCTCCATGTTGGATTTGTGAACACCAAGTTATTTAAAGTCCTATAGGTGAACTTAAGTTCATAGCCCCTATGAACATTAAGAAATTCAGTTTGATTGCTATAATAGATTCGTAGATATTCAGAGCCGACTAAATATTTTGGATGGTCGCCATGTTGAATTGTTAAATGTATAGGCCATAGAGTCATGTGCCATTAAAGGAAAATTATTGCGTAGGTTCAATATTCAAACTTTCAATTCGATCGCATGACTACATCACAAGAAATAAAAACTTAATTTTAAAATTCGCACATCCGCCATCTTGAGGTTATGTAAACAATTGAACTAAATTAGATACCAGTGCATTACAATGTGTATAAATATTTCCTGTACCAGATTTCAGTGCGTTTGGAACATTAAATCGCGAGAAAGGTCTATTTAAAATTTTCAACTTCGCTTGGCTGCCATGTTCGTTTTGTAGTTAACCGGTTTCTGAAAGTCTTATAGATGAACTTCCGTAGTGCCCTTTATCTCCGTAAAAGATGTCAGGGAGATACCGGTAATAGTTTCACAGATATGGAATGCCGGTGAAATATTTCGCACATCCGCCATCTTGTGGTTATGTAAACAATTGAACGAAGTTAGATGTCGGTGCATTACAATGTATATAAACATATACTGTACCAAGTTTCATTGCGTTTGGTTGGTTAAGTCGCGAGAAACGTCTATTTAAAAGTCGCAACTTCGCTTGGCCGCCATGTTCGTTTTGTTGTTACCAGATTTTCAAAGGTCACATAAGTGAACTTATAGTTGTTCCCTTTATCACCATACAAAATGTCAGGGTAATATCGGTAATAGTTTCGGAGATATTGAATGCTGGTGAAATACTTCGCACAGCTGCCATGTTGGATTGGTGAGTCGTAACAAAATTTAAAGGGCACGGTCGGGGTCGCAGGGAATAGTGCTATGAACTTTCCGAGTTTCATTGAAATCGCTCCTGCCGTTTAGATTTTATTAGGGGGGGGGGGACACACACGAATCACACACACACACACACGGACAAAAGGTGATCTCATAAGCCTATTTTTTCAAAATTGAAAATAGGCTAAAAATGGCTTCCAACATGATAATACTTAAACTATATTAATAGCCAACCAACGGAGCTATAATATCTGTAAATATTGTTGACACTTTACACAAATTTTTACAAACTATTGTGATCTAATTTTGTAAAGAGGGTGATTCATAATTCTTATTACAAACTTCTGGGGATTGTAGAGGGGACTAGTAGATCACAGTTTGAACAGGAACCCTTGTCCGGACATTTGATACCAAATCAGTTTGAAGATCACTTTCACTTTACATCGCCCGCTTAGTGGAATGCAAATAACATTGTTTGAGGGCAACCTCTGCAGTGACCTGATGCCTTACAGTAGGTATGCCTTCTGTTTACAAACCGTAGTGACAGTGAGTCCGATTTGACAGCAGTTGTGATCCAATCATTCAGCAGTACAGGATGGCGGCATACACTTTGCACGTGCAGTCGGCGAACATCTCGACCAAACATTCGGGGAAATATGGATAGGTCGAGGTAGTCCAATTTTGGGGTCACCACGATCGCCAGATTTAACTCCCCTCGACTTTTACCTGTGGGGCCACAAGAAGAACCTTCTTTATGAGACTCCTGTTGAGTTGGAAGAAGATCTTGTTGCACGCGTTCTTGCGGCAGCGCACATTATTGACCACACACGAGGACACGTGGGACGTGTGTATGACAACATGCTGCGCAGGTACACGTTGTGTCGCTTGGAACAACTCTTGTAGTGTATACGTGTCCTTAGTGAAGTGCGAGATGTGCAATCGAGTCAAACTGATTTGGTATCAAAACGATACATGTCCGGTCATGGGTTCCTAATCAAAATGTGATCAACCTAGTCCCCTCTACAACCCCCAGAAGTTTGTAATAGGAATTATGAATCAGCGTGTAGAATTATATTTGTACATAAGTTTAATACATAAATATAAGTACTGTACCTTATCCGGACCTACGTGAACAGGATCTGATGATTATCGTGTGACGATCAAAACATGTCATCCAATCAGTGGCGTAAACTGCGGGGGATGATTAGGGGGATCAATCACCCCCAGAGGCAAATAATTTTAAAATAACGTAATTTGATGAGAATTTCATTTTGAGAAAAGCCATTTTTCGGATTGATGACAAACGACTGGATTATGTTCGTTTATTCTTAGACAAGAAATTTGAGAATATTTATCTTTACCCGTGTCAAATATTTAGTGTTACACCTAACAAAACTGTTCATCTCCGAGCTTTTGCACATTGAGAGGTGCAAATGCTATCGAGATCAAACATGAAAACGTGTAGGTTTGCTTTCATTGATTGTCATATTTTTCACCCAACAAATATTAAAGCAAAAACAAAACGGGGAGCAAAAGCAAAAGCAGAAAACTAACGTACACCAGAAAAAACACACACAAAGCAAAAAGCAAAGTACGAAAACAAAAGCAAAAGCCGAAAACAAACACAAAATCAAAAACCAAAAACATAGGCTACAACAAAAAGTAAAATTCAAAAATAAAACAAAATCAATAAGCAAAATTCTAAAACAATAGCAGAAAACAAACACGAAACAAAAAACAAAAAACACAGACCAGAAAGCAAAATTTGAAAGCAAAAGGAGAAAACAAACGAACACAAAAACAAAAAAGAAGCAAAAAGCAAAATTTAAAAAGATAATAATAATATCGTATGGCCTCGGGTGCCTGGTGCAAGCTTTGTTAATTGACACCCAGACGGTAGCTTGCATGTCGAATTTCGTCGTTCCTTTGAACGCTATGAAAGTCAACGAGGTTAGATATCTAAACTCCTTGACACTACAGCGCTTTGTAGTAGAGAATGGAGGAACTTTGTGTTGGCGGAAAAACCCGAGATTAATTTTGCCATTGAACACGGCCTACTGAATTCAAATGGGTTATTTAACATGCCAACAACGTATGACATGGGTGTCGTGATTTTTGTCGCCTTTCAAAAATCACTTACCATGGCCAGGAGCGAACCTGCAATCTTGGAGTTGGTAGTCCGACACTATAACCACTCACCCACCGTGGCAAGCATTTTAAAAGATAGCAAAAGCTGAAAACAAACACAAAAACACAAATCAAAAAGCAAAATTCAAAATCAAAAAGAGAAAAAACACACAATACAAAAGACTCAAAGCAAAAAAAGGAAAATTTGAATACAACATACACTAAACCAAAACCGCAATTAATTCAGAGTTGACTCCACTCGACCCCTTCCAGAAGCAAGTCCGAATTACGCCACTGCATCCAATTAAGTATTCCCCCTTCACCTTGTTGTACACAAAGCGTGTTATTGTGTGATGAATATCTTTTGTATTAGTTCTTTCAGGTTAGTGTGTATAAATACTTGTTTTCCCGCCTAATGTAGCCTAATTGGGCACAATTTGTGTGTTGACATTTTGTTGTAGTAATTTTAATTTATTCCTAGTGCAGTTTTCTATTAATTCTTTTATCAATGACTCCTAATATACACTAGTGGCCATAATTCAGGAAACTTTTTAGGAATTGTATTAATTTTCGCACTCAAATCACTTTGGCCCAGACATAATAAATCCATGATTTATAATTTTTTATCCCGGTTCATGAATTTTCACGTTGTTTTTCTTCTTCTTCTTCTTCTTCTTTTGAGAAATGGCTTTTATCTGGATTATCTTGCTGTTAGGCCATTTTCGAACAATTTTCTTCTAACACTAATTCCAGAAACGTGAACTACCTGGTTGAAGTTTAACATAGAACGACAAATTTAAATACTGCACTGCTTATATTCCCGCCATGACTCAACAATGTACTAAATATATTCAAGAACACTAACATATGAACAAATTCAACAATGATATGCATGTCAGTGGATAGTAAGATGCACCAAACCGCATTTCCTCTTTTCCTATTGTAATTATAAGGTGCGTTTAAAAAGTAACGTGTGTGGCGTGTGTGTAACGAGCTGTGGTTCCCACCAGAGCGTGGAAGGTCACAGCCCATCGCTAGAGGGCACGCGTGCACGTCACGTGACGATACTAAGCGAGCAGCAGTATGCATCCATCGTCCAACGCTACCAGTCGCATTGCAAACAGTGACATGTAGGCGCCAACCGAAGAGCAAAGAGGTGTTGTTTGGTTTCTGACAGCGGAAGGAGTAGGGGGAACGGACATTCATCGCCGAATGTCACAAGTGTACGGCGAACACTGCATGTTCCTTGCAAGGGCCAAGGCGTGGCACAATCGCTTCAGGAAAGGACGGGTGTCGTTAGCCGATGATGCCCGGTCTGGGGCAGCCCCTGCATTACCGATGACAACGTCCAGCTGGTTGATGCACTCATTACCCAGGACCGCCGAGTGACAGTGAACGCCATAGCCGCCGTGGTCGCTCCACGACAATGCACGACCTCATGCGGTCAACACAGTCGCGGCAATCCTGCAGAAATTCAAATGGGAGGTTCTCGGCCACCCTCCATACAGTCTCTCCCTGTGATTACGCCACGTTTGGTTCCCTGAAAAGGGCTCTGCGGGGCCAACGATTCACCTCGGACGCCGACGTCCAGCTGTACGTGCGGAACTGGTTCACATCGCAGCCCAGGATATTTTATGGGACAGCCATTCACCGCCTCGTGTCACAGTGCGACAAGTGCCTCAACAGTCAGGGCCAATACTTCTAACATACAGGTACTGTATATCTACCCCTTATTATTCCCGTTTTCCAACGGGGTCGGGGATGAGATGCGATGGAAGTCTTTGTGGCGATGATTTTTACGGCTGGATGCCCTTCCTGACGCCAACCTCATGAGAGGAGTTAATGAGAGATGAAATGAATGATGGTGAATGAAACTGGGCAAGGATGTGGAAGGAAGTGGCCGTGGCCTGTCAGAAGGTACCGTCCCAGCATTTTCCTGGTGTTGAAAATGGGAAACCACGGAAAACCATTTCAAGGACGGCCGACGGTGGGGCTCGAACCCACGCGTCTATCAAGAAATAAGGGCCAAAATAACTTTATATCGGTCACATTTAGCTTTATATAGTAAAGCCATCATAACTTCCGACTTGACGTTTCACTGCTAGGTTAGAGTTTCGTTCGCTAAATCACGTCATCGCGAACGAAACTCAATTTGTCGTGATATATCGATTTTAATGACTGTCTGTGATTGTCTGGTTAAAGTGATTTTCCTTCTGACCACTAGATAACTCTAGGGTAACACTAAAACGTCAAGTCGGAAGTTATGGTGGCTTTACTATAGTTAGTAATGAAGTTTTAAATTTTGTTCACCTGGTAAGAAACACAGTGTACTTGCAAATCGTATCTAGAATTATAGCCACCAGTGTATAAATGTGGAAATGGTGCTCTTATGTTCTTGAGTACTAACTCTTTCAAGTGTTGAATCGTGGAACACAGCTGAGGCCGTATATTGTATTCCCTGCATGCACTCGGGTATTCTACATAAGCTTAGTGCTCAAATGTAATGGAACAGCGAGGCCAGTATTCAAACTCGCTGGTCTCTGCGCTATTCATCTTCTGACCGCAGATGTGCGGTCGGCTAGCAGGTAGCCTTCCCTTCACAATGCACACCATCACTTGCCACTTGACAATTCCGAGGCTTGTTTATTTCTACGACCAGTATTCTCGCTACAATAGAAACAGTCTATCTAAACCTACTTTTCCAGCTTTTGAATACTGTACCCACAACAGAACAAAAGGAACTGGGGATTTTAGAATGGTTTCCTTAGAAAGATATTTCAGAGTCTGCTGTCTTCAATGTGTGGGTAATGGAGCGTTTCGCAGCACTGGTTAACATACACAATAGAGAGAAAGTCGTCAATAAAGATGGAACTATGGCGCACAGTTTGATCATTTCTAACGTGTGTTCTTTCTTGACATCTGAAATATATCTCAATACAGTATATTATTAGACCGTTAGTTTGTTATGTGTAAGGCGCAGATGTCTTTAAAGCAGGGTGAGGATACTCAAGTCATGAGCTTTGAAGACTGTATTATTAAGATCCTATGGTGGGTCGTTCTCGAAATGGTTTGCGCTAACTCTCAATTTTATCTAAAAGAAAATAAAAATACATGCTGTAATGATGCTTTTAGACCCCGGCAGTTTTCTTTGAAATTCTCTCCCTTAATTAAGAGCCTCCGTGGCTTAGGTGGCTGTACGCCGGCCTCTCACCGCTGGGTCCGTGGTTCAAATCCCGGCCACTCCATGTGAGATTTGTGCTGGACAAAACGAAGGCAGACAGATTTTTCTCCGGGTACTCCGGTTTTCCCTGTCACAATTTCATTCCAGCAACACTCTCCACTATCATTTCATTTCATCTGTTATTCATTTAATCATTGCCCCAGGGGAGTGCGACAGGCTTCGGCAGCCGGCACAGTTCATATCCTCGCCGCTAGATGGGGGCTTCATTCATTTCATTCCCTGACCCAGTCGGTCGACTGGAAGCAGGCTGTGGATTTCATTTCATCTCTCCTCTAATTACAGGTTCACACATTTCAACAAAATATACTCGTAGAAAGTAGATGAAAATGATTGATCACCACGCTCTATTTTGCCCCTACATGAAAACTACAAATAATAATGAATAATAATAATAACTTCAGAATGTACATCATCAAAGACAAAAACATCGACAGATTCATTCTGAAAGTGCCGATACAAAACTGAAATCATTGATCACATACTCACAGCATGCCCAGTACTTGCGCTAAGGGACTACGTCGACCGACATGACAATGTAGCTAGGATCATCTACCAAGAACTATGCTAACAGTGTCAACTACTAATAGATCCAGAGCCAAAATTCATACTTCATCCACATCCCACAGTAGAAAATGACACTTTTAAAATACGGTACATTGGAATTCCTCTGTCATCACCAACAAGAAAATAGCTGCCAATAAACGGGACCTCATTGTCAGAGACGAAGTGCACAAGAGCACATTCCTCATAGACATTGCAGTACCAAACACCCACAACATCAGAACTAAACCCACGAAAAATGTAGCATATATTATGGACTTGACAACAGAAATGAAACGCCTTTGAAAACAACCAACAGTCACTGTCATCCCAGTTATACCGAAACAGCTCAAAACAGCTACCATTCAATATCCATGCAGAAGGCAGCAATTGTGGACAGTAGTAATATTGTCAGGAAATTCTTGAATACTGATTGAATCCAGCAAAGTAGCAACTTCGGTGGCGTAGTTGGTAGCATAGTGAACTGTTGTGCCAAAGATAGCGGGTTCAAACCCGGCCGAAGTCGTCAGATTTTAAGAGCGATAAAAATCCCTCAGTATGGCTTCCTTCGGAGGGGAAGTAAAGCCGGCGGGCCCATTTCATAGATTTATGGCATGTAAAAGATCATTCCACAGACTAAGCTTGTGTGAAGCTACATTTCTAGGTTAGATTTTGTTGGAACTCTCAATCAAAGTTCCAACGTTCACCGCTAGGTGTCAGTGACATCTGGTAGGGAAAGTTAGAACTACTTGAAATTGAACGGAACTTGTAGCTCACCCCATGGGTGTCCGCCAGCTACAGTCTATGGCGAGCCGAACATGTCCTCGGACACTCTCGGCACTAAAAGCCATACGATAAATAAAAAACCTGCAAAGCTTCGTGTGTAAGCCCACCAATATTTTGCCGAGAACTGTGTTTAATGAACAATATTGTGATGATAATAATAATATTAATAATTATAATAATATAATAATAAGGCCTTATGAGATGTGCAATAACAACTATCGATACGAATTTCTGAATAAAAGTATATATCGATAATATCAACAATTTCCAGTGATATCACATGACGCTGTGTAACGTAATAATGTATTTATCTGAAACGTGCAACAAAATGGATATAGTACACGCTAGAATAAGGACCTGCAGAAATGGTGGGTTTAATTCCTACCTCGGGCATACTAGAAGTGGCTAACGAATCATGCAAGGTATTACAAATACACACATACAGAATCTACACAGATGTATTGACTACGATGTCATTAGCTCCCAAATTTGTAGCATTCAGATAACTAGGCGAGGTTAGATAAAAATATCTCGTAAAGATCCGAACTTATATTCAAAATAATGAAAGTAGAATTGTGAAGAATTTGTAGCCCTTTAATCATACTTTTATATTACTTCCAAAAATCGTTTTGGAAATTCTCGTGTCATTTAATCAGGCGCGGATCTGGAGTTTGGCTTTGGGTGGGGTCAGAGAATCGAAATCGTTAAGAAAAATGGTATCACTTAAAACGCAATCACAAAATAATCAAACGTATAAAACCATACCAATTATTTTGCAAGCTACATGGATAGAAATTTGATGCGTTTAGCGCACCAAAAATATTCGTACAAATTGCAACGGCGTGTTTTGCGACTTTTACATCGAGCTTCGAGAAAAGTATCAAGGTACGTTACAGTTTCGGCAAGTCGAGTTGGTACCGACAAAGGGAGAATGTCACAGCTTAAATTGCCAACCAAGTTTGCAGTTGGACGTCGACACAATTTTTTGGTGCGAATAAAGTCCCAAATTCCTATCCGTGCATTGCTGCACATTCATCGTGACATCACTATAGACATCGATTCGGTAATCACAAGGTTTGCTAAACAAAATAGACGAGTTGATTTTGTTATATAAATAATCGTTTTTATACAACAGGTATGAAGTTGTAAATATGTTCAGTTGTAACAGAACATAATAATTGGAATAAAGAAATTTTCAGTATTGAATAAAATTAAAAAAGAACTGTTTTTCAGTTAAAATTCGTTAAGTTTCATTTGTCTGGTTATTGTGTTTTCGTTTTTTGAGTTTGCAAAAAAATTTGGTGTGCATTTGGGGGGGGGGGGGTCATGACCCGTGACCCCCCCCCCCCCCCCCCGCCCGCCGTGAATCCGCGCCTGCATTTAATTACTACGTGCAAACGCAGTTGGTAACTAACTTCCCTTCAGGTACATAATAAAGCTACGCTGCTTAAAGATAGTTCAAACATATTGGAATATTAGATTAATTATAGCGCATTCCTTCATTACTTGAACCTAATTGAATTCTCCAGATAAATAGCTTACAGTCAAGATTGAGCACAAGGCGACACTCTCTTACCATTTGGAAGATAAAATACCTTCGAGAATATATTCTTGACTTGAGAAATATAAATGGCTCTGAAGATAAATGAATCTGCTTATCTTCTGCTAAGGTGGACCGGGATCGTATCTCGGTTAATGCATGTGGGATATTCAAGGTGGAACATCACATCCGGTTAAAGAGCTCATTTGAATTCAAGTAGGCAGTGTTCATAATGGCAAAATAATTAATCTTGGGATTTTCCGCCAACTCAAAGTTCCTCATTTCTCTACTAGAAAGCGCTATAGTGTCAAGGAGCTTAGATATCTAACCTCCTTGACTTTCATAGCGCTTCAACGAGCGATACAATTCGACATGCAAGTTGCCTTCTGGGCGTCAATTAACACAGCCTGCACCCGGCATCCGAAGCCATACGATATTATTATTATCACATCCAGCCTGCCACGGTGGGTGAGTGGATAACGTGTCGGTCTACTAACCCCAAGATTGCAGGTTCGCCTCTGGCCGTGGTAAGTGATTTTTGAAAGGCGGCCAAAGTACGATAGGCATGTCATACGATGCTGGCATGTTGAAGAACCCATTTGAATTCAGTAGGCCGAGTTCATAATGGCAAAATTAATCTCAGAAGTTTCCGCCAATACAAAAGTTCCTCATTTCTCTACTAGAAAGCACTATAATGTTCAAGGAGCTTAGATATCTATTATCTAACCCCCTTGACTTTCATAGTGATTCAAGGAACAACGAAAATCGACATGCAAGCTACCCTCTGGGTGTCAAATTACAAAGCTTGCACCAGGCACCCGAGGCCATACGATATTAAAAAAAATATCACATCCGGTAGTTCAGATTCCACGTAAAGATGGAGGTCCCGTGGCTTATGATCACGTAAAACTACGAGCTTCCTTCCTTTTGTATCCATTGTTGGAATAATATTAACCATGTTTGATAAATTGAATCAGTATTCACATTGATTTGCAAGAATGAGAATTATAACAATCAATATTAAATCAAAAACAAAAAATAGTATATTTTTGTTTTGTTCATGTTTAGAAATACCAATGACTTCTTCGTCAGCAAATTCAGCTTTATTTTAGGGGCCCCGGAAGGCTCAAAATCTTTTATATTTAAACAAGTAATTGTTTTTGCACTATATTAATCTTTGAGAATAAGGTCCAAGAACAGCTGGAACGGTTGTGTCCTGATTGCGACCATTCCAGATTGCGTTCACCTCATTAGCAGTCCAGATTGTGGCCACTTTCATTTTAGGGAATAACTATAAACATTCCAGCGTCCAGATTGCGATCACTTTTCTTGGGTGACCGGTCCTTGGTTGTTGGTTCTTCCCGACTGACTCATACCTTCCGTAAGTTTTGTGGATAACAAGGGGAAACTGATATTTCACTACCTAACCAAAGAATACTGTTCAGTGTTCAGCTGAGCACACCCCATAAAACTTCGCTTAAAAAATCAAGTCCCCTCCCAATCTGACAGCACCTCGTAATGCAATGATTATAACATTTTCAGTCTGAAGAATAGAAATGTTTCAGGATCGGAATTAACGATCTTTACTTTCAACAAAATTGTTGTAACGGGAAATTTTATACTTACAGGGTATACTTTTCAATTTCTGCCCCTTCTCTCCCATTTGAGGCGCGAGATATCTATTTTTATAATAGGTACTGTATATCGTGAAAAACATTCTTTTCATTACCTTGAAAAATTCGTAATTCATGACTGTCACCGCGGAGGCCTAGGTTCTATTCCCGGCTCTGCCAAGAAATTTAATTCTGCTCTGAGGAACGGGATACACTCAGCCTTGTGAAGAAAAACTGAGATGAGATAACACAGGGGAGTTACAAGCGGACCGGTTTCCCAAGATAGTGGTCGCAATCTGGACTACTAATGAGGTGAACGCAATCAGGAAGACACTGCTGGATGTACTGAAGGAAAATATTAAGAAATAGGACGCCCGTACCGCTCCGCAGCATTAGTTTTCTGTATTGGAATTAAAGAATTACGACATTATGTAATAGTTTATAACCTTTATATCACAATACTTCCTTCCAGACAATGCTCGCTGTACGTCGACCCTTAGGTTTAATTTCTACTTCTACGTCTTTAAATGATTTTCCTCGGGATAAGGCAACATACAACATTCCATGGCCTAAAACTGGATCAAGCAAGTAGATTCCAAATCGAAGAAGCATTTGACCCTGCGCTTTGTTGATTGTAATACAAAACGCTAGTGTAATAGGACATTTCCGTCATTAGAACCAAGATATGATTGCTACAATGAGAAAAATGTTGAAAAAATGAGATGTAATATCGAATGTTCACTCATAACTTCCCTCAGAATCAGCCGATTTGAATAGATAAGAGCTCAAATGAAAGCGCGTGATGCACTGAGTGTTCTTAGACCAAACGGACCTGCGTAACTCAATTAGAACCAACGATATAATTGCTTCAAAGTTGGAAAAAGTTGGAAAAAGTTGAAAAAATCAAATAATTTGAGGAAGGCGGAAGTTAAGTGATTTGTAATACTTGATAACAAATCTGTGCATGAATACCTTTCATTTAAAAAATAATGAAGGAAATCGACCGGATGGAATGGCCGCACGGACTCGGATAAGTTTTCATAAATATTTTTAATATATAGATGGGAAATGAAAATCAGTGTGGAGAAAAGTAAGCCAATGGTAATGACAAGAGCAGAAACGAACCACAAGTTCACAATCCACAATAACCTGACCATTTAATAACAATCACATGTTCTCACCATGCTAGAAAACTTGAAGGTCAATCACCACAATCAGTAACTCAACAAACAATCACACATCTTGACTAATTGTGCTAGCTTAATTGAATCGGTGAGACCAAGAAGGGAAAGATTCCATATTTTTGACAAAATGAGCTGAAATAGCCATATTGTGCTTCGTTTTAAAAAGCATATGTTGAGCTGAAAAAGGAAAACTTTCCAAGTATCATTATGCCCCAGT
Source organism: Meconema thalassinum (assembly GCA_946902985.2). Classification (NCBI taxonomy): domain Eukaryota; kingdom Metazoa; phylum Arthropoda; class Insecta; order Orthoptera; family Tettigoniidae; genus Meconema; species Meconema thalassinum. The sequence goes on along the minus strand of OX336393.1, from coordinate 510,673,316 downwards.
AACCCAGTGAATATCTCACTGAGAACAAGGAGGGAAACATTCCAGGAATTAAATCCCATTAAAAAGAAGAAACTTGAAAATTTTGCAAAAATAATATATCATGTGCCTGATATTTACAAAGAGATTTTTGATAATATTTTACAATGACCTACAGCTGCCACTTGTCTGACTGAAGATGATAGCAGTGAGTAAGGTCTAAGAAACTCTGCAAATACTAAAAGGTGAAACATTTGTCTTTTCTGAAATGTAAATATGTCTCTATGACTTATATAATCCATGTTTTGTGTTTAAAGGCAATACAATCTTGTAATTAACAGTTACAAAATTGGTTCTGTACTATTTCACTCAGTTGAGACCAAGAAGGAAAATATTCCACTACCTTTGAAAATATAATTATCAGAGCTGAAATGAAGATTTAAGAAACAAACCACTAGTGGAATACTGCACTTGCGATTATAATGCACTAGCAGTAGTGCCCGGCTTCGCCCGGTAGATTTACTTGTTTTATGGATTATAATGAATACTACTACAGAACTGGCACAACATACTTAAGCTAAAAGAAAACAAATATTTTAAAAATATAACTTTTTGTGGTGGTGGTAGTGGGGGTGATAAGTATACAGTATAATGGACATAAAATTCAGGTCATTTCCCCGCAATGATAATGATAATAATGAATAGGGAAACGGCTATTTATTAAAACTACAGTACTGACACATGTAATTTACAAACAAATTGAAAAATATTGTTATAATGAGGAGTATGTGAATCAGCAAACACTGCCTATGGACTATATCTCATTGGCTGTTAGAAAAGTAGAGATCAATAGTGTCGTCTTTTGTCGCATAGTGCCTTAGAAAAATTCTCTTTAAGACTACGGAGACATTTTCTTAGATTTGTCACTTTCAATCATTGGGAAACGGCAACATCGCCTGGGTAGAAAAGGACGAAGCTAATTGCAGGACATAGGATTGCGAGTGAGAGGCAAATACTACATTTAATTCCATACTGTCTTTTAAGACAGAGACGCACTATAGTGAAAGAGCTTATGACGTACTGCTCGGTCCCAACTGCACGGACCTGAGAGGATCGTACCGGTGAATCACTCACTCTTTCGTAACACCACAGTGGTTTGAGCAACGGCCTTGTATGAACATCAGCATAGTCAGCAATACCAGATAAGAGGGCGGGCTCTGGACAGTCTTCTCATGTCACCTCGCGATGAATCAGCAAGCTATTGTCACAACTCCCCACCCCCTCCTTCCCCTCCCCCAGGGTCACACAACTTGTGAGACGTGGGCTGGTGACCACGGGACCTCAGCAGAGTCCGACATTGCTTCTACTTACAGGTGCCGGGCTCCTTTCAGTTCTCTTTCCTGTCGGCCTCCCTTGGTCAACTCTTGTTCTCTTCCGACCCCGACGGTATTAGGGTATCCTAGGCCTAGGGAGTCTTTCACTTTCCCGCCTTAATTGGCCCTTGTCTCACCTTTCCTGATACCCTCATTCTTCCAGGGGTCAGCTTTCTTTTTTTTTCATGATATCTCCTGTCTTCTGTTCAAGGCTCTCAAGGAGGCAGGGTGTGTAGCTCCACCACTTATGGTGCACCCCAGATAGTGCTACACCCTCAAGGGCTCATGGCTGGTGAGTTCGGGAGCTGGCAACCCCGAGGGATTCCTAGGCTGGGTCCGGTTTTACCCCTTTTTCCATTGCCTTTGGGAATGACCCTCTCCTATTTCCTCTTCCAATCTGCCTTTCGTGGCTCTCCTTCCTTCCAAGTCCCTCAATTCTCATTTATCCAGGGTTGAGGGCATTTTCTTTCCTCCTGTCTTTTATTTCCCTTATAACTTTCTTTTGTCCTTATCTTCTTCTAGCCCGTAAGTTTTTTAGTTAGTTTTAGTTGTAGTTTCAATTTCACGATCCGCCAAACCATTAGGGGTCGCTAACCTCGCTGTAAGGCCCCTTAAAACGACAATTATCATCATCACAACTGGCATTGTGCAATTGGGTTATTGTGGTATTTAAAACTTCCTTTTAAGCCTCTCACCCTTTTGTGTTAGCCTACATTAATAGTTAGTAGGCAGAATCCTTCCCTGTAATCCACACAACAACTCATCGAAGTTTCTTCGCATTCGGATTAATGGTATATGAACGCATAGGGGACATACATACACTACCACTATAGGGCAAGACTTTATGTGATGAGATGACTACTACTACTGAACTGGTTCATCAAGCTTAGAAACTAATAGAAAGACATATTTTAAAAATCACTGCCGGGGAAGAGTGTGGTGTTGCTTAACTTCTGTCACGATTGGTTCAAGGGCCTTAAAACGTGATTTTCTGGTCCCGCATAGTTTAACCGAAGTACTCGTAGGGTTCCAAGGGGTAAGTATACAAAAATTGGTGCAGATCGGTGAAACGGTGTAGATTTGTGCCAAAGGGCCTAAATGCTTGGAATGGAGTAGTCTGTACGAAATTTAAAGTGGACAGTGTAACCCGCAGAGTTCCAAGGGGTAGGTAAGTACAAATTTTTGTTCAGATCGGTGAAACTGTATAGATTTGTGCCAAAGGGCCTAAATGCAGGGAATGGAGTGGTCTGTCCGAAATTTCATGTAGTGAGTATTATTCGTTGGGTTCCAATGGGTAAGTTTGCACAATTTGGTTCAGATCGCTGAAACGGTGTAGATTTTTGTAAAAAGGCGTAAATGCAGCGAATAGAGTGGCCTGTCCGAAATTTCAAGCAGACAGTGTTACTCTTCGGGCTCCAAAGGGTAAGTATGTAAAATTTGGTTCAGATCGGTGAAACGGTGCAGATTTGTGCCAAAGGGCCTAAATACAGGGAATGGGGTTGGTTTGTCCGAAATTTGAAGTGGACAGTGTTACCCGCAGGGTTCCAAAGGGTAAGTACACAAATTTTGGTTCAGATCAGTGAAACGGTGTAGATTTTTGCCAAAGGGCCTAAATGCAGGGAATGGTGTGGTCTGTTCGAAATTTAAAGTAGACAGTGTTACTCGTTGGGTTCTAAAGTGTAACTATACAAATTTTGGTTCAGATCGGCGAAACGGTGTATATTCTTGACAAAGGGCCTAAATGCAGGGAATAGAGTGGTCTGTCCGAAATTTGACGTTGACAGAGTTACCCGCAGGGTTCCAAAGGGTAAGTATACAAATTTTGGTTCAGATCGGTGAAACGGTGTAGATTTTTGCCAAAGGGCCTAAATGCAGGGAATGGTGTGGTCAGTCCGAAATTTAATGTGGACAGTGTTACCCGCTGGGTTCCAAAGGGTAAGTATACAAATTTTGGTTCAGATCGGTGAAACGGTGTAGATTTTTGACAAAGGGCCTAAATGCAGGGAATGGAGTGGTATGTCCGAAATTGAATGTAGACGGGCTTACCCGCTGGGTTCCAAAGGGTAAGTGTATAAATGTTGGTTCAGATCGGTGAAACGGTGCAGATTTGTATACATAACAGACAAACAGACAAACATTGAGCTTTATATAAATAGATAGATATGTTTGTAATTGAAAGTTCCTTTATCCAACCTTTAGTTAGGTTGCTATGACATATTTCTTTTTATTTCCCGGAAGTAGGGTCAAGTGGAATCTTTCCCTTCTTGGTTTCACCGATTCAATTACTACTGCAACTAAATAAATGTGCATATTGCAAATATCATCATCCATCCTTGTAGACATAGATTTGATAGCCCAAGTGTAATGGATCTGATAATGAGCGCTTGACAATCGTTACTGGTCTTCCAAGTGTATTTATTAATCTGATGTAATTATAAGGTGCGTTCAAAAAGTAACGAGCCGGAGGCTGTTATGCGCAAACCGGTGACGACATGGGATAATCGTGGAGTGTGTTACGATGTGTGGTTCCGACCAGAGCGTGGAAGTAGTCTTGCGCATAATAGTTCGCGGCTGGGAGCGATCAGTTTAGTTCGCAGCTCCTTAGCAAACTAGTTCGCTCTTTTAGTTCGTTAGTTCCCATCTTGAAGACAGATCGTTCGCTCGCCTTGCTACTGCACGCACTCCTCATTTTTTATAGCACTGTCACCACTCATTACTCGTCAGGCACTGGTGCGCATAGTAGTTCGCGGCTGGGAGCGATCAGTTTAGTTCGCACTTTCGCAGCTCCTTAGCGAACTAGGTCGCTCTTCTAGTTCGTTAGTTCCCATCACGAGTTCCCTGAAAGACAAATCGTTCACTCGCGTTGCTACTGCTACTGCACGCGCTCTTTTGCTTGTTATAGCAGTTTCTTTATAACGATCAGTGCAGCCAATGCCTGGGTTATTACCCGCATTTTGGGCAATTAAACATCAAATGGGAAAATAAATCAGTAGCCTAATTTACACAAAATGTAAAATGGCATATTCAGCCATTCTGTTCTTATTTTTTACTTTACATACATTGTAAGCGTACTCGTAGTATTTTAATTTTTAAATGGATTTGTTATTTTTTTAAATTCTTTATTTTGTCTTTCAATTGTTAATTGGATGAAAGTGTGTTTTGTTTTCATTTACCGGGTTAAATTTCCGTTTGAAGAAATATTACTTATATAATAATCTGTCTGTCTGTTAGGTAGTCAGCCCGAAGGCTGGTTGGATCCTCAAAAAGTACCGCCGTTACGTTATGTGAGTAGATACCCACAAAAACCCAAGGCAGCACTATTTTGAGGCGTTCTAGGCAAGAAGAGGAGTGAGGTAGTTTGCCATTGCTTTCCTCACTGAGTCAGAACAGTAGTCCTAACCCTATGAGTTGAACCTTTCACAGCATTCACAGGCACTGACTGTGCCTCGAATGCCATTACTAAGCCCCACCCATACCTCAGTAGCTTCCATATAATCACAGCCATGAGTGAGACTGAGACATCGGTGAAAAGCCACCTTTTACTCTAGCCTGTGCCAACTGACAAATGCAAAAGTACAGTATTCATTAAGAGATGGCGAACAGGCCAAATATAATATTCTAAATACGTTTATTTTAGTAAATAACAAGTAGTTCCGTGAAGAACTATACAGCCTATTTTCATATATCCTGCTCATGTTAATTGCCTCTATCAACATACAAAATTTCAGTTTAATTGCTGTAACAGATTCGTAGATATTGAGAACCGTCTAAATATTTCAGATGGTCGCCAGGTTGGATTTTTATTTCTGTACTATTACATTAAGATTATTGTGTACGTGTGGTATTCAAACTGCAATCGCATGATTAGAACACAAGAAGTAAAAACGAGATTTTAAAATTACGCACAGCAGCCATCTTGTGATTATGCAAACAATTGAAATAAATTAGATGCCAGTGGATCAACATTTGTATAAGCATTTAACGTGCAACGTTTCACGAGTCTCGGATAGTTAATTCGCGAGAAACGTCCACTTAAATATTTATACTTCGCGTCACCCCCATATTGGATTTGTGCTCACCAGTTACTGAAAGTCTTATAGGTGAACATATGTTCATAGTCTCTATGAACATAAAAAATTTCAGTTTGGTTGCTGTAAAAGATTCATAGATATTGAGAACCGTCTAAATATTTCGGAAGCTCGTCATTTAGGATTGTTATATGTATAGGCCATAGAGTTATGTACCATTCAAGGACAATTATTGCCTAGGTTCATTATTCAAACTTTATCTTCGATCGCATGATTACGACACAAGAAATAAAAACTTAATTTTAAAATTTCGCACAGCCGCCATCTTGAGGTTATGTAAACAATTGAATTAAATTTGATGGCAGTGCATTACAATCTGCAAAATCATTTACTGTACCACATTTCACTGCGCTCAGAGAGTTAAATCACGAGAAAAGTCTATTAAAATATTTCAAATTCGCTTGGTCGCCATGTTCATTTTGTATTTGACAGGTTTATGAAATATACATAGCTTAACTTGTATCAGTACCCTTTATCACCGTACAAAATTGCAGGGTGATATCTGTAATAGTTTCGGAGATATAGAATGTCAGTGAAATATTTCGCACAGCCGCCATTTTGAGGTTATGTAATCAATTGGACTAAATTAGACTCCAGTGCATTACAATGTGTATAAACAATTGCTGTACCAAGTTTCATTACGATTGGATAGTTAAATCGCGAGAAAAGTCTAATTAAAAGTCTCAACTTCGCTTGGCTGCCATGTTGGTTTTGTGGTCACCAGGTTTTTGAAAGTCTCATGGGGGAACTTCTAGTAGTGCCCTTTATCACCGTACACAATTTCAGGGCGATATCGGTAATAGTTTCGGAGATATTGAATGCTAGTGAAATATTTCGCACAGCCGCCATGTTGGATTGGTGAGACGTAACAAAATTTGAAGGGCACGGTCGAGGTCGCCGGGAATAGCGCTATGAACTTACCGAGTTTCATAGAAATCGCTCCTGCCGTTTAGATTTTATTAGGGGGACACACACACACACCTCACACACACACACACACACACACACGGACAAAAGATGATCTCATAAGCCTATTTTTTTCAAAATTGAAAATAGGCTAAAAATACCATTATATATGCCATGGTAACAAAAATATTTCTACTATTGGGTACAGGTTAAGTAGGCTATGCCGCACAAGCAATATTACCAATATTAATAACCCTTTATGGGATAGTGGTCTCTTTATTAACCACCTGTCATAAGGACAGTTTATGCTTTCAAAGATGCTGATAGTTGAATCTTTCAGCCAAATTTCTGAGAATTTTCGTGCCGAAGTGAAATATTAAATAAATTCCGTACGTATCTACTGTGCCCTGCCGGTGATCTACGTCATTACTTCCAGGACCGTACACAGACTGTAAAAGCATCACCAAAGACATTTCTCAAATTGGCAAATCAACAATTGTGTGGCAAGCACTAATGAGTGTGCCGAGTGCATTATGCCGAGCCCCACACTGTGAAGTAATGACGTATGAATAGGAGAAGAGGAGTTGACGGCTCGAATTCTCAGAAATATAACTGTCCTCACCGGCAGAGATATAATGCGAACACTGTACTTGACGTAATGTACGGTATTGGATAAATTTCAAACGATTTAAAAGTAAAATCATTAACAAGTCAAGTGTAAAAATGAAATATAATATGAATGTAGAAATAAAAATTATAAAAATTATAAAAATGAAATTGCAATAATAAAAGAAATATATAAATTTAAATAAGAAACTTAACTATAAAAATTATAAAAATAATTGTAAAAATCAATTTGAAATTAGTTAATTAAATAATTCAATATAAATATCAAAATCAAATCTATCTTATAAGAACATAAATTGAAAATTAAAAACAAATACATAACCAATAAAATTAGAGAAACAAAAAATAACATTATTAATAATAATTATAATAATTAATGTAAATTAACATGTAAAAACACATAAAAGTAAAACAAAATAGGTTTGCCCTATAAAGTGTTAAGAAAAGTAATACTAACACACACTTCTAATTTGTTACCTAACAATTAGGCACAGTGAAAATAACAATGACTCTTGAGTGAGATCGTATGCTAAAGCATCTTGTTTGTTCTTTACCTATCATTCGTTAATATAATTAACTTACATATTGTTATGCAAAAAAGTTAATTTGGACACTTTGTCCGTCGATAATAGAGTTCTTCGATCATTGAGGATTTGTCCCGTCGCCGAAAAAACGCGTTCGCAGGGTACTGATGTCGCTACTATGCAAAATCTCTTTAACACATAGGTGTAAACATGAGGATATAACTGGCGACGCTCGTGCCACCATTGAAGGGGATCTTTATGTCGATCTAAATACTCTTCCTTGAGGTATTGATCGAATTCGCGAATACCAGCAGCAAGTTGGTTCTCTGGTCTATTATTTTTTGTAATTTCTTGGTCAAACTCAGCCCATATACTGCTGATACTAGAACTAGACACGGATGAGGTACTAGGAGTAGGAGCAGCCACTGAAATATCTTGATTCTCCCTTTGAAGTAATTGCACTCTGCCGATTTTATTTCTGAGGCCTTGTATTGCAACTTCACAAGCTCTTTGGTTTTTGAATCCTCTCTGTCTAAATCGGGGGTCCAGAATGGTACATTCAGCGTAGAGAATAGTATTCTCTATATCTTTGAAACGGTCTTCCATGCCTTTCTTTAACACTGATTGCACAGCAACAATTTTTTCATTGTTAGAAGCATGTTTTTGCAGGAAACTTTTTAGCAAGTTACAAAACACAATAACTTTTGATAAAGTCACAGATTTTTCGGCACTTATTTCTACTGTTATTTCATAGAATGGACTCAGTAAGGGCAGAACTTCTTCTATTATCTCCCAGTCCCTTTCCTTTATAGTTAGGTCAGAGCGTAGAAGTGCAACCGTAGCAATCACAGCATCCTTTATCTGCACAATTCGCTGAAGCATATCAAACGTAGAATTCCAGCGGGTCTGGACGTCTTGTTTGAGCTTGAGAACAGGCAAATTCATTTGCTGTTTTGTAGCAATCAATTTCTTTTTTCCTTGTGTGCTACGATTGAAAAACTCGACAGTATTTTTAACTTGCACTAAAACGTCAGATATTTCTTTCGTAGCGTCTTGTACGACAAGATTTAGAGAGTGAGCAAAACATGAGATTGAACGCCACCCACCAAGTCTGACAGCAGATAAGATGTTTGCAGCATTATCGCTAATGATGGCAGCAACTTTGTGGGAAATATGCCACTCTTCCATAACATCTTTCATGAAGTTGCATAAGTTTTGGCAGGTATGCCGCTCATTATAATTTATACAACCAAGTAATGCCGACTGAAGTTTAGTCTCTTCATCTATAAAATGGGCTACAATGGCTATATAGCTTTCATTATTCCTAGAAGTCCAACCATCAGTACTGAGAGACAACTCAGATACAGCTTGCACTTTCTTTTGCACTTCGTCCTTTACGTCATTGTAAACGCTTGCCATTAAATTTTCTGATAACGTTTTCCTTGACGGAAGTTTGTAACCTGGGCAATAAGAAACTAATTCAATAAGTTGTCGAAATTCACTTTCTTCCACTATTCGTAAAGCGTGATGCCCTTTAGCAACCATCTTGACAACTTGTCTGTCTATTCGTTCAACCTTTCGGACTGACGGTGGTCTACGAATGTATTGGTTCATTGATTGTTGTGAGTCTGCTACACTTGGCGAAGCCGAAATAATATTCTCCGACTCGGATGTGGTTTCATTTGATTGAAGTGTGTTTAAATGAGATACTGTCGGTGGCTGTCTTTCAATTGTTAATGGGATGAAAGCATGTTTTGTTTTCATATGCCGGGTTAAATTTCCGTTTGAGCCTCCTGCAATACTTATTAATGTTGAGCAGTGGTTACATTTTGCTTTCTTTTTATCTGTGCCTTCCGTGAAATGTATCCAAAGGGAGCTATGCTTCCTTTTTGATGACATCGTAATAAATGACCTAAAACAAAACATATTAACCCTATTATCAAATTGATATACATTACACTACTTCACATCATCGCATTGTAGAAGTCACATAATATTTTGATAGTCATATTACATCAGTGGCGGTTCTCCATTGAAGCGTTTGAATCGCCGTTTCACCTGCTCTATTACAAAATAAGTAATAAATATTTTGGATTTTTTTTATTAAACAAGAATTCTACTGCATTATATGTTACCAATATAAGACATGAACATCGACCTTCAAACGACACGGCACGGTGACGCGATGGCGAATCTACTGCCGCGTTGCTCAACTAACTTGATGCGACAGGAATGTGCTGACAAGAACGTTGTTGATTGAGTATTGGGTAAGGCTACTAATCTCTTGTAGACTACTGTAACCGTTACTGTGCTCGCTGCACGTGCAGTTCGTGTATTAGATAGCGACGTATTGCGTGTGTAATATGTTTTACATTTTGATATTCGAAGATAAAAAATACAAAAATATGAGTATTGAAACATTAGTGAAATTCCTTATTCTTTCCTTATTTCCTTTTATTCCTTGTAGGAACATAGGGCAGCTACAAACTTCTTCCATCTCACTGTGTTGTTGGCCATCCTTTTAATTTGGTTCCATGTCTTTCCTTCTGGGACGACTTCTCTTTCTGTTGTTTCTAAAGCCAAAAGTCGTCATTTGTGTATCATTAGTGAAATACTGTACTTTAAAGAAAACAATATGGACGATGTGTTTGTGGAAGCATACACTAATTATTCTCTTTAATTTTTTTCGCGTAAATTGGCGCATCACCATACGATTCATGAACGCCCACAGGATTTTTTGACATTATCTTTATTATCATTATCATTATCTAAATGGGAGGAATAGGATTTCTTAGTTCAAAGCTTTTGTCCATCGCTTTTCTTTGTGAATCATCGTCATAATGTTCATTTGTTAAAAACAGGTAAAAAGTAATTGTCACCATGTATCAACAAAAATAGAAAACAAGCAGTTCATTAAAATGGTAATGTTAATCCAGTTCGCCAATTTTCTAAATAATTGGAGATATTTGCAAATAATCCCATATGACTTAGTTAAATAAAACCGTGGAATTATCCCCACATCTAAATCAGTTAACTATCAGTAACTTCAATTTATGAACCGTCACTGTATAACATTACAAATATAAGGTAGTTTGTCGTGACTGTGAACCTCCATGATTCAGAACCCAGGACTGCGGTTCGGAGGAACATTATATAAGGGCAAATGAGTTATTATTATTATTACTAAGTTGGATGTGAGCCTTATAAGATAGAATGTATATTTCTCAAGAGAATGAGACTGCTGTCGCCAGGATGTGTACAGAGGTCTGTAAATATTGATAGTACAACAGTACGTTGGTCGAGCACTTTGTATTGTAGGGAGAGTGATTCATAGTCACAAGTCAGGCCAGAAGTTGAACCTTGGATGTCACGTAGACACAAGTCTGGGCAGTCGCCGCTACCTTAGGGAGCAGCACTTGCCAGGCACTGGAGGGTGGAATGGACCAGGCCTCAGTGGAAGGGAGAGATGGATTCTGGGTCATCTCTAGTTGAATATAAGGGTTTCCAAAATGGCGAGCGACAGAGTTATTACAGAGTAACAGAGTAGTAGTCACAGAGTGATTGCAGAGTAGTGGAGCGGCAGAGTAACAGTAGCTCTCACGCCTCAGTTCTTGCCAGAGTAACGTCGTAACGCGCGCGAGCAGAATTCAGCCTCGCGGAGACACACTAGATGTCAAGTATCAGTAAGACTTAGTAGCGCTATTACAGACCTGCGCACACTTCCAGCAGTAACTTCACATAAATTGTATATAGTGTATATATATTTCGACTGCCAAGGGCTTAATAAATCGGCAGTAGTCCAAGGGAATTTCATCTTTTATTCCGGTAGTTCCGGGACGAGTCTGTGAAACCTCAAGTTCCCTTATCTAGAAAACCGCTCGGCTAGTAGGGAAAATCGACGGAGGAGCTGTCAACCTGCCAGAACGTCTCACAGGCCAGGTAGGTCACGACAGACCTAACTTTTTGGTGTCAGATGTGTAGGGTCCCGAGTTCGACGCACTGAACAGAGCAACTACGGAATAAAGAGAGAGATCGCGACATCGCAGAAGATTGTCCGATAAAGACCGCGACAACGCAGAAGATTGTCCGTCCGCGCATCCGCGTAAATCGTACCGAGTGCCGCGCAACGCAGAAGAGAGAAGAAGAAGCCTACTAAGCAGAAGGAGCCGTGCAGTAGCGAGCCGTGCCACCAGCAGAAGGGAGAACCGATCAGCCGCAGTATCCAGTTAGCAGAGACAACAAAGAAGAAGAAGTAGCCGCCAGGTAAGCTAACCTTATTACAATGGCAAGACAGACAAGTGCAGCTACCGGTGTCCAGGTAGAGGAGAGGCTAGCAGACATAGATATGGTAAGTACAAGTGGGCCTTTTGTATCAGTAACCGAAGGACATCGCCTGATAAGTCGGGAGTTCGATGGAACACAGCCCGACAGATTACGTGAGTTTGTGGCCAATGTAGACGCTGCTGTTCGCATGGTAAAAGACGATGATCAAGAGCTGTTCTTTAAGTATATCCTGACCAAAATCACGGGCAAGGCCCGAGACAAGTTGTTAGTCAGAAGAGATATAAATCACTGGGAGGCTGCCAAACAGGCATTACAAGAATACTATGGATTTCAGGGCACATTAGACTTGTATATTTGCCAGATGTTTCAAACAGCGCAGGATCCGAGGGAATCAGTGGCGACATGGGCACACAAAGTAGAGACTCTATCAGCTGCGTTCAGGGAAGCAGTCCTCGATGGAGAAAGCTGGGAGGACAGGGAAGCTCAGTTAAGAATCACAAGAAAAATATGCGTAGCTAGCTTCATACAGGGGTTAAGTAACCCACGAATCCAAGCCAGGGTCCAGGGCCACGGGGCCATTACTTTCGAGAAAGCTGTAGCCACAGCAAGGCAAGAAGAGGCGGTAATTCTGTCAAAGAAGGCACGAGAAGGGTTGCATACGAAACATAGCTCAGGGGTAAGAGCAGGTAAACCCGATCAGGAAAGGAAGGCACCACTAAGGTGGCATACTAAGCCAACACAAGCGAGTGTTAGGGTGGTCTGTTACAACTGTAACAGGGAAGGCCACATCGCACGGGAGTGCAAGGAGGCACGAACCCGAGGTGCACGCACCGCGTTAGGTAGTACACCTAATGTACAGACAGGGGGCACACCAAGTAAGATCATATGTAGATATTGCAAAAAACCGGGACACATAGAGCGCGATTGCCGAAAGAAGCAAAGAGATAAGGAAGCCGTGGCGCCGGAAGCCGTGCGCATAATTAGAGAGAAGCCTCACACGGAAGCGGGCAGGAGTAGAACCTGTTACCGTTGTGGGAAGAAAGGGCACGTACAAAAAAACTGCCGACAGACAGCCCAGGTACCACAAGCAGGAGTGGACCAGCGGACGTGCTATACCTGTGGCCGGCAGGGCCACATAAAACGAAATTGTCAGGAGGCCAAGAAAGGCCAGGGCCAGAGTAGGCGCATGGGAGGCAAGGCCATGAAAGGCCGGCGCCAGTGCGATGTTTGTGACCGGTGGTCACATGGAACCAAAGACTGTTGGTTCAAGTGTGGGAAAGGGGCGACAAACTGGAACGGGTCCATAACACAGGGACAGCTATGGAATCCCGTAATTTAAGGAGTCCCAAGGCACGTGACATGGAGGGCACTATATTAATGCATTTTGGGGGGCCTCGGAGGTTTTTAATTGACACTGGTTCCGATGTCAGCCTAGTGAAGAGGCAATCAGTGCCTAAAACAGTTACGATCAGTAGAGGCACCACGGTCGAATTAACGGGTGTAAGCGAGGGAACGATTTACACCCAAGGGACCGTTCAGTTTGTTATAGGAGGTACTAAACACACAGTGCATGTGGTGGGCAGTGATTTCCAACTAAGCCAGGATGGTATAATAGGGAGAGACATCCTAGCTGACAGCGTGATCGACTACCGGGAGGGTCATGTTACGATCCACGGTAAAAGATACCCGCTGGGAGCGAGGGAGGCGAAGATAATCAGCCTCGAGCCTCGAACTCAGAAGGTAGTAGTTATTGAAGTCGTTAAGAATCTACCAGTGGGAATTATTGAGAGGGCCGAGGTGGCACCAGGGGTTTACCTCGCAGAGTGTCTAACTAGGTCAGAGCACAACGAGGAAGTAGTCAGCATGATGAACACTACTGAGGAAGAAGTGACTCTGTACAGCCCTCGAGTGCGAATGCAGGAGGTGGATGACACCTGCCTGGCAGAAGTACGCAAGGTACAGCAAGGCAGTAGGGCAGTAACCGGAGAACGGGCTACTCAGAAGCCCAGATCACGCCGAGTGATAGACTGCTTGCGAGTAGACCATCTCACGCAGGTAGATAAGGAAGGTATATACGCCATCTGTGCGGAATACAATGACATCTTCCACCTTGAGGCAGATAAGCTCACATGCACGGAAGTTATACGTCACGAGATCCCAACGCCCCGGGATCAACCCCCGATTAATGTGCGGCCGTATAGGCTGCCGGAGGCACAAAAGGGAGAGATACAAGCGCAGATAGATAAGATGCTAGGTGATGAAATTATTGTACCTAGTACATCCCCTTGGAATGCACCATTATTGTTAGTACCAAAGAAAATGGATGCGTCAGGTAAGCAAAAGTGGAGAGTTGTGATTGACTTCCGAAAATTGAACGAAGTAACGACAGGGGTTAGTTATCCCCTCCCACTCATCTCAGAGCTATTAGATGCTCTAGGTAAGGCCAGGTATTTCAGTACACTTGACCTTTGTAGCGGTTATTATCAGGTGTTATTAAAACCTGAAGACAGGCCCAAGACAGCTTTTTCAGCATTAGGGCGTAAGTACGAATTTGCAAAAATGCCCATGGGGTTGAAAGATGCGCCAGCCACATTCACAAGGCTGATGAATACAGTGCTTACCGGATTGACAGGTATTCAGTGTCTGTGCTATCTAGATGATATAATAGTGTATGGTAGCTCAATAGAGGAGCACAATGCTAAGTTAAGGGATGTTTTTCAAAGGCTGAGAGAAAATACGTTGAAGCTCCAGCCAGATGAGTTCCTGAGGACTGAAGTGACGTTCTTAGGGCATGTAATTACTGAAGAGGGAGTCTTACCAGACTCACGAAAGGTGCAGGCCGTGAAGGATTTTCCGAGTCCTACCACGAGCCGCCAGATTAAACAATTCTGCGGACTCAGTGGGTATTATAGGAAATTTATACCCAATTATAGTAAGATCGCGAAGCCACTATATGAATTAGTGAAGAAGGAAGTTCCCTTCGTGTGGGGAGATGCACAGGAACAAGCGTTCGAAACGCAAAAGCAAAAACTCATTGAAGAGCCTATATTACAGTACCCAGATTTTGAAAAGCCATTCGTTCTTACCACAGATGCTAGCAACGAAGCAGTGGGGGCCGTATTGTCACAAGGGCCCGTGGGTAAAGATCTTCCCGTAGCGTATGCAAGCAGGACGCTTAATAAGGCAGAAAGAAATTATAGTGTCACAGAAAAAGAATTATTAGGCATTGTTTGGGGTGTAAAGTATTTCAGGCCGTATTTGTTCGGACGGCATTTCACAGTGGTGACAGTTCACAAGCCGCTGAAGTGGGTATTCAATGTCCAGGACCCGTCGTCACGCCTGCTAAAGTTCCGATTGAAATTAGCAGAGTATGATTTTGAAATCATTTACAAGCAGGGCAAGCAGAACTGCAATGCTGATGCCCTTAGCAGGAATCCCACTGATGCACAGTGTCAAGCGCGAGTGATCAACTCGGCTGGGCACGAGTTACGGCAGGGGGCGGCCGTGGCCACTCATAAGGAAACTCGTAGGAGGGTAGCAACGACTTCAAAACCCGAGGACGCTACGGTAGAGGGAATTGAAGCAGACGGTAGTGAGGTCTCCGAGGACGCTAACACAGAGGAGTCCACGCCCGAAGACAGCTTACCCGAGGTAACCGAGTTGCTGGAGGCTGAGAAATTGGCCATCCTGAAGGAGTGTCATGATTCCTTGGTTGGAGGACACCAGGGAATAGCCCGCACGTACGCCAGGGTACGCGAACGATTACAGTGGAGGGGAATGAAAAGCGACATTGAGCGTTATATACGCTCGTGTCCTTCATGCCAAAAGAATAAGGGGACTAGACCAGACGTCAGAGCGCCAATGGTAATTACGGACACCCCTAGCACGGTCTTTGAGAAGGTATCTCTGGATGTGGTGGGTCCACTTCCGGTGACAGAGCTTGGCAATAAGTATATTTTGACATGCCAGGGCCAACTGTCGAAGTACTTGGTAGCTAGTGCCATGCCGAATCAGGAGGCTGAAACAGTGGCACGGACGCTCATTAATAAGGTTATAAGCATTTACGGGATACCGGGGCAGATTCTCACTGACCAGGGTAGTAACTTCATGAGCGAAGTTTTCAAGGCACTTTGCAAGAAATTGCGAATTAAGAAAACAAACACAAGCGCTTTCAGACCACAATCCAACGGTAGCGTAGAGAGATCTCACAAGGTACTAGCAGAGTACCTGAGGCACTATGTTTGCTCAGGCGGGCAGAATGACTGGGACAAGTATCTGCCCACAGCGAGCTTTGTATATAATACCACCAAGAGTACTAGCACAGGGTTCACACCCTACGAGCTTATTTTTGGAAGGAAGGCGAATATACCAGGTGTATTGCAAAAGCCACCTGAGGTGGATTATAATGAACATCAGAACGTGGTAGAGGAGCTGACGTCACAGCTCAGGAGGAATCATGAAGCCGCTAGGAGGACGCTAGTTGAGCGTAAAGAACTGGAAAAGGCTAATTACGATAAAAAGCAGAACGAAGTCACATTTCGAATTGGTGACAAGGTACTCTTGCATAATGATGCATTGCGAAGAGGACGATCAAAAAAGCTGAGTCCGCCATTTGTAGGACCTTATGAGGTAGTGGACGTTTCAGGGGTAAATTGTACCCTACTGCTTAATAAGAAAGGCAGAAGAGTTAAGGTGCATAAGAATCGGTTGAAAATGTACTTGTAAAAGGACTCCAACGGGTTTAGAACCCGGGTGGGTGCAGAAGCAGCACAGAACGGATTAAGGAGTAAAGACGTATATATACGGTTAGTAGACTACAATGACAGCTAAGGGTTAACACAGCTGTGAGAGATTGTGTGCGAATGGAGTCAATATATTTTATCAGTAGGCACACAATAATATTTGAACAGTGGACAACAGAGGCGAGCAGTCTAGATAACGCACTGGGTGACGTGAGTTATGTAATGCGAAATACAGGGATGTCCATAGTGGCCCCGGAGCGGCCATCCTGAGGAAGTAAAACCCCCGTGTGGGTGGCGGGAACCATTGGAACGTTTAGACACGTGATCATTGGTGTTAGAATACCCCTAACAGTGAGCCTGCTGTGTCGTAAGAGGCGACAGGAAAGAGGCGTCGCCTGATGACCTCGATGACCTACTGGTCAGGCAGGCGCGAATCCCGGTGAGTAGCTCTGTGTAATTGAGCCATATGTTATTAGTGGCAGCCCCAGGTATGCGAAGGCCTGCCTCTGATAATATATGGAAGCCAATCAATGGCATAAGGGTGAATAAGAGACACCTGAGTTAACGGTACAAATTATTTAGGGACACATACGTGTGTATAGCAAGTAGAGAAGAAGTGCTCTAAGAGGCACATTTGAGAAAAGCGAAGAGTCAGAACCTCAAATTTCGGCTACGACGAAGTTACACACCCCTTCGTCTCAATGGTAACTAGGTCATAGCGACAGCTGCTGGTAGGGTTCTTTAATACACCGCCAAGCTACGGAAAACAAAATTGGGCCGTATTAGAAATTTTAACAGTCAGACGAACAGAGGTTCGACGGGTGGCACTGAGGTGCTCGTAAGTAAAGGGTTGCACGAAGGCGAGCGTGTAGCCTATATGTGACTCGTCACCCCTAGGGTAGTCGCGGATACGCACCCGTTAGGACAGGGGTAGGGAAAACCGGAAATTAGCTTAGATGAAATGAAACAGAAACCGAGCCATGAAGGGCACATTTTGAGAGCATTCAGCAAAATGCAAACGGCATTAGTGTAGCCATCCCCGAGGTGGGATGTGAAGCCGAGTCTCTATGTAACAGAACTCGAAGTTAAGGGAGCAAGTTTTTGAACTTAGTGTATGACACTGCTGATGGTTTTGTAGCCGCAGGCCTAAACCAGGATGCGAAGCAAAGTCTTTTGAGACTTTAGTTATTGAAGTAGATTAAAATTTTGATGGAAAATCAGTAAAATAGGTAACGAATAACCTGTCTTTACCTTGCAGGTAAGGCAGAAGGCAATGGTACGAATGCTAGAATGGTTCTACACCATGGTGGCGGTGGTAACAGTGACGTCATCACCCCACGGCATAACCGGAGAAGTACTAGATGTACAAGTGACACCATACGAGAATACACCTGGAGTATACTTCGACAACCAGGGTGAGATACAGTTGTATAACATGGAATGGACATTAGTTACCTATGTGAATTGGAATCAGCTAAGTGAGGTATTTTCGAATATCAGGGAGCATATACACTGGACACAATTGGCATGTTTTTTGTTAGAGCAGAAAACAAATTTGACATGTCAGCATGACATTAAGATGTTAAGTAATCATTTGCAAAGGATTAAGGAATCTAAAGAAACGATAGCCAAAATCACCAGACCAAGTGGGGAGACGGATAATACCAGACCGAAAAGGGGATTGATAAATGCTGTAGGTTCAATAGCCAAAGCGTTATTTGGGACATTAAGTCAGGATGATGCAGATAAGTATGAGTCACAAATAAGTGAGTTAGAGAGAGAGCAACTCTCAATGATTAAGGTCACTAAAGAACAGATGTTAGTGGTTAAGTCCACGTTACAAACAATGAACAGCACCATCTACGATGTAACTGCAAACGAGCAGAGGTTGACTCAGGGTTTAAATGAATTCAGGACATATTTGTCCAATAGTACGCTTCGGATTACAGAAGCATTTGAGCAAGCAGAGTTAGAGATCTCATTAAACAGACATTTAATTGAGATAGAAGGCTTACTTGTACAGCTGTATGAGCAGTACAGTGTGGTACTGTCAGGCATCATGAATGCACAGGTAGGAGTCATCCAGGTACAGATAATATCACCGGATGACATCATAGAAATTTATAAGAAAGCCCAGGAGGATTTTCCAAAAGGGTTATCCTTGCCATTTGAATTAAGGTCAGCTTACGGTTACCTAGTCTACAAGGTGGCCACAGTGGAAGTGTTTACAAGTGAAAACTATCTTGTGTATGTTATAAGAACACCCCTTACAGACAGAGTGGTTTATAGTGTGTATCATATGATCCCATTCCCCACCTACATGAAGAGTAATCCCCACCATTTTGTGTACATTCAAGAGGCCAAGGACTATATATTGATGGACAAGGAAAAGCAGACATTTGCGCAATTAGATAGGGAACAGGCGAGGCAGTGTAAGGTAGTGTCTGCCACGTGGAGGTTGTGTCATGCTCAGTTCCCTGTTAATATGGTTCACTCGCAAGACAGTTGCGCAGTGAAGATACTCAGTGGAGTTAGTCAGGTACCGGAGAATTGTGATAAGAGAGTACTACCAGTACAGCGATTGCTGTGGATACCTATAAGGGAAAACATGTATATTTATGTGTCTCCAGGTGAGACAAGGGTCACCTGCATGTGTAAGGACACTACAAGTGATATGGGACTAACTGGCACAGGTATTGTGGTGTTAAGTCCAGGGTGTACGTTGTACAGCCCACATAGTAAGGTACAAGGGGTAGGTAAAATAAACACTACTCGAGGTAAGGACTTAGTGCCAGATTTGTTACTTAATTGTGACTGCTGCGAGCAGATTGGTAGTGAGATTAAGTTAGAGCAGGTACCGGAGGTTAATAAACTGCCACTGAATAATTTGTTAAATCATGTGAATGATTTAAAGTGGGCCACGCACAAAACAGAAGAGGTGGAGGACTTGGTAAGAAAACAAGAAGAAGACATACAAAGTCAGATGATGTATAAACATTTCAATGTATATAAGTATATTGTACTAACTATAGCAGGTACAATTGGGATAATTTTATGGTGCTATTGTTGCAATTGTTGTTGTGATTGCCCTAAATTAGGGTTCCCAGCCAAGAAATGGTTTGATGATGCAAGGTCACATTGCCCAAATATTTGCATAAGGCAAACAGTAATTACGAGGGAAGGCAAGGCTAAGACTTCAGATGAGGATATTACGATATTCCAACGTCCCAGGCAACTTCGGGGACGCCCGGAGATGTCTGAGGAAATCCTGGAATTAGACTCTAGGCCTGCTGAAGGACGCTTCAGTACGCCTACAAGGGCTATTGAAGGTTCAGATATGAGTGCGAGTCAGATCGCACTACAGCCTTCACCCTCAACGCAAAGTCGCAGATCATTACGACTCGACAGTAACCGAGTGTAATATTGGGACAAAAATGAATGCAAGGAAGATTGCACCCATTTCTTCCCTGGGGAGGGAGGTGTCGTGACTGTGAACCTCCATGATTCAGAACCCAGGACTGCGGTTCGGAGGAACATTATATAAGGGCAAATGAGTTATTATTATTATTATTACTAAGTTGGATGTGAGCCTTGTAAGATAGAATGTATATTTCTCAAGTGAATGAGACTGATGTCGCCAGGATGTGTACAGAGGTCTGTAAATATTGATAGTACAACAGTACGTTGGTCGAGCACTTTGTATTGTAGGGAGAGTGATTCATAGTCACAAGTCAGGCCAGAAGTTGAACCTTGGATGTCACGTAGACACAAGTCTGGGCAGTCGCCGCTACCTTAGGGAGCAGCACTTGCCAGGCACTGGAGGGTGGAATGGACCAGGCCTCAGTGGAAGGGAGAGATGGATTCTGGGTCATCTCTAGTTGAATATAAGGGTTTCCAAAATGGCGAGCGACAGAGTTATTACAGAGTAACAGAGTAGTAGTCACAGAGTGATTGCAGAGTAGTGGAGCGGCAGAGTAACAGTAGCTCTCACGCCTCAGTTCTTGCCAGAGTAACGTCGTAACGCGCGCGAGCAGAATTCAGCCTCGCGGAGACACACTAGATGTCAAGTATCAGTAAGACTTAGTAGCGCTATTACAGACCTGCGCGCACTTCCAGCAGTAACTTCACATAAATTGTATATAGTGTATATATATTTCGACTGCCAAGGGCTTAATAAATCGGCAGTAGTCCAAGGGAATTTCATCTTTTATTCCGGTAGTTCCGGGACGAGTCTGTGAAACCTCAAGTTCCCTTATCTAGAAAACCGCTCGGCTAGTAGGGAAAATCGACGGAGGAGCTGTCAACCTGCCAGAACGTCTCACAGGCCAGGTAGGTCACGACAAGTTATTACGTGTTAAGTGTTAGCACTAGTAGTGTGTTATGCTGTATTTACTGTATTATAAACCAACATTCAACATTCGCCGCACCGCGCCAAAACTTGACAATCTTGCAACTAACAATAGGCACCGTGCGTGTCGCTCTAGCGGCCGGGTGGAGAACTAGAGGTGAGGCAGACTCCAGGCTCGCAGCACAGATTACCTTACGCTCGCAGTCTCTGTTCTGGTATGAGCGTGTAGTCACCGACGATAATGGCAGAGAAACGAAGATAAAATAAACGAAATTGTTGTGTTGTCGGTTGTTCCAATACTTATGCAAATACGGGAAGTGAAATACAATTTCATTGTTTTCCAAAACGAGCGATAGAAGTGGACCGAAGGAGGCGATATATACAAGCAGTTAACCGAAAGAAGTAAGTACACGTACATACTGACTCGATCTAATTTCATTTTGGTGTTAATTTTTAGCATTGATGGATCACTTTGGCAACCTACGACTTACTCAAGAATATGCAGTGCACATTTCATCGGAAATAGAAGATCTGGACACCCACTAAGTCCAGCCTATGTTCCGACAATATTTCCTGATGAATACAAGAAGAGGAATGTTTCGCCGGGTCCTAGCTTACAGCGCTTTCACAGACAACTTAAACGATTAAAAAAGGAAGAATCAGGCGGAAAAGTTTCGGCTACAGTTTGCGCAAGTAACATAACCAAGGATGCATCCGTGGAAACAGACGCATCTGATTTTCATTGCTCAGACTTCATGTTTACTTGTTCTGTAAATGTAAAAGACGTTAATACACAAGCATGTAATCCACTTATTTTCGGTCTGGGAAGGAACATTTCGAAACATGATCAAATGTGTGGAACGGACGACGATCATGCAGACGTCACGAGCCCAGGTTTCCAAGGTCACAGTTCCATAAGGAACAATACACAAATGCGTGATTTAACAGGTGTAAACTTCACGTCTTTGCCTTACTCATTGCGTTATTACCAAACTGTAACGTTTCCAAAGTATGTAAAGAAACCAGATTATTAATTTTCCTAGTGAAAATGAAAACTGGACTGTCCTATTCTGCTTTGAGAGTGCTATTCGGTGTTCACAGGACTACAGTTTTACGTATTTTTACGACCGTTCTTATGCAACTCGCGCAGCGTACGAAAAATTTCATATTCTGGCCTAGTAAGGAAAGTGTTCAAGAAAAAATGCCTCCAGCATTTAAGAGAAATTACAATAATTGTCGAGCCATTATTGACTGCACGGAATTTAGGGTTGAGCATCCTCCCCAAGTAGATCAGAGAATGTATTTCTATTCTGAATACAAGGGTTGCTACACTGCAAAACTTTTAATTGCTATCACGCCTAGTGGTATGATCGCCTTTAAATCGAAATGTTATGGTGGAAGAGCTAGCGACTAATTCATAACAACTGACAGTGGTTTATTAACTTTACTTCAACCTGGCGATGAGGTCAGGGCGGATAAAGGATTTCCTGGCATCAGAACTAACTTATCTGGCCGCGGTGTCGTAATAGTGACGCCACCGTTCTTACATGACGGGAGATTAACAGTTGAGGAGGTTGAGAGTACTTACAATATTGCGAGTGTTAGAATTCATGTAGAAAGGTGTATTCAAAGAATCAAAATATACAATATATTACAGAAATTGCCAACAGATCTGTTTCAGTACATAGATGACATTGTGCATATGTGTTGCGTTTTAGAATATTTGCAAACTCCAATAATTAATGAATAGTTCGAGAATTTTTCTACCATCAGTTTGTTTTATATATTCTTTGTTTTCATTTTATATTGAACTGTTCAGTGTTTACCAAGCACAAATTATTATTTAATTATCATTAGGAATACCGCTAATTTTTGGCAAGTAATTACTGAAAAAGAACTTTGAAATTTTGGTGAGACATTCCTCGACGTACTTATTGTCCTTATAAACACGTATTGTCAACAGTTGTGCTTTGCTATGCCAGTTATGTACATTAGCATTTGTATTTGTGTGTAATACATATGGCTTGTCTTTAAATGCATGTCTTTTGCCCGTCAGCGTAAAGATAACGTACTCTCACATTCCCTGCCTCATCAACTATTTGTATATATTTACAGGAAGATGGACACTCTAACTCTAACTTCTAACACTCTGTCAGCTACATTCCCCTTGAGAACTATGCCATCTGGAGAGCCACAAATCCAAGGTTGTTTTTGGAGGATTATTAACCCACACCGAATAACACGACCACTGAATGAACATGCATAACATTCTATTGCCTCACTTTCCATTTCACTTCCGTAAGAAAGATTGTTCAAAGCAGCTCCCCCAACTGGTGAATCAGTTACAAATGCGAGAGCTAAAGTATCAAAGTTATGTCTCCTAGTTTTGATCCGATGTGCTTTCGTGCTAACAGATATTCGTATCTTTCTTTCTTTCTTTCTTTCTTTCTTTCTTTCTTTCTTTCTTTCTTGAAACCATCGAGGGCTTCGTGATTGAGGTACAGTTTCCAGGGAGATTTTAATTATCTGATCTGTATCAGCCTGAACTTTGCTGGTAAAAACATTTCGTCACTCACAGTGTGAAAGGTGTATTTGACCGGTGAGCGCACGGCGTTAGAGACTCGTAAATGTACTAGCTGTGTCACAATTTCCTCACATTCTTCTCTCTCCACATCATTCACCACCCTGTCCATCAACGAGCTGACTACGGCCCTGCACGATTGTTCGATTTCAGTTCTTGCTTCTGCTCGAAGTATTGCACGAATACTGCAAGGGATGTGTTTTAAAATATCCTCACTAAATTCAAAGGGAGGAAGAGATGTCTCTAAAGTCTTTTTGCCGAACAGTGCTTCTACGCGTTTGCCTTTCCTATATTTTTCTTTTGACACTGTTTTCGGACTTGGTTTTCCCCACTGTTGCGGATGGTCTGTTTTCGAGACAACACTTCCATTATTTACAAAATACACTACCGCAGCTACGTGTTTGAAAGTTCCTCTGGCACCTGCAGGACAGGAGCATTCACTGCTCGAGACATTACGATTCCGGTCAACCTAAACACAAATAAAAATAAAAATGGTTACAAGTTATTAATT
Organism: Meconema thalassinum; assembly: GCA_946902985.2. NCBI lineage: Eukaryota > Metazoa > Arthropoda > Insecta > Orthoptera > Tettigoniidae > Meconema > Meconema thalassinum. The sequence continues at coordinate 510,649,356 of OX336393.1, read as the reverse complement.
CATAGCAAACATGCAAAAGCGTCAGCTGTATATATATTATAGGCGACCTAATATCCCCAAATTAAATATTACAATGTCATTTAGTGGTCGTGTAAGTCTACGTATTGAGATGAAATGAAAATCCACAGCCTGCTTCCAGTCTCCGACCGGGTCAGGAATGGAATGAATGAAGCCCCCATCTAGTGGCGAGGATATGGACTGTGCCGGCTGCCGAGGCCTAACGCACTCCTCTGGGGCAATGATTAAATGAATGACAGATGAATTGAAATTATTAATAATAATGAATAATGTTATTGGTTTTACGTCCCTTTTAACTACCCTGGCTTTTAGAGACGCCGGGGTGCCGGAATTTTGCCCCGAAGGGGATCTTTAACTTGCCAGTAAATATACTGACACGGCTCCCTCGCATTTGCGTACCCTCAAATGCCAGCTGACTGCGCCAGGTTTCGAACCTGCAACCTTGGGCTCAGCAAGCGAGAACGTTACCCCTGAGCCACGCAGCCAGACGAAATGAAATGATAGTGGAGAGTGTTGCTGGAATGAACTTTTAACAGGGAAAACCGGAGTACCCGGAGAAAAACCTGTCTGCCTCCGTTTTGTCCAGCACATATCTCACATGGAGTGACCGGGATTTGAACCACGGACCCAGCGGTGAGAGGCCGGCGTGCTGCCGCCTAAGCCACGGAGATACATTAAGTAATTCTCCCTAAATAAACTTTGTAAATTGTGACCCAACTACACCATGCCTACCTCAAGTTTCACGATATAAGGCGACAAAGTCACAGACGTTTGCCGGATGACTTTTCCTGTGATATATCCGAAAGCATTCGAAATTAACTCTTCCACGTCGTTCACGTGGCCACTGACAACTAGGTATTTTCCTTTCTTCCATGATGATTCACTTAGATCCCCGAATTGAATCTCTCTAAACCAGCAACTTGTTCAAACATCACACATGCTGTACTGAGACTCTCGCAATACGCCTCACCACTTGTTTCGGAACGGGCCACTACGTAGCGCTAGTAGTAGCATTTCGAGCTGCCTGCACGGTGCCTATAGATACACCCAATCAACTGCACCGAACTAACTGACTGAACGAACCAAAGCGCATGCGATTGTGCAATGAGTGGTGATGTGACGAGCTGACGAGCTACGGCGGTCCCGCGCACTCGCGCTCTCGCGCTCTTAGAAGGATCGAACGAACTAACAAGCAAGGGATCTGGGAACTAGTTCGGTAGTTCGCCTGTGGGACCCGCTCTTCCGAACTAGTTCGTTCGCGAACTACACAAGACTACGTGGAAGGTCACAGCCCGTCGATGGAGGGCACGCGAACATATCTCGTGACGATACAAAGCGAGCAGCTGCATGCATCAATCGTCCAACCAAGACCAAGACAGTAGGCCATTCGACATGCTTCCTGGTGTGGTTGAAGACTGTGGGGCACCCATTGGGCACACACTTTACGCAAGTGCAGTCATTCCTTCATGATGGTGTGCACACATCCGAGGCTCAATCCGACCACGGTGGCTATGGCGTTCACTGTCACTCGGCGGTCCTGGGTAATGAGTGCATCGACCAGCTGGACGTTGTCATCGGGGTGCCCCAGACCGGGCATCATCGGCTAACGACACCCGTCTTTCCCTGAAGCACTTGTGCCACGCCTTGACCCTTGCAAGGAACATGCAGTGTTCGCCGTACACTTGTGACATTCGGCGATGAATGTCCGTTCCCCCTACTCCTTCCGCTGTCAGAAACCGAACATCACCTCTTTGCTCTTCGATTGACGCCTCCATGTCACTGTTTGCAATGCGACTGGCAGCGTTGGACGATTGATGCATGCTGCTGCTCACTTTGTATCGTCACGTGACGTGCAGGCGTGCCCTCTAGCGACTGTGACCTTCCATGCTCTGGTCGGAACCACACCTCGTTACACACGCCACGATTAGCCCATGTCGTCACCGGTTTGCGCATTACAGCCTCCGGCTCGTTACTTTTTGAACGCACCTTATATTTTCAGGATTTGGGAACCTCCCATCATAATTGGGTACAATCGTGTTGACCGACTGAAAGTCATTAAATTTCGATTATTAAGGCAACACTGAAAAATGGTTTCCAACTCGATAATATAATAATAATAATAATAATAATAATAATAATAATTATTATTATTATTATTATTATTATTATTATTATCTTTAATTCCTCCTTAAGGAGAGCGTTAAAAAGCAATCAATTTTATTGTTTTTATTCTGTCCGCTTCTTCTTTCTTCCCAAAAACCTCTCATATACACACTATGCTTCCTTTTTCTCTCTTCTGTCCACTTCTTTTCTGAAAAATATTATATCATCATATACTGGGTGTTTACATTTGCTTGGCAAGGACATTCTCGCTCACGCGCTCCACCAGTGACGCCTCAATTGCCGGCTGCCGCGCGCGCATATGTACGGCAAAGTACGGTGCATAATATCAGTAACATACATTTTTACTCACCATGTTTACAGTAGATGCTGAAAATGTTCCCCATCCGCTGCCAAACATAATCGGCATCTCCTTATGAAGTTTCCCGTTACTCTGGTTAATCTAGCTTCAGTAAGGAAATAACGACATTTACGTCTATTTTTATTGTTTACTGAACCTGTACGTTTGAATCTCTTAGCCAGTTGTTTTATTGTCCGATTTATAGGAATGGGTCACCCTGGAAATTTCACTCGAAACTTTTGTCTTGTTCTAGCGTAAGATTTCCTGCACTTTATGTACGTATTGTGCAGATATACACATTCAAGAAACGAATATTTCACATCAGGCATTACAGCACTATACACAATCACAATAAAACAACTGGCTAAGAGATTCAAACGTACAGGTTCAGTAAACAATAAAAATAGACGTAAAGGTCGTTAGGCCTATTTCCTTACTGAAGCTAAATTAACCGGAGTAACGGGAAACTTCAAAAAGAGATGCCGATTATGTTTGGCAGCGGATGGGGAACATTTTCAGCATCTACAGTAAACATGGTGAGTACAAATGCATGATACTGACTTTAAGCACGGCATTCTACCGTATATAGGAGCACTTGGTAGCCGGGAACTGAGCCGTCACTGGCGGAGCGCGTGAGCGAGAATGTCCTTGCCAAGCAAATATAAAGACCCTGTATATAATTTCAGTAGTATAGATCCCTCCTGCAGCGCTCACAAGCGACCGATCGTGACAAATGACCATTCAAATGAAAGAGAATAGACATTAGCAGTGACGAATCGCACTCTTATTTCATAAATATCTATAATTGCTTTAAAAATTAATTTTGCAGAAATGTACGAAGTGTGCGACCTGCAGATACTGTTGCTCTAGGAAAACACGCTCCATAATTGCTGTCCACTTCACATGTTGGCCCCTGTGACGCCTGTTTCAAGTCATTTTAACATTCTGATGTATTTCCTTTATCCTTTTGCATGGATTTCAGAAACAGTAAATCAAAGAACTGAGTACTCAAATCGTAAAATTTCATCAATATCGAATAACCGGGGAGTGTTATGATGATCCAATTTTCAGTGATTGGCTTCTTATGGTACTCATTGACACTACTGAAGAGATTTCATTACAAGTTATCTTATTTTCTTGAAATTGATATCACTGATTCCAAGAATATAAACTAGTGGATTTTTGCCAAAAAGGAAAAATCAAATAAATTTGGGGGGCTTTTTCAAAGATTAATCACAAAAATAACGTGTATTTTTAGGACGCGATATCTTTGCTTTTTTCCAACTTAATTGAGTCATTGTTGTCGCAAATCGATATGCTGCATGTTCGGAATTTTGTATAGCAGAATCGTTTTTGTATTATTGATTAAGGCAAATATATTAGCCTTTTTTACAATTTACGTTATTTTGATTGAAAAATTAAATTAATTGTGGGGGGCGCGACCCCTAATTTCAATTTAACAGCTTCATTCTGCTTTACAACATAGCTGCATTATTTGTCTAATTTTAGTTTTTAAATGAAACTATCTGCATTCTAAGTGGACATTTTAACTGCCCAAGTCACGACAAATATTGAAAAAATAATAAAGCGAGAGAAATCGTAACTTAAAGTTGAGGTACACATTTAGAGTAAAGAGTCTTACATTTCAACTCCTAAAAACTGCCTTTTCATTGGATTTGAGGCCTATCTTCTGCATTCTCCGACCCGTGAGCATCTCCTATTTATTTATTTTTTGTTCTGGAGTAGACTGTTTCAAAGCCAGATTAATGTGTGCTTTATCTGCTGCACCTATGCGTCAAAATGACAGCTGCTGAAAATCGTGCACACCAATCATTAAAGTGAATATAAATGAGCTAAACAACAATAAAACTAGTATAAACTATATATTTTTGGAAACTACAGAGGGCATACTATCGAATGAGACAATAAAAACAAGTAGTTCCGTGAAGAACTATACAGCCTATTTTCATATATCCTACTTTTATTAATTGCCTCTATCAACATACAACATTTCAGTTTGATTGCTGTAATAGATTCGTAGATATTGAGTACCGACTAAATATTTCGGATGGTCGCTATGTTGGATTTTATATATGTAGGTCCTAGAGTTATGTAATGTTACATGAAGATTATTGTGTACGTGTAGCATTCAAACTTCAATCGCATGATTAGGACACAAGAAGTAACAAGGAGATTTTAAAATTTCGCACAGCTGCCATCTTGTGGTTATGGAAACAATTGAAATAAATTAGATGCCAGTGGATTAGCATTCGTAAAAGGATTTACTGTACCGAGTTTCACTGCACTCGGATGGTTAAATTGCGAGAAACGTCCATGATAATATTTATATTCACGTCGCCGCCATGTTGAATTTGTGATCACCTGGTTATTTAAAGTCCTATAGGTGAACTTACGTTCATAACCCCTATGAACTTAAAAAAATCAGTTTGATTGCTATAATAAATTCGTAGATATTCAGAGTCGTCTGAATATTTCGGATGGTCGCCATGTTGGATTGTTAAATGTATAGGCCATAGAGTCATGAACCATTAAAGGAAAATTATTGCGTAGGTTCATTATTCAAACTTTCACTTCGATCGCATGATTACGGCACAAGAAATAAAAACTTTATTTTTAAATTCGCATAGCCGCCATCTTTAGGTTATGTAAACAATTGAACTTAATTAGATACCAGTGCATTATAATGTGTATAATCATTTCATGTACCAGATTTCATTGCGTTTGGAACATTAAATCGCGAGAAAGGTATATTTAAAATTTTCAAATTCGCTTGGCCGCCATGTTCGTTTTGTAGTTAACCGCTTTTTGAAAGTTGCATAGTTGAACTTCCAGTAGTGCCCTTTATCTCCGTACAAAATTTCAGGGTGATACAGCTAATAGTTTCAGATATATAGAATGCCAGTGAAATACTTCGCAAATCCGCCATCTTGTAATTATGTTAACAATTGAACCAAGTTAAATGTCGGTGCATTACACTGTGTATAAACATATACTGTACGAAGTTTTATTGCGTTTGGTTGGTTAATTCGCGAGAAACGTCTATTTAAAAGTCGCAAATTCGCGTGGCCACCATGTTGGTTTTGTAGTTACCAGTTTTTCAAAAGTTACATAGGTGAACTTCTAGTAGTTCCCTTTATCACCGTAATAAATTCGAGGGTGATATCGGTAATAGTTTCGGAGATATTGAATGCTGGTGAAATATTTCGCACAGCCGCCATGTTGGATTGGTGAGACTTAAAAAAAATTGAAGGGCACGGTCGAGGTCGCCCGGAACAGTGCTATGAACATACCGAGCTTCATTGAAATCGCTTCAGCCGTTTAAAAGTTATTAGGGACACACACACACACACACACACACACGCACACACACACGGACAAAAGGTGATCTCATAAGCCTATTTTTTCAAAATTGAAAATAGGCTAAAAATCGAAAATGTTTCTTTAAAATGACTAATGGAAGGGTCAATGAATACCTTAAGTTAGGGAACGTAGAACTTAGAATTCTAACTGAAATGTAAATAGTTTTCTATAATCATTTGGTTGAAATAAAAACATAACAACCTTTCTCCTTGAGTCTCTCATTACAAGCCTATTGGGGAAAGTGTGGTTTATGAACGCACGGGTCCGCTAGTAATTATTAGTTGGATAGAGATTTTGGCTGAGCCTTATGCTAAACGAGCACTTGTAAAGATCAGGAAATAAAATAAGTTTATGAGGCATAAGGCAAGTCTGTTTGTCCCTCGCTTGGAGCAGTAAGTCTTGGAAGTCGCGTGTCGACCGGAACATGGCCGAATGCTCCCTAGCTCTCAGATTTATCACTTCCGAGCCAGCAGACATCGGGAATGACGACATTCTCCAAGCATTTCACATGGAGATCCCCACTCCCCTTCACCCCCCTTCCTTTTGTAAACGGCCCAACTTTCCAGAAGTATTGTATTTGCGTGTTCTAGCTTTTTAGTGTGGAATGATGCTTAGCTTAAGAGGCAAGGTCTTATGTATCTCAGTCCTAACAAAGGGCCAAGCCATGTCAGGAAGAAAGGAAATAAGAGAGGAAATGCGGCAAAATAAAGAGGCTGAAGAGAGGCGATGCGAAAGTGAAACAGGACGTGAGAAGGATGGAAAACAGAAATGTAGAACTTGTAAAATAGAAAATGAAAAGGGAATAACAGTTGAGAGTAACATAAGACGGTAATCAAAAGAGATTGGAAAGAACTTTGAAGAGAAAGAAAGCGGTTAGACAATTTAAAGAGGATGGATGGATTCTGAATAAAATGTTTGCTGACTTGAGTTTTATTCACGTAGCTCAGGATTAGCGTTACACCAGATTCTCTTTAGTGAAGGAAGGAAGAGGATTTAAGGTAAATCTCTTCTTTAGAGTGTCAAGAATATGTCAGGTAACTAAAATTCAGGCTGGAAAGGACTCGCCTGATAATAAGGATCGATACAACGATAGCACCCACTGCATGGAGAGCTTTGAAACTGTTTTTCAGTGTTGCCATATCTATATGTTTAAAACACTAAGGTGATTTTTGTTACCACGAGATTGAGATAACGACTGATCCGATTGACTTTGTAAAGCACTCTGACGAAAGCGCTTCATACTATTGCGATCAAACTTTTCTGAGTTGTTGTTTACACTCCTGCAAAGATTTATGACTTAGTAAATCCTTGTTACAATAGGTAGTGCACGAGTAGATTCAACAAAAAGTGACGGCACGTGAATCGTTTATACAAAGTCCCGTGTGCGTTCATATACCATTCATCCGATTGCGATGAAACTTTGGTGAATTGTTGAGCACGCTCCCTCAAATGTTTCTAAGAGAGTAAATCCACTTTCCAATAGTTTAGAGGCAGTTAACGGTAAAATAAAGAAAATATTGTGTAACCGAAAACATCAGCCGGCCCCGTGGTGTTGGGGTAGCGCGCCTGCCTCTCACCCGGAGGCCCCGGGTTCGATCCCCGGCTCCGTCAGGGATTTTAAAACTGACGTGAGGGTTGGAACGGGGTGCACTCAGCTTCGTGAGGACAATTGAGTAGCTGTCTGACAGTGAGACAGCACCCCGATCACGAATACCAAGATTAACGGCCGAGGGGACCCGACGCGCTGATCACGCGTCACCCCAATATCTGCAGGCCAAATGGCTGGGCAGCGGTCGCTTGGTCGGCCTTAGCCCGTCATGGGCTGGATGGTGCCAGGGGTTGACTTTTTTTGACCGAAAACATCTTCAACAAACAAAGTTGCAACGCAACACTTTCTTTGATTGCATTGCAACGCATGCCGGGTGCAGCTAGTTATATAAACTGTACCAGTTTCGGCTATGTTATGGCCCTCATCTGCGATGTTATTATATAAAGAAAACTAATGTAATTAAGATCAAAGATTTGTTGCTTGAGTTTTCTATGAAATATTTTATAAAAATAGTTTATAACAGATTTGTAACACATGAAAATCCGCAGCCTGCTTCCAGTCGACCGACCGAGTCAGGGATGGAATGCATGAAGCCCCCATCTAGTGGCGAGGATATGAGCTGTGCCGGCTGTCGAAGCCTGTCGCACTCCTCTGGGGCAATGATTATATGAATGACAGATAAAATGAAATGATAGTGGAGAGTGTTGCTGGAAGTAAATATTGACAGGGAAAACCGGAGTAACCCGGAAAACATCCTGTCTGCCTCCGCTTTGTCCAGCACAAATCTCGCATGGAGTGACCGGGATATGAACCACGGACCGCAGTGGTAAGAGGCCGGCGTGCTGCCGCCTAAGCCACGGAGGCTATCTGTAACAATTGTTGGGTTTAATTTGATATTAATAAGAATAATTTGCAAAAATGGCAGTTGTATAAATTAGTCTAAATATGTCTTTAAGAATATTTTGGAATTATAATGTCGAAAATGGTACTTTTATTTTCATATGCGCCACTATTTTGAGATGGTCAAGTGTGTTCTCTACGTCAATAAAGGATCTTTGTGAAGTGGAGCATGGGTTTGACTATGAATTTATGTTCTTGATGCAATGGAAATGTTGAAGTGATCCGTATGGAATACAAAGACTAAAAAAAAAGTCGTAAAATATCAGGTCACAAAAAATACCTCTGTGAGAATATTTAATGTTGGGGTAGTCATACATCCCTCCTTGGGGCTATGAAGGTTAGCGAAGTTGGACTCAACATTTGTAGATAGCCTGCATAAATTCAGCAGCAATTCATCTCTGAGTGGGTAGCGTGAGTAACAAGCAAAGAGATCTGCTTTAATCTTTATAATGAGTCTCATTATGGAAATAGCTGCCGTAAGTAACAGTGATCCATATGTGTGGTTTGAAGCTGGCTTTTGACGCAAAAACCTGCTGGAGAAGAACTCTTTATAAACGGACATTGAGATGGGGATGAAATAAAGCAGCCATTAATAGAGCAATAAAGTAGAAAGCAATCTCATTTCAATATGCAGGCATAAGTTACGATGTAAGAGCATGGTTCTTCATGAGATTTACATCACTATTCTCAACCAAAGTTTTTCAATAATGTCGTGTTTATGGTGATATATGGGCCCGCTTTCCTAACACATGCTTCCACTCGCTCGATCACTTTAATCACTCCAATTGCAGCCACGACTTCTTCCTCTTCTTCTTGGATCCGGACGCCGCTGGTATATTTCACCCGTCATGCTAACAGCTTGTTATTATAGCCCATTCTTCACCAATGTATGCCTCAATGTAACTGAATGCCATTACCAGCAATATTAGATCTATTATGCCCTTAGACTACTGATGACCATATTATTGATTTCGTGCCCTTGTAAAATTTATTCATTATCCCTTTATAGTTTACTGGTCTATATATTACCCATAAAGACAATTTAAGCTGATGGTTGAATCTTTCAGCCATATACCAAAAAAAAAATATTTTGGAAGTGTTAATATTACTGAAATCCAAATTGATATATTATCTCTTTATCTCCATGAACAATTGTTTTCATATAAATAACTAAAATTAGAAAGTAAAGAAATGGTAGGCCTAATAAAATTATAACAAAATAAATAAGCTCATCAAAATTAAAATTATAATATTTTTATATCCTTAATTTCTAGAATATTCAAATATTAAAGAAAATAAAAATAATTAATTAACAATTAAAATTAAAATGTTAAAAATATGATAATAATATCATCCCATCCCCGTGGCACTACAGCTACTAGGCCTACCAAGCGACCGCTGCCAAGCCATTTGGCCTGCAGATATTGGGGTGACGCGTGGTCAGGGCATCGGGTCCCCTCGGCCGTTAATCTTGGTTTTCGTGACCGGGGCGCTGTCTCACTGTCAGACAGCTACTCAATTGCCCTCAAGAGGCTGAGTGCACCCCGTTCCAGCCCTCACGTCAGTTTCTAAAATGCCTGACGGAGCCGGGAATCGAACTCGGGGCCTCCGGGCGAGAGGCAGGCGCGATACCCCAACACCACTGGGCCGGCCAATGATAATAATATAAGAATTAAAAACAAGATGTTCAGTAAAGAACATATAGCCTACTTTCTCCTAAATGCATGGGTATTGTTATAACTCTATCCTTTTCATGGAGTATAATTGTCTGGCTGCGTGGCTCAGGGGTAACGTTCTCGCTTGCTGAGCCCAAGGTTGCAGGTTTGAAACCTGGCGCAGTCAGCTGGCATTTGAGGGTGCGCAAATTCGAGGGAGCCGTGTCAGTACATTTACTGGCACGTTAAAGATCCCCTTCTGGGCAAAATTCCGGCACCCCGGCGTCTCTAAAAGCCAGGGTAGTTCAAAGGGACGTAAAACCAATAACATTATTAAGGAGTATAATTGAATGTTGGTTGTAGTAGCTTGTTGAAATACAACGTGCTATAGGGATATTAAACATGGATATTGCTAGTACTACCTCCGTAAAAAATTTCATTCAATTCGATTTCACCGTGTTTGAATTGATAAGGGGAATGGATTTGCACACATACATGGCCGCTATTTGCAAACTATTGGGATGATGACCTTGTAGTCAGTCATAAGCTGCTTTCCACAAAAAGGCATGTTGTTGCAAAATCTGGTGGAGATCAAATTATTAGGACGGTCGTAATTTGATTTAAGCTTTCAACAATTGGGTGGCCGTCATTCCGTTTCCGTCAAGATGGCGGCGATATAAAACATGACTTTGAGGTGCCCTTTGCTAGTGCTACCTCTGTACCAAATTTCGTTCCATTCGGTTTCACCGTGTTCTAATTAATAGGGGAAATCGGTTTTGACACAAAGATGGCCATCCGCAAACTATTAGACTAATGACCTATGCTTCCTCCATAGAGGTATGTTGTTGCAAAATTTGATAGAGATCGGATGATTAGGTTAGTCGTAATTTGATTTAAGCTTTGAACATTTGTGTGGCCGCCATTACGTTTCCGACAAGATGGTGGCGATATAAAACATGACACTTAGGTGTCCTTTGCTAGTGCTACCTTTGTAGCAAATTTCGTTCAATTCGCGTTCACCGCGTTCGAATTGATAGGGGGGACAGACATTCAGAGTACACACACTCACACATACACAGACAGTCACATTTTATTCGCCCTGTGTTGATCTCATAAGTCTACTTTCGATTTTTTGCAAAAATCGAAAGTAGGCTAATAAATTAGCTTATAAAAATTGAAATTCTATTCTTTTATAATCTTAACTAGCAACCCAACCCGGCTTCGCCCGGGAACAGTTATGAATGCATTACGTAATAAGCGCTTTTGGTTTTCAATGTCAATGAACAACGACCAATATCCGTTTTACGTCTCGGCACGATGGGTTAAAATTACTGACTGGACTATTAATTATATTATCATGGAGATGCATGTGCAACAAATTCTTGTCAGACGTGATTTAAGAATGGCGAGGTGAATGAAACTCAAATCCCTCTTCTGTCCAATCTTAACTTGACTGTGTTAAACAGGCGAAATGGAGAAAACCCGAGTTGCACTTCCAGGGAAACTACAAACACAACCACCCTTCTCAGAAATCTTAACTTAACAGTACTCAACGGTTTGCTGCTGGCTGTATCTGGGCCAATAGGTTCGCCCGCTAGCTAGGCTGTAACGCGGATGATAGACTCGCCCTTAGCTAGCTCGTAAACTGTCGCCTCAGTAGTTGAATGGACATGGTTGGAAGAAATTAAAACGTAAAAACCACATATAGTTGTCGATGTATTGAAGATGGGCATATGCTCTCGCGGTTTTTTGTAGAACTTTTCATGCTGAACAATTCTTACACTCATAGTATTTAGATATGTTTAACGGTTTGCCCTGCGTAAGCTTACAAAGGGCTCGGACGCCAGTTTTTTTTATTTTTTTATTTTTCCACTGAAATCGTTACTGCTCGGCTTCCTCTCATCATAAATAAATTATTTTCTACAGAAATCATCCTCGTGATATCCTTTACAGAATAGTGTAAACCGCATCAAAATCCATCCAGAGGTTCTCGAGTTTACCCGCAACATCCAAGAATCGGGACTGATTAAGCAATATGAGTGATCATTTTAATACATGAAGGTAAATATCCCGCCAGGCTATGTTTTTCAAGACGGCTACGGTGGCGTAGTTGGTAGCATGCTGAGCTTCTATACCCAAGATCGCCGGATCCCTCAGTACACCTTCCTTCGGAGGGGAAGTAAAGCCGGCGGTCCCAATTCATAGATTTATGTCATGTTAAAGAACCTTCCACTAATTACATCTGTGTGAAGCTAAATTGTATAGGTTAGGAATGTAAACAACGCTCTTTGGTTTCTACGTTCGTTGCCAAGAGCCGACTGCGGTGGCGTCGAGTAGCTAAGTTCTGAACTAGGCCTAGTAGTCGTTGACGATGGCTTTTAGCGGCAAAAGTAAGATTTATTTGAAAAATTCAAAGTTGCAGTCCTTACTTGAATAAAAAATAATTATCGTCGACCATAAACAGTCATATGCAACTCGCCTATAATGGTAATTAAGACACTCGTATGTAAATTATAAAAGTCCTCTCGGCACGCCGGAAGGCGGAGGCAGATTTCACCGGACAAACTTGGGGATAGTCGAAAATAGGCAGAATATGCAGGTTTTCGTAGAAGGATCAGACCACATTTATTGCGTGAAAGTATTTTATAATTGGAGATTAATTAACTTTGTTTTTCGTCATTTTATGCATATTTTAAACATTCTATTGTCTTATTATGACGGTAACCTTCTTGTCATTTGGAGTCCATTTTTATACTTGTGGTCACACTGTCCTTATGCAAAGTTTCGACACTGATGTGTAACTATGTAACGGTCTGTTACTTCTTCACGCAAAATTATATCTCCCGCAGAGATGTTGGTTGGTTCCTCAGTTTAGGGGCTGCGACAACGTGGTCATGTAACCCCGTGTACTTTGGGTGAGTGTAGAATCTGTCTGATAAACGGTGTGAATTGTGATAGCTGTATTAGTCTGTAATTCAGGTAAGGAATGCAGACGCTCAATTTCAAGCAGTAGTTCCTAATGTTGCTACCAGATACTACCGTCAACGACACCTAGCTGTGAACTTGGCTACTAGATGCCACCGCAATCAGCAACTCGCAACGAACGTTGGAACTTCCCCTCCAAAGGAAAGCATACTGAGGGATTTTTAGCGCTCTTAGAAAATCTGACGACTTTGGCCGGCTTTGAACCCGCGACCTTGGGCATAGGAGTTCAGCATGCTACCAGTTAAGTCACCGAAGCCGCATCACACTTAGTCAGATGGAAATCTGAATATGATCTCGCGCAAGTGCGTTGTCATGGCAACGTCTGATGGCTCATCCCTCATCAATTTAGTAGTGTTGCCATGTCAACCACTGATAGCTCTTGGCATTTTCTTACAATTCCGAAATCATTTTTCTCATCCCTTGGCGTAATGGTGGCTCATATCAAAAATTCATTCAGACAAAAGTTTTAGGTAATTATTAGGGGAATATTGTCCATTTTGTACGGTTTTGATATTGTGCCTATTAACAGAGATATGATTAATGTTTCCCGAAAAAAACACCTTTTCCCACCCCTTTGGTCAATGGTTGGTGCTATCAAAAAAACGTTTCAAACATAAATTTCTGAGCTTTATCCGACACATAGTATGAACGTTGAACGGATTCGATATTTCACATATTAAGAGAGTTATAGCAATATTTCATTTTTTCGAAAAAAAAAAGTCCCCCATTTTCATCCCCTTCGACCGATTTAGCCCAGTAACGAACTCGTCCGAGATTTTATGGGTATACATATTCGGTAAAAAATTCAAAGTGATTGGTGCAAAATTACGGCAGTTATCGTGTCCACAAGAAACTGATATACATATATATACATATATTACATAAATTATATATAAACGTTTGAACTGACGGTGGTTTTGGGGTCTGGGGGATGTGAAACGCGAAGATATGTCGAAATTTTCCGGAAATCGAAACATGGTACCCATTGCAATAGTTAGCTTTCTAATGAAATCTACCTAAAATACTGCCGTCAACGACACCTAGCTGTGAACTTGGCTACTAGATGCCACCTCAATCAGCAACTCGCAACGAACGTTGGAACTTCCCCTCCGAAGGAAAGCAAACTCAGGTTTTTTAGCGCTCTTAGTAAATCCAACGACTTCAGCCGGGTTTGAACCCGCGACCTTGGGCATAGAAGTTCAGCATGCTACCAGTTCCGATGCCGAAGTCGCTTCCCACTGACATATGAAAACTGAATGTGATCTCGTGCAGTGGCGTTGTCATAGCAACTGCTGATGGTCATCCCTTATCAATTAAAAGTGAAGTTGTCATGGCAACCTCTCTTGGCACTTGGCATTTTCTTATAATTTAAATCATTTTGTTCACCCCGTGGCGTAATGGTGGGTCATATCAAAAATTCTTTCAGACAAAAGTTTTAGGTAATTATTGGAGGAATATTGTCCATTTTGTGCGGTTTTGATATTGTGCCTATTAACAGAGATATGATTAATGTTTCCCGAAAAACCCACTTTTTCCCACCCCTTTGGTCAATGGTTGGTGCTATCAAAAAACTTATTTGACATAAATTGTTGGCACTTGTCCGACACATATTATGAACTTTGAAGGGATTCGATATTTCATGTATTAAGAGAGTTATAGCGATATTTCACTTTTTCGAAAAAAGCCCCCCATTTTTACCCCCTTTGACCGATTTTGCCCATTAACGAACTCGACCGAGATTTGATAGGGATACATGTTATGTAAAAAATTCAAAGTGATTGGTGCAAAATTACGGCAGTTATCGTGTCCACAAGAAACTGATATATATATATATATATATATATATATATATATATAGATACATATATACATAAATTATATATAAACTTTTGAACTGACGGTTGTTTTGGGGTCTGGGGGATGTGAAACGCGAAGATATGTCGAAATTTTCCGGAAGTCAAAACATGGGACCCATTGCAATAGTTAGCTTTCTAAAGAAATCTACCTAAAACAGATACACACACTAATACAGCTATGACAATTAACACCGGTTATCAGACAGATTCTACACACACACAAAGTACACGGGGCTACAGGACCACGTTGTCGCAGCCCCTAAACTGAGGAACCAACCAACCAACCAGGGACAATTTGTCTTCCTGAAACAACTTGTTTTGTTTTCGTAACTGAAAAAATCTTCTTTTGGACCTGTGTAACCTGTGTTATTGTGATGTCTGTATTAGTATGTGCATTTGTGATTCATATGAGGATTGAAAAGGAGGCGGACGTGGCAATTGTAACTTCCCGGCATTTTCCTGAAGTAGAAGTGGGAAACCACGGAAAACCACTTCCAGGATGGCTGAGGTAGGAATTAACCCACCTCCCCTCAGTTTTGCCTCGCGAGGCTGATAAATGTATGTAGGTCTACATTACGAATGACGTGCTCAATGGCTTCACTCTCTGGTCGTTAGGGCGACTCCTTATTAGTCCTTGGTCCTCTCCGGTAGGTTACGATAATTACCGGCATCAGTGTTGACAACAATCACACGTAAAATGTTATATTTTGTGATTTGTGTTTGTAAGTGTTAATGTATAATTTGCGATTTGTGCGGTTTAAGTATTAATGAAATAGGAAAATACAGTCAATAAATTGTAATTCTTGAGTACAGTGTTACATTATAACCTGATTAATCAAACAGTAGCCTAGTTGATACAAAATATGTTGCAAGATTGACACAAAATTTTATAGAATGGCTGATTTCAACACTTTTTCCAAAGCAATAATTTCTTCTTCTTCTTTAGGGACTTCTGAGGACCACGAACCTATTTCAATGTTTAGTCCTTTGCTGTTCTTTCTTCTTCCCCCAGTACTCCTTCATCTTTTCGCTGTGTGTCTTCGTGCTCTCTTCCGACCAATTTGAGCCTGTCATCTTATATTGCCTTCCTTGGAGTCCTTCCATCCCAATACCTCATTTAGCCTACTTTCCATTTTGAAAAAAAAAATGAAAGTAGAGTTATGAGATCCACACAGGGCCAAAAAATTGTGTGTATGTCTCTGTGTTAGGCTGTGTGTGTGTGTGTACTCTGAATGTCTGCCCCCCCCCCCCCCCTTTTCTCCATTCCCCTATCAATTCGAACACGGTGAATCCGAAATGAACAAAATTTGGTACAGAGGTAGCACTTGCAAGGGGCACCTCAGTGTCATGTTTTATATTGCCGCCATCTTGATGGAAACGTAATGGCGGCCACCCAAAGGTTAAAAGCTTAAATCAAATTACTACTAACCTAATCATCCGATCTCTACCAAATTTTGCAACAACATATATTCGTATGGCGAGTGTGTTTTGACTAAACTACAAGATCATCAGCCCAATACTTTTCAGATGGCAGCCATGTATGTGTGAAAATTGATTCCCACTATCATTTCAAACACGGTGAAATCGAATTGGACGAGTATTGGTACAGAGATAGCATTAGCAAAGGGCACCTCAGTGTCATGTTTTATATCGCCGCCATCTTGACGGAAACGGAATGGTGGCCACCCACATGATAAAAGCTTAAACCAAATTACGACCAAGCTAATCATTTGATGTCTACCAAATTTTGCAACAACATACCTTTTTGTGGGAAGCATCTTTTGACTGAACTACAAGGTCATCAGTCCAATAGTTTGAAGATAGCGGCCATATATGTGTGCAAATCGATTCCCCATATCAATCCAAACACGGTGAAACCGAATTGAATGATTTTTTTTTTACAGAGGTAGCACTAGCAAAGGGGACCTCATTTTCATGTTTAATATCCGTATAGCACGTTGTAGGCTACGTCAACAAGCTACTACAACCAACATTCAAGTATACTCCTTGAAAAGGACAAAGACATTATAACAATACCCATGCATTTAGGAGAAAGTAGGCTATATGTTCTTTACTGAACATCTTGTTATAAAATTTCTCTCTCTAGTGCACCTTCTTCTCTTACATTGTTTCTTTCTAAATCTTTCTTTACTTCTTGAAACACTAATTAATTATTTTTATTTATTAAATCGTTACAAATACACACATTATACGAAATTCAGAATAACTGTACACATTTTATGAATTTCCATACACTTCCTACTCATTGTTTAACCTGTAAATTTACAATTGATAAATTATATTGTTACAATATGATAAATGGAGGTCGAAATAGGATATCAAATTCGTACAGAGCAGGAAGAGATATCACATATGTCACTATAAGGTGCAACCTTGTGTGTGGCAAGCATATCATTGATTACTATTTCTAAAATTGTAAAATGGCTAAGCCGAATAACACGTTCAATGTAAATGATGCATACACTAAAAAATAATGAATTAGAGGTAGAATTGAATTTGCGTTTGTATAAACTTGTAGGCTCAACTAATTATACTTTAAATTTTAATTTTGATTTCCCTGAGAAAATGTTTTATATGTATCTTCAGGTTTGCATGATTTCCTTTAAATTCTTTTCATTTAATCGGGAGAATGTTATATACTTTTGGTGAGAATTACAGAAAGTTACGTTTACCTATACTTATCTTAGGTTGATATAAGATAGAGTGATTCTCTGTAATACTTCTGGTTTCATACCCGAGACTTACAATTTGAATTCTATTTCTATCTTTAAAAATGTATTTGTATATTTCAAAAGCATACAATTGTGAAATGTTGAAGACCCTTGTCTCAGCATACCGTCTCATAGTCGGATATATTCACAGTATGAGATCCTAATTTTAATTACCTAAAATTGAATGGATGAAAACCATAACGGTATAAGTAACATTTTGTTCATTCAGAGAAAAAGCTATTTAAACATTGTAACACTCATATAAAGCAAGCTATTTGTAGTTATACAACCTATCACTAGAGGGCAGAACAATACCGCAATCACTTGTCCCTCTCTGCTATTCAAAATATACATCCTTCTTGAGTTACATCTTGCACTTAACTCATTTTTTTAACAAATGTCACTTATACCGTTATGATTTTCACCCATTCAATTATTGAAAATACTCTAAAGGACTACCAATTAGATCTGTTATAATATAATTGCCATTTTCTCACTGAAATAATATCACGGATGAATAATCTTAGTTTAATTAATTAATATCGTATGGCCTCGGGTGCCGGGCGCAAGTTTTGTAATTTGGCACACAGAGGGTAGCTTATATGTCGAATTTCGTTGTTCCATGAATCACTACGAAAGTCAAGGAGGTTAGATATCTAAGCTCCTTGAACACTACAGCGCTTTCTAGTAGAGAAATGAGGAACTTTGTGTTGGTGGAAACTTCCGAGATTAATTTTGCCACTATGAACACGGCCTACTGAATTCAAATGGGTTCTTTGATATGCCAACATCGTATGACATGCGTGTCGTATTTTTGCCGCCTTTCAAAAATCACTTACCACGGTGAGGAGCGAACCTGCAATCTTGGGGTTAGTAGACCGACACGCTATCCACTCACCCACCGTGGCAAGCTAATAATATTAGTAATATCATTACATAATGTAGCTGACTGGAGTGAAAAGCTTACATTGCCACGGTGGGTGAGTGGTTATCGTGTCGGACTACCAATCCCAAGCTTGCAGGTTCGCTCCTGGCCGTGGTAAGTGATTTTTGAAAGGCGACAAAAATCACGATACGCATGTCATACGATGTGGACATGTTAAAGAACCCATTTGAACTCAGTAGACCGTGTTCATCATGGCAAAATTAATCTCGGGATTTTCCGCCAACACAAAGTTCTTTATTTATCTACTAGAAAGCGCTATAGTGTCAAGGATCTTATTAGATATCTAACCTCCTTGACTTTCGTAGCGCTTCAAGGAGCGATCAAATTATACATGCAAGTTGCCCTCTGGGCGTCAATTAACAAAGCTTGCACCCGACACCCGAGGCCATACGATATTATTATTATTATTATTATTATTATTATTATTATTATTATTATTATTATTATTATTATTATTATTATTATTGACAGTCAGACCAGCATAATGCTGAGTTTTATTTAAAGTTTGAAAGTTGCATCATAACCTTCTCCACAATCTGAGCATGCTTCCTTCTGTAATAAGAGATTTGAAACTATATCATTCTATTCTACCAAGCCTCCGTGGCTTAGGCGGCAGCACTCCGACCTCTCACCGCTGGGTCCGTGGTTCAAATCCCGGTCACTCCATGTGAGATCTGTGCTGGACAAAACGGAGGCAGACGGGTTTTTCTCCGGGTACTCTGGTTTTCCCTGTCAAAATTTCATTCCAGCAACACTCCCCATTATCATTTCATTTCATCTGTCATTCATCTAATCATTGCCTCAGAGGAGTGCGTCAGGCCTCGGCAGCCGGCACAGTTCATATCCTCGCCGCTAGATGGGGGTTTCATTCATTCCATTCCTGACCCGGTCGGAGACTGGAAGCAGGCTGTGGATTTTCATTTTTCCATTTTCATCATTCTATACTATTATAAAAAAGCTGAAGAGTTTGTGTGTTTGTCTGTATGTTTGTGTGTTTAAACGCGCTAATCTCTGGAACTACCAGTCGGATTCGAAAAATTCTATTTGTATATGATAGCCTGATTCATGAGGAATAGTTTAGGCTATGTAGCATTAGGCTACACCTCTCAGGTTGATTTTTGCTCAGTAAGTCGGAAGAACAAGCACTCTCGAACAGCTTCAATAATACCTAAGTCTATTGTTGCCTGGCAATGCGGGCTGCATCACGTCGCCCCTAGCAATATTCTGGTGCATAATTGCGAGCTGCTTATAAATTGCAGTCACGGGGAGTAATTAGTGCAAAAAGATTTCTTGGGCCCCTTAAAACAGTTATCATCATGACAATAGTATGCGATGGAGTTGGTGCGGTATACCGAGGTTATCAGCTGCAATAAGCGTTGGTACTTTCAAATTTACTTTCATTTATTCCGATCCTTGTCCTTGAGCGCTCCAGTTCTGTAAAACAAATAAATCCACCGGGCACTACTGCTAGTGTAAACATAATTCGTGAACAAAACGAACCTCGTCATATCAATTTTGGTACTTCACGCCTCGGTATGACGTTTTGGTTGAATCATCCAATAGACTATGATTAGCTCACCATGAGGATTCCAGCACGAGCCACTACTGAAAATCACCCAGCACTTAAAGTTCACTTGGTTGTTAGAATATGTACTTCGTATAAAACAAAGCCCCCGATTCTTGGATGTCTGGGGTAACCTCGAGAACCACTGGATGGATTTTGATGCTGTTTTCACCATTCTGTAAAGGAGTTCTCGAGAAATGTTTCTGTAGAGAAACCTTTAATTTATGACCAAAAGAATCCGAGCAATTACAATTTAAGTGAATCAAAGTGTCGAGTCGTGTCGAGTTAGGACTTCTGAGAAGAGTACAGCATATGTGTTTGTAGTTTCGCTGTTCACCTCGGCTTTTCTGAATTGTGTCTGGAGCCTGCCGTCCATGCGTCTTTTAAGCTTACGCTGGGTAAACCGTTCAAGATACCGGGCGAAGCTGAGATGGGTTGCTAGTAAAGCTAAATTTCAGTCAAATTTGGTGAATTTGAATCCAAGGAACCGAGAGAAAGATAGGATTATTCAAAATTTCGATTTACTGCGTTGCATTGGAATGTGATGGGATTGCCAGATATGTACGAACCATTCACGAATCCTATTTAAAAAGTGACAGTCTGACTGAAAGACTAGACTTTGTGTCATTTCAAATGCTACAAATGCTAAAAAAAAAAATGCTAGAAAGGCTGGAGACTTCGAGCGAACTTTACCTTGTTTCAAATTAATCACGAACGGCAAGTGCCAACCAAGGGCAAAGCAGGGTCAAGCGCGCGGAGGGAGATGGCTGGATGACGTGCCCCTTCCATCCAGTCTAAAAACACGTATAGTGGGCGATGTATTGAAGATAGAGATATGCTCTCGCGGACTTTTTTGTAGAACTTTTCATGCTGACCTATTCTTAAGCTCATAGTATATTGATATTTTTAACGGTTTGCCCAGCGTAAGCTTAAGAAGTGAACGGACGCCAAGTTTGTTTTCCACTTTTTCACTGATATCGTTACTGCTTGGCTTCCTTTGATCATACATAAATTATTTTCTACAGAATCTTTCCTCGAAATATCCTTTACAGAATGGTGAAAACCGCATCAAAATCCATCCAGTGGTTCTCGAGATTACCCGTGACATCCAAGAATCGGGGATTTTTGTCTTATACTAACGAAGTAGAGATTGTCGGGGAACACATGCACCAAGCGGTACTATGACGTCACACACCTCAGTGTATCTGATACATTTCGTCCCGTCACCGTAACGTAACGCCAGACCCCAGCGTAACGACGAAGTCGACAAGATCATTTAAAAGGTAAAACGTTCTAATTAATCATGTTCGACTGTATTCCTCTTTGCGTTGTTCGAATTCTTGAACTGGATTTATTTGATCCGAGTGCGGTACTTCTCATCACGTAGCGTCAGCTGTCTTTGTAGTACAGTGGTAACATTCTCGCATGCTGTGCCCAAGATTGGGGGATTGAATCCCGGCACAATCAGTTGGCAATTTAGGGTGCGCAAATGTTAGACAGCAGCGTCACTAGATTTAGTGGCACCTTCCAAAGTGGTTGTCTGTGGCTTTCCACGTCTTCTCCAGACTTGATCCTTCCCAATCCTCGTAGCCTATCAATTTCAAATACACACAATCCTAAAGACACCACGATAACACAGGTTATCAGACAAGCATTGCGCAGTTCGCTACTCCTGTGGGGATCCGGGTAGGGACACCAAGAGCCCGCTGATGAGCCAGCTTGGTGTCCTAGGCGAAATCCCACACAAGACACGGCACAAACCTAGAAGATTTGCTGAGGTTTAATTCACAGGCCGTGAATGCCAATATACCATATTTTTGGAAGGCTTCATAGGGAGGTTATGGCTGCTTCAGATTTTAGTTCTCGCAGTAAAGAGGCGCAGGTGCGCTTCATAGAAAGGGAGGGAGCGCGCACTTCGCTACTCCTGTGGGGGTCCGGGCGGGGACACCAAGAGCCAGCTTGGTGTCCTAGGCAAAACCCCACACAAGACACGCCACAAAGCTAGAAGAATGCTGAATTTTAATTCACTCGCCGTGAAAGCCAACATACCAATATTATTATTGTCATTACCAACCAACAACTATTGAATTGTAGTTTATAGAAGTTCAGTGTTCTAACAGTTACGTCTGTGAATCCAATCCCCCTCCCCGCACCATTATTTCTAAGATCCCCTGGTGTGATGAAGGGGATGGGACCTCTACCTAGTTGAGATGCCTGCTCTAGAGCATCTTAGTGCTTTACAAACCAATCAACTGCTGTGTAATGAAGAGAAAGCTTAGTGTCATGTGGACTGTACGATTTTTGTAACCTTTATGAAGGCAGACGTGGAGTATCTGACCCAGTTCACGCAGAGAAAGATGTGATTTGGTACAAAGGCAGGAAGAGTATTGTGTGCGCGCTCTGCAAGTGGCTGGCTGCTATTCAACTCTGCCTCACGTGATGACCTCAACTGGGCAGGACGGCAGAGATATCTGTTCCTTTCATCACTCGCCTCAAAAAAGACTCTAGACCAGATGTTCTCGACCTATTTGAGATTGTAAACATCACCCTCACGCCATACCAAGTGCCCTAGCACTTATAAATCAAATATATAATAATGATAATACTCGTAATAATAACTAGCAATACTCGTCGCGGCTTCGCCCGCGAATATTCTAGTTGTAAAGAGTACACTTAGCAAAATCTCAATCATGAATGCTATGACTGATTTATCCTTGGTATGAATAATCAGACTTTATCAATTCAGCTACTGGTGCAGTGGTTAGGGGTTTGTCATTCCTTCATAGGTATATCAGAGCGAAGTTAGTTTTCTGGGAATATTACAGACACTGTTAATTTAAGGGCCTTTAAATGTGGATTTCGGAGACCCTTCATAGTCGGGTGAAAATGACCTTTCGTACCACACTCACACGCGAAAATTGCGTGAAAAAATTCAAGAGCGCCCCTTGACCCCTTTAAGCGCATTATACTGTATGTATTGATGAATTTTACAGCTTAATTTGGTTCAGTGATAACCTTATAACCGTCTGGAATCTTTTACAGTAATGTAATAATTGGAATTGCATTGCGTCTTACAGAAATAGATGGACCTGTGAGATTCTGTTACCATGGTTACCGTGTTGCATTATGTCATTGTAAATATACATGTTTTAATGTATTTATTTAATTGTGAGGCATTTAAAGAGTAAGTGTGTGCGTTTCGCTTACGCATTGGGTTATGCTGAACCTATAGGTACCCCATAAGTGTAGGTTGGTGTTAATGGGACCTTAATTTCGGTACAAAACTGGAATGGGGCCTTAGCAGAATAATATAGGGAGGGATAACAAAAAGTGCCTATCTAAATATCTTAAAATAAGGCACTACAACTACACTACACTGGTAAAATCACAATGCCTATATGCGAGTGAATGCCTAGTATTAAATTCTAAATTAAGTTACACTAACTTGAAGTACCGTACAGAAAGGAGAATTATTAGAAAAATCTTAGGCCCAGAGAAAACAAACGAAGTATGGAAAGTAAGATCTAATGATGAAATATGCAGGGCTATGGAAAGCATAACGGAAACGATGAGAAAAAGGAGATTGGTATTTTTTGGACATAAGTTATTTAAAGAATGGATGATTCAAGATTAACAAAAAGGATATTCACGTACCTTTGGGAGAAAAGGGCAACGACTAGCTGGCTTCAAGAGGTATAGAAAGATTTAGAAAGAAGTAATACAAGAATATAATAATAAAGTAAACTCCCGATTATCCGCGGAATTGGCTGGCGCGGATACCGCGGATAATCGAATTTCACGGATAAGCCACAAAATTGCTGGTAATGGTTAAACAAAGGTCGGAGGCACTAAAAATAACACACAAGTGCTTTAAATATGTTTATTATACAATAAAAGGACGTACATGATAACAAAACTCAGTCGATGTTATGTGTGTTATTAAAAAGTATTGTTTACTGTTTAACAAAAAATCGGTCATTAGCTTTTGCTCTTTCGTAGTGAAACACTTTTCTTTATTTGTGATTTGAGTTTCCTCAACACCATATTGTCACAAAGTGATGCGTCGTCTTGCTCTTCAAGAATCCTGTTACAGTGTCCTAATGCTGCATTATGAGTAACGGTCCTCTGCATCTGCGTTTCCTCATTGTCTTCCGATTCAACCATTCAACCGATTCAATCCCTTGTACTTGATTTATGATGTTTTCATCTGTGAGGTGCTCAAAGCCCGGTTCATTGGCATCACATTCGATCCACTCAACGATATTTTCCTCATTTACATCAACACCTCCGGCAAGAGATTGAGCAAAATTAGCTACTACTGTACACGTCTTGTACTGTACATTATTTTAAGTGTACTGTATTGTATTTGCGATTTACTATTTTTATTACGTTTAAATATTTACTAACTTTATTTCAATTTTTGAGAAATAATTTTCGGTTTCAAAACCTTCCTTATTTATAACAAGAAGTTCCGTGAAGAACTATACAGCCTACTTTTCATGCCAATGATTATTCTACAGTATATGAACCTATCTAGAATAATGAAAACATTAAGTTGGTAATAACGAAATAACTAATTAGATCAAAATATACCTGGTATAATGTAGCCTAATACAGCACTACAGTTGGCAGCCCTGGTGACTGAATATATTCTTGGTTCCATCTCTTAAGGTACAGAATACAAAATTTGGTTGAATTCCAATGGACGTTACGTGCAGTTAATCACTGGATCTATCAGCACACGTAAAAGCATGTTGCCAACAATACCATGCGTGTGCTGGTCAGAAATAATCTGAAATATTATATCTTGTTGTGCCAATTTTGGATGAAATCCATTTGTTAGTATAGAAGTTACATGTATTTTAAAATTGGACATATCAGCAGGCATAGAATCATGTTGGCAGCACTGCCTTGTATTAATTACTCCAAATTAATCTAGAATGTCAGGTGCTATACGTGTGCAAAGTATAGAGCTGTTGGCTTGTATACTTTCTGGTATATTGATATTAGGGTAAAAAAATATATACAGCATTTATTAACAGTTGGCAGCCCTGATTGCTCTTAACAATACTTATAGTCATATCTGTTATGGTACACATAGCACATACGAAATTTGGTTGAAATCCAACTGATAGTATAGTTACATGTATTTAAAAATTGGTACTATCAGCAGGCTTATAATTATGTTGGTAGAACTGACGTATATAAGTTACTCCACATTAATCTAAAATATCAGAATATACGTGTGAATAGTTTAAAGCTGTTGGCTTGCATACTTTCTGATATATTGGTATTTGGATTCAAAAAAATATAGAGAGAGCAATTATTAACAGTTGGCAGCCCTGTTGGCTCTTAAGAAAACGCTCAGTCATATATGTTTATGTACAGATATTACATACAAAATTTGGTTGAAATCCAATTAATAGTGTAGAAGTTATATGCATTTAAACATTGGAATTATCAGAAGGCTTAAAATTATTTTGGCAACACTGTCATTGTTGGCCTCCTGGAAATTAAACTGAAGTAGTATTATCTGCATGTGTGCCAATTTTGGAATAGCTCCCATGCATACCTTGCAAGATATCCAACATGGAGCTCAAATTTCTAGTGCGTTTTTTCAGCAGTTGGTAGCACTGACATCATTTTCAAATATGGACGTGAGACATTTCGGTGCACATCTTTACTCATACTAAATCTGGTTTTGATTGCTGCAGCCGTTTAGGAGTTGATAGGAGGGGACACACACACAGCCAGAGAGACAGACAGACACACATTTTCCCGGATCGATCTCATAAGTCTACTTTTTCCTCATTTTTGCAAAATGTGAAAAGTAGGCTAAAAATGTTCTCCTACAGGCACCGCGGATAATTCGCAAAGCGGATAAACCGCCCGCGGATAATGGCGAGTTTACTGTAATAATGTCATTGGTTTTACGCCCCTTTTAACTATTTTGGCTTTTGGAGACGCCGGGGTGCCGGAAATTATCCCCGTAGGGGATCGTAAACGTGGCATGGCTCCCTCGCACTTGCGCACCCGCTAATGCCAGCTGACTGCGCCAGGATACGCACCTTCAACTTTGGGTCCAGCAAACGAGAACGTCACCGCTGAGCCACGCAGCCAGTCAATAAGAGAAGAAGACACTGTGGACAGAGAGGTGGTGTTGGATTCCAGGGAACAGTGGTCTGAGGACAGAAGGAAGCAGCATAGTAGAAGAATGAAGACATATTGGGAAGAGAAAACAACAAAGAGTGACGCGTGGTCCATAACAAGCATAATCGGGAAAAATAATAATAATAATAATAATAATAATAAAAACAAGAAGTTCCGTGAAGAACTATACAGCCTACTTTTCATGCCAATGATTAATCTACAGTATATGAACCTATCTAGAATAATGACAAAATTAAGTTGGTAATATCGAAATATCTAATTAGTTCAAAATACACCTGGTATAATGTAGCCTAATAGAGCACTACAGTTGGCAGCCCTGGTGACTGAATATATTCTTAGTTCCACCTCTTAAGGTACAGAATACAAAATTTGGTTGAAGTCCATTGGACGTTACATGCAGTTAGACACTGGATCTATCAGCACGCGTAAAAGCATGTTGCCAACAATACCATGCGTGTGCTGGTCAGAAATAATCTGAAATATTATGATAACTTGTTGTGCCAATTTTGGATGAAACCCATTTGTTAGTATAGAAGTTACATGTATTTTAAAATTGGACCTATCAGCAGGCATAGAATCATATTGGCACCACTGCCTTGTATTAATTACTCCAAATTAATCTAGAGTGTCAGGTGCTATACGTGTGCAAAGTATAGAGCTGTTGGCGTGCATAATTCCTGATATATTGATGTTAGGGTAAAAAAAATATAGACATCATTTATTAACAGTTGGCAGCCCTGATTGCTCTTAAGAATAATTAGAGTCATATCTGTTATGGTACACATAGCACATACGAAATTTGGTTGAAATCCAACTGATAGTATAGAAGTTACATGTATTTAAAAATTGGTACTATCAGCTGGCTTATAATCATGTTGGTAGAACTGACGTATATAAGTTACTTCAAATTAATCTAAAATGTCAGAATATACGTGTGCATAATTTAAAGCTGTTGGCTGGCATACTTTCTGATATATTGGTATTTGGATAAAAAAAAATAGAGTGAGCAATTATTAAAAGTTGGCAGCCCTGGTGGCTCTTAAGAATACGGTCAATCATATCTGTTTATGTACAGATATTACATACAAAATTTGGTTGAAATCCAATTGAGAGTGTAAAAGTTATATGCATTTAAGCATTGGACCTATCAGAAGGTTTAAAATTATTTTGGCAATACTGTCATGGTTGGCCTCCTGGAAGTTAAACTGAAATAGTATTATTTGCATGTGTGCCAATTTTGGAATAGCTCCCACGCATACCTTGCAAGATATCCAACATGTAGCTCAAATTTCTAGTGCGTTTTTTCAGCAGTTGGTAGCATTGACATAATTTTCAAATATGGACGTGAGATATTCCGGTGCACATCTTTACTCTTTCTAAATTTGGTTTCGATTGCAGCAGCCGTTTAGGAGTTGATAGGGGGGGGGGGACACACACTCCGCCAGACAGACAGAAGGACAGACAGACAGACAGAAGGACAGACAGGCAGATAGACAGACAGACAGACAGACACACATTTTCCCGGATCGATCTCATAAGTCTACTTTTTCCTCATTTTTGCAAAATGTGAAAAGTAGGCTAATAATAGTAATTCAAATACCTGGGTGAGTGGATAGAGCCCAGCATTTGTGAAAAGGAAGCTTTCGTGTCAAGAATTAACAAAACGGAAATGGCTTACCTTCGATACAAAGACACCTACAATAAACGATCAGTGTCCTTCATGGCCAAACTCAGGCACTATGAAAAAAAAAAAAAAAAGGAAATCGATCATTACTTCCGACTTGACGTTTCAGTGCTTGGCTAGAGTATCGTTCGCTAAATTGCGACATCGCGAACGAAAATCAATTTATCGTGATATGTCGATTTGAGTGGCTGCCTGTGATTGTCTAAGTGATTTTCCTTCTGACCGCTAGATGACTCTAGGGTAACGCTGAAACATCAAGTCGGAAGTAATGATGCCTTTGGTTGGTTGATTCCTGAGTTAAGGGGCTGCGATAACGCGGTCATGTAGCCCCGTGTACTTTGGGTCTGTGTAGAAGTTTGTCTAATAACCGTTGTTAATTGTGATGGCTGTATTAGTGTGTGTTATCTGTGATTCAGTTAGGAGGACTGCAGACGATTAATTTTTTCAAGTAGTTTCTATTTTGCTACCAAAATGCTACCGTTCACGACACCTATCTGCGGACGTGGCTACTAAATGCCATCATAATCAGCACCAGGCGGCGAACGTTGGAACTAATATAGAGTTATCAAACTAACCACCGGGTGAGTTAGCCGAGGTCGTTACGGCATGACTGCTGGCAGTCGCTCACATCCGGGAGGCGAGGATGTTCGAATCCCCCCGCCGGCAACCTTGAAGATGGTCTTCTGTGGTTTCCCATCTTCCTTCCAGGCAAATGCCGGGGTTGGTCCCTAACTATAGGCCACAGCCGCTACCTTCCAACTCCTCGACCTTACATTCCCACTTTCCTCCCCAACGGTACTTGTAGCTCACCCATTGGGTGTCCGTCTCGAAGCAGCTACAAAACTGGCGAGCCGAACATGTCCTCGGACACTTCCGGCACTAAAAACCATACGCTAATAATAATAATAATCAAACTAACCTACAAATGTAGCTTCCACAAGTGTAGTTAGTGGGAGGTTCTTTTTCATGCCATAAATCTAAGACATGGGCCCGCCGGCAGTATTTCCCCTACGAAGGAAGGCATACTGAGGGATTTTTAACGCTCTTAAAAAAATCGACGACTTATAATGTACTGCATACCGTTATTCGACTGTATCAGAATGCCCTGCGATGAATAAGAATGGCCTGGCAGACCAAATGGATTCCAAAGAGAGGAAGATATCGAGAAATATGTTGTGCCCCACCGTCGGCCATCCTTGAAATAGTTTTCCATGGTTTTCCCCATTTTTAACTCCAGGCAAATGCTGGGACTGTATCTTCTGATAGGCCACGGCCGCTTCCTTCCACATCCTTGCCCAGTTCATTCACCTTCATTCATTTAATCTCTCGTTAACTACTCCCATTAGGTTGGTGTCAGGAAGGGCATCCGGCCGTTAAAACCACCCGCCACAAAAAACTTTCATCGCATCTGATCCCCGATCCCGTTGTAAACGGGAATTATAAGGGGTAGACATATAATACCTATGTACATTATATTATATTAGGAAGTAGAATACGAGCTGAATTGGAGAGGGAATTGAGAGAGGAGCAGTATGGATTCAGACCCGGGAGATCAACAATGGGTCTCATATTTTCAGTGAGACAGCTCCAGGAACACCACTACGAATTTGGAGAGGATCTGTTGATGGCCTTGCTGGACATCGAAAAGGCCTATGATAGTGTGTGTAGGGAGAAGGTTTGGCAAGCAATGGAAAACATGGGAGTGAAAAAAGGGACTGTAGACAGAGTGAAGGAGATGTATTGTGGAAGTGTGAGTTGTGTGAAAGTTGGAGGGGAAAGAACAGACTGGTTCAGACAAATGAGTGGCCTGAAACAGGGTAGTGCACTGTCACCCCTTCTCTTTATTGTGGTTATGGACGAGGTAATGACACGGATAGCAGGAAAGATAGGAGAAGATAAGATGAAAGCAATGGTGTTTGCGTATGATCTCATGGTCTGGGGAAACAAGGAGTAGGAAATTCAGGAGCAACTGAAGGCTTAGGAAGAAACAGTGGGAGAGTACGGATGGAAGTTCAACATCAGTAAATGTGAGATCCTGTTAACGACCAGGA
The DNA here is from genome assembly GCA_946902985.2 of Meconema thalassinum. Classification (NCBI taxonomy): domain Eukaryota; kingdom Metazoa; phylum Arthropoda; class Insecta; order Orthoptera; family Tettigoniidae; genus Meconema; species Meconema thalassinum. The sequence goes on along the minus strand of OX336393.1, from coordinate 510,619,403 downwards.
AAAGGGACAGACCAATGAGTGGGATAACACTTGGAGGTGAACAGCTGAAGAAGGTGGAAAGTCTCAAGAACTTGGGAAGTATAGTGGAGGAAAATGGGAGAAATGACAAAGAGATTACGGAACGTGGCAGACAGGCAGAAGCATTTCTGAGAAGCATTAGGAGCTTAGTGTGGAATAAAGATGTCCCACAAAAAAGCAAGGAAATGTTATACAGAAGCTACTATATCCCGATACTGACCTATGCTTCAGAAACTTGGATAATGAAGAAAAGAGACATAAGCAGAATACGGGCAAGTGAAATGAAGTTCCTACGAAGTAGGATCGGAGTAACAAGAAGAGACAGGGTGAGGAATGAAAAAAAAAAAAAAGGCCAGGGAAATAGTGAAAGAGGGTTGGCTTGAGATATCAAGACTGAGGTGGTATGGACACTTAAAGAGAATGGACGAGAAGAAGATTCCCAAGAGGATACATGCAGATGCAGAGGAAACGACCAAGGGGAAGACCAAGAGATAGATGGCTGAAAGGAGTGGAGGAATATGTCAAGAAGAGAGGTGAGGACTGGACAAGAGTGGTGGGAAGAAAGGACTAAGTGGCGAGGCTTATGTTCCAAACAGACCCAACCTGGGGCTGGAAACTCTACAAGATGATTATGATGCCATTATAATTATTAGTTTTATTTTATTTTGGCATTATTAATATTGCCGGCCCCGTGGTGTTAGGGTAGAGTGCCTGTAACGCATCCGGAGTTCGCGGGTTCGATTCACGACTCCATCAGGGATTTTAGAAACTTAGCCTCGGGAGGGCAATTGAGTAGTTGTTTGACAGTGAGGCAGCGCCTCGGGCACGGAGACCAAGCTTTATGGCCAAGGGGACTCGACGCGCTAACCACGCGTCGCCCCACAATATGCAGTCCAAATGGCTGGGCAGCAGTCGCTTGGTAGGTTTCGGCCTTTCATGGGCTGGTGCGCCACGGGGTTTCTTTCCTTCTTTCTTTCTTTCTTTCTTTCTTTCTTTCTTTCTTTATTCGTTATTCGCACTTAGGGAGCACGTTTAAACTTGTTGACTCGGGTTGATGGAGCTTTCCTCTTCTTCTCCTCCCAAAATATCCGCATGAACTCACTATGCCCCTTCTTACGTTCCTCCGTCCATTTCTTCCAGTGGTCTTGTTTAGCTTTTTCGGCAAAAGAGTGATTTGTAACTAGAGTTCCAAAAGTCCAGCGATTCATAATATCTTCAGTAATGTTTATTTCCTTTAAGTCCTGTTTGATTTCTTCTAACCAACTGATTTTGTCCTTCTTTGAATTAATTATATCAAGCAGTTTTTTGCATATCTGGTGTTGTCCATTCTGTAGATGTGACCATAAGATTTCAATCGTCTCTTACGCACGGTATCAGTGAACTTATTGATTACAGTGTACAAGTCAGTGGTTTTCATTTTAATCCACATAGGCGGCAGCACGCCGGCCTCTCTCCGCTGGGTCCGTGGTTCAAATCCCGGTCACTCCATGTGAGATCTGTGCTGGACAAAACGGAGGCAGACAGGTTTTTCTCCGGGTACTCTGGCTTTCCCTGCCAAAATATCATTCCAGCAACACTCTCCACTATCATTTCATTTCATCTGTCATTCATTTAATCATTTCCCCAGAGGAGTGTGTCAGGCCTCGGCAGCCGGCACAGTTCATATCCTCGCCGCTAGATGGGGGCTTCATTCATTCCATTCCTGACCCGGCCGGAGACTGGAAGCAGGCTGTGGATTTTCATTTTCACCATTAACATATACGGGGCCATATATTTTCCTGAGAATTTCGATTTCGATTTCACCAATTTGAGAGTGGCCTCCTAGAGATATAGTTTCGGAGGCGGACAATGCTTCCGGAAGAACAACTGTCCGGTAGTGCCGTAGTTTTGCATTTCGTGACATCACTCTTTTATTATAGTGATTCCATGTTATTCGGTAGGTTATGCTTTCTGAAGTTTGGTAGCTCTTTCTAAATTAGCTTTCCTGTCCAATCCAGCGCCACGGGGTTTATTATTAATATTAGTTTTTATCAAGCACCCACCACTAACTTAGAACAGCTAATTTAAACTTGTATTTCTAAGCTATGTTGGTTGCTTGGTTCCTCAGTTTAGGGGCTGCGACAACGCGGTCATGTAGCCCCGTGTACTTTGGGTGTGAGTAGAATCTGTCTGATAACCGGTGTTAATTGTGATGACTGTATTAGTGTGTGTTACCTGTTTTTAATTCAAGTAAGGACTGCAGGCATTCAATTTTCAAGTAGTTCCTACTTTTGCTGGCAAACGCCTCCGTCAACGACAACTAGTTCTTAAATTGGTTACTAGATGCCACCGTAGTCGGCTCCTGACGACGAACTTTGGAATCTAAGAGCGTTAGTCAAATCGAACCTATAATTTAGCTTCACACAAGTGTAATTAGCGGAAGGTTCTTTTACATGCCATAAATCTACTACAATGGACCGCCGGATTTACTTCCCCTCCGAAGGAAGGCATTCTGAGGGATTTTTAACGCTCTTAATTACCAGACGACTTCGGCCGGGTTTGAACCCGCGACCTTGGACTAAGTTATGCTATGAGAGGTAGGGGCAGATAACCTCGCTGTTCCGCCCCCTTTGGCAGCGATAATAATAATAATTATGATCATATAAATGCAGCAACAACCACACTTATTCCGGATTTGTTCCAGAAGACTGGATTTCCAGTTAAAAAGGAACTAAGATAAAATGACAGAACAATGAGCAAGATAGCTTGATTCCTAATTGGCGATGTAATTATAATAAAATGTATGTAACCATAAGTCAGTCACATTGTGACCTTCCTCAGAGGTAATTTAGGTCATGTAAATGTGCAAGAACATACACTTAATATATATATATTTTTTTAGCGTATGGCTTTTAGTGCCGGGAGTATCCGAGGATATGTTCGGCTCGCCAGTTTAGTAGCTGCTTCGAGACGGACACCCAATGGGTGAGCTACAAGTACCGTTGGGGAGGAAAGTTGGAAGGGAGGGTCGAGGAGTTGGAAGGTAGCGGCTGTGGGCTATAGTTAAGGACCAACCCCGGCATTTGCCTGGTAGGAAGATGGGAAACCACAGAAGACCATCTTCAAGGTTGCCGGCGGGGGGATTCGAACCTCCTCGCCTCCCGGATGTGAGCGACTGCCAACAGTCATGCCGCAACGACCTCGGCTAACTCACCCGGTACACTTAATATAAATGTAAATGTTGCCATAACAGAGGATTCTAAAAATAGTCTTGTTCCAAAAGCTCACAAATTATAATTAAAAAAAACACGTCTCTTACAAAATGAGTTAAGAAAAACATGAAAATGTTTTGATTAAAACAGCGTGGAATAGTGGAAATAATCAGGCTTGTATCATAATAAATATGTCTTTGACAAAAGCGGGAATCTGGTGCTCTTTTTGTCTCTTATTTAAATAAATGTTTGCGTTTTTGAAGTAATTTGTAATATAGTTTGTTTTTAGTATTTTATTGTACCGTACTGATAAGTATGTCAGCAGTGGGTACGATGTTTGATTGAGTTTGATTTTGATTTTTGTTTGTATAAAATTTTTATAATGAATATGATTATCTCCCTTGTGTTTTTCGCCATGGCTCTGTTCCTTGGCTCCTATACGAGTCAGATTGACCGTCCATTTACCGAGGGACAGGGTGTTAGAACAGTTGTCGTTTCAACAGCAGCTATAAAATGATAATAATACATGTTAAGTTTTTATAATTTTTCTTAAAATGATGGTAGAAAGAACACTAGTTGTTTGGTTTTTATAGTGTGGAAAGATTTATAGTCCTATAGTAGGTTTGGGTTTGTTAAAAAGTGAAGATAATAGTAATGAGATATTAGTAATAATAATATGTATTATTATTTATAATAATAATAATAATGCCTCAGTTTGTGTGAATATTGTCCTTTATTTTTAACGAGGTGGCGTACAGCTCTGAAGAATGTTTATCTTGAAAGGTGCTAAAGTGCCATGAAGGTTTTAGAAGATTTTTACAGTGATTTGTGGTTGTGAAACTAGATAATTTGAAACAGTTTGGTAATAACTGATTCGTGTGTATTTGCGAGGTATAGAACTAATGGAATAAAAACTTGGAAATAAGTGTTGCGAGGTGATGTTATGAATGGGCAAGAAATGTGACTGAAAGCTGTATGGGTTTAATATTCAACATATATTGGCTTACGGATGTATACATTTTATTAGAACTAAGATAATGCAACAGTCGATTTCAGCGCCATCTGGTGACATTTAAATCCAACCAGAAGAGGCGGAAATTTATTTCCTTAACACCCTGTATACAGAGGAGAGGTTGTATAACTGAGGGAACTAAAATGGATTGTCTAGCAACAAAACAAGAGAATGCTAGTCTCATAAGCAGCATGTCGGCACGGAGAAGACTGGGGTCTCGAGCCCGGATGAAGCAAGGCCGGTAATCCGCAGCCAAGATGGATCTGCCCCGAGCAATAGAGCCGTGATATATTAACGCTGCAAGGTATAGCGGAGCTGGGCTATTATTTAAACAGACGGGGATGTCCCTGCAGGCTTCTCGTTTCACAAGTCAGCGTTTACCATCAAATATTACACTGGGGACACTCCGAGGCTCCCTTATAGCGTTAATTTTGCAACAGCCATTTGTTCTAACTGTCAATATTCAAGCTAAGAAAAATACACCATTTCACTTACAATAAGGGAACGATCCTAAATTCTTCACAGCCTATTATAATGCAATATCATCTCACACTAGAATTCTTCTCCCAAATCTTCCAGCTGAAGGCAAAAAATATTACCCATCTGACGAGTCTCTGCCGTTCTGAAGAGAGTGCGCTGTCAACTGTTAACATCTGTCTATTGCCGTGTACGGGCTGGAGTGAGGCAAGAGGGAAGGCATGTACACTCCGGTTGGTTGGTTCTTAAGTTTAGGGGCTGCGACAACGCGGTCATGTAGCCCCGTGTACTTTGGTTGTGTGTAGAATCTGTCTGATAACCGGTGTTAATTGTGATGACTGTATTAGTGTGTGTTATCTGTTTTTTTTAATTTAAGTACTGCAACTTAGAATTTTTCAAATAGTTCCTACTTTTGCCGCCAAGCGCCACCGTCAACGACTACTAGGCCAAGTACAGAACTTAGCTACTAGACGCCACCGCAGTCGGCTCTTGGCAACGAACGTAGAAACCTAAGAGCATTGTTTACATTCTTAACCTATCCAATTTAGCTTCACACAGGTGCAATTAGTGGAAGGTTCTTTAACATGCAATTAATCTATGACATGGGACCGCCGGCTTTACTTCCCCTCCGAAGGGAGGGATTTTTAACGCTCTTACAAAATCCGACGGCTTCGGCCGGATTTGAACCCGCTATCTTGGGCATAGAAGCTCAGCATGCTACCGACTACGCCACCGAAGCCGCCTCTCCATTTCAAGCGTTATTTCCACTAGATGATTGAGTGCTGTTCTCCAGTTGGTACTAGAAAAATGAAAATCCACAGCCTGCTTCCAGTCTCCAACCGGGTCAGGAATGGAATGAATGAAGCCCCCTTCTAGCGGCGAGGATATGGACTGTGCCGGCTGCCGAGGCCTGACGCACTCCTCTGGGGCAATGATCAAATGAATAACAGATGAAATGAAATGATAGTGGAGAGTGTTGCTGGAATTACATTTTGACAGGGAAAACCGGAGTACCCGGAGAAAAACCCGTCTGCCTCCGTTTTGTCCAGCACAGATCTCACCTGGAGTGACCGGGATTTGAACCACGGAACCAGCGGTGAGAGGCCGGCGTGCTGCCGCCTAAGCCACGGAGGCTTTCCAGTTGGTACTAGAGATTTTGCTAATTCTGCAGTGCTTGAAATAGCCTATACTTTTTATGCAGAGATACCCCAAAGCAAGAGTCGAGGTCATGTCAGCAGTTGTGTTGAGCCAACCATTTAATTTCCCTATGAATTTTGAAACGAAAAGTGCTACCAACTGGTGGCAAAATCGTGAAAACTTGCGTTATTTCTTAGTGAAGTATGCCTATTTATAAAATGTCAAGATTTTCGGTGATGCATTTATGTGGTAGGGTAAGTAATAAAGCATATTATTAGACATAACATATTGTAGATTTAGACAAGGTACCGCGGATTTAACACTGGTACCACTAGCATCAACAAAAATAAATAAAAAGTTATAAAATTGAAATTTCATCGAAAGAGTTAATTGACTTAGATAACACACGCGAGAAGATCTTTTAAAAACTGAATTCATGTCCCAAATGTGTAATAATTTAATTTCGATTTTTGAAACCCTTTCTCTTAATCCATCATGTTTACCAATAACCCCTCACTGCTCTACACCTTAAAACAACAATCCCTTAATTATGTGGATTTAGCTGAGTCTCCACTATAGGCTAATCTGATGCTAATAATACTAATATTACTGTTCTAATACACTACTCTCCAGACTGGCTGCATGGATCAAAGGTAACATTCTCACCTGCAGGACTGAATCTTTGCGCAGTCAGATAATAATAATAATAATAATAATAATAATAATAATAATAATAATAATAATAATATCGTATGGCCTCGCATGCCGGGGACAAGCTTTGTAATTTGACACCCAGAGGGTAGCTTGCATGTCGAATTTTGTTGTTCCTTGAAGTACTATGAAACACAAGCAGGTTAGATAACTAAGCTCCTTGAACAATATAGCGCTTTCTAGTAGAGAAATGAGGGACTTTGTGTTGGCGGAAACTCCCGAGATTAATTTTGCCATTATTAACACGGCCTACTGAATTCAAATGGGTTCTTTGACATGCCGACATCGTACGACAGGCGTGTCGTATTTTTTCCGCCTTTCAAAAATCACTTACCACGGCCAGGAGCGAACCTGCAATCCTGGGGTTAGTAGACCGACACGCTATCCACTCACCCACCGCGGCAAGCTAACAAAAACATTAGAATTCATCAATTTTGCTAGGTTCGTGCCGTGTGTTGTGTGGGACAAGTTAGTAATTGTTTAAAGTTTTTGTTGGTACTATTGCTAAATCCACGATACCTTGTCTAAAGCTACAATATAATACGGAATCCAAGCCGCTTCATCAGCGGGTTCTCGGGGTTTGTGCTACCTTCCTTTTTTTATGAAGCGCACCTAACCTCTTTACAGCGAGAACTTAAAGCTCAAGCAGCCATAACCTCCCTATAAAGGCTTCCAAAAGATGGTATATTGCCTTTCATGGCCAGTGAATTAAAACTCGGCAATTATTCTAGGTTTGAGCCGTGTCTTGTGTGGGGTTTTACCTAGGACACCAAGCTGGCTCATCAGCGGGCTCGTGGTGTCCCCGCCCGCTGAGTTTTAATTCACTGGCCGTAAAAGCCAATATACCAATAACATTACACATTACTCTTCGGTTGTGCGCATCAAGAATGCCTCAAAACTATTCGCTTATGGACTCAAAATACCCAACTGATTAAAGGCAAAGCTCGTGCCGTAGTAATCAATCGGCACACAGTGCAGACTTAATTAGCCTCTCAAGATACGATTGCCGGTGGCTAAGGGGGAAACTATTCTTTGTTTAATTGCATCATCCTGTCAGCCTACTTGGTTGACAAGTATAGTCGCGCAGGTTGGATATCACTCACATCCAGTAGTCATGCATAGTTTTATTTTCCGTGGTGACATGAGCTCCTAAAAAGCTTAGCTGTGCTGTTGAAACACATCATTTCCCCCAGGGACTCACATCTGGTGAGACGTGAGTTGGTGTCCACGGGACCCCAGCTGAGTTCGACATTACTTCCACTGGGCTCCTCTGTGTCATCTTTCCTGTCGACCTCCCTTGGTCAACTCTTGTTCATTTCCGACCCCGGCAGTATTAGCGTATCCGAGGCCTTAATTGGCCCTTGTCTCATCTTTCCTGATCCCTCAATCTTCGAGGGGTCAGACCTCTTTTGTTCTCTTCATATCTCCTGCCTTCTGCTCAAGGCCCTTAAGGAGGCAGGGTGCACCCTCGATAATGCTACACCCTCAAGGGCTCAAGGCCGGTGAGTTCGAGAGTTGGAGACCCCGAGGGATTCCTGAGCTGGGTCGGATCCCCCCCCCCCCCCTTTTTCCATTGCACCTGGGGCGGACCCTCTCCTATTTCCCTTTTCCTATCTGCCTTTAATGGCCCACCTTCCTCCAAGTCCCTCAATCATCATTCTTCGAGGGTTAAAGGCATATTTTTCCACCTGTCTTTACAATCTTCTCTTTTTTGGTTTCCCATTTCCTAGTCTAGTTTGTAAGTCCGTAGTTAGTTTTAGTTGCGGGTTTCATTTTTACTATCACCCAAACCTAGATGTTATGCCCCTTAAAACAACAATTATCATCATCATCGAAACACACCATTCGTGATTCGCCCATTATTAATAAATTTTCAGTTCTCAATTCAAAATATAACTTCTGTTTAACACAAGTAGCGCGCGGAATGCTGCTTGACTTATGTGCAGACTGTACTCCGTCATCACTAGAGTTAGGATTTTTAAATAAATATAAATTATTTCGCTTTGCTTACACATTTCTAACTAGTAGGTCCGTGAAGAAATATAGCCTATTTGCATATATCCTACTTATGTTAATTGCCTCTATCAACATACACAATATCAGTTCGATTGTTGCAATTCATTCGTAGATATTGAGGACCGTCTAAATATGTCCGATGGTCGCCATGTTGGATTTTGATTGTGTAGGTCCTCGAGTTGTGTACTATTACATGAAGATTATTGTGTAGGTAAGTTATAGTATTCAAACTCAATTGTATGATTAGAATACAAGAAACAAAATCGAGATTTTAAAATTTCGCACATCTGCAATATTGTGGTTATGAAAAAAATTGATATAAATTGGATGCCAGTGGATTACATTTTGTATAAACATTTACCGAACCAAGTTTCACTTCACTCAGATGGTTAAAACGCGAGAAACGTCCATTTCAATATTCATAATTCGTGTCACCGCCATGTTGGATTTGTGCTCACCAGGTTATTGAAAGTCCCATAGGTGAACTTATGTCCATAGCCTCTATCAACATACACGATTTCAGTTTGATTGCGTTATAGATTAATAGATATTGAGAATCGTCTAAATATTTCGGATGTCGCCATGTTTGAATTTTACATACAGTATGTAGGTCATACAGTCATGTACTATTAGAAGACGATTATTGCGTGGTTTCCTTATTCAAATGTTCACTTCGATCCCATGATTAATACACAAGAAATACAAACTTAATTTTACAATTTCGCACAGCCGCCATATTGAGATTATGTAAACAATTGAACAAAAATATAAGCCAGTGAATTATAATGTGTAAAATCATTTACTGTACAATATTTCACTGCGCTCAGATGGTTAAAACGCGAGAAAATTCTATATAAAAGTTTCAACTTCGCTTGGCGGCTATACTCGTTATGTAGTTAACAGGTTTTTAAAAGTTTCATAGGTTGACTTCACCGTGCAAAATTTCAGCGTGATATCAGTAATAGTTTCGGACACATGGAATACCGGTGAAATACTTCGCACAGCCGCTATGTTGGATTGGTGAGTCGTAATGAAATTTGAAGGGTACGGTCAGAGTCGAACAAAATGGTGCTATGAACTCACCGAGTTTCATTGAAATTGATCAGACCGTTTAGAAGTTATTAGGGGGGGGGGGGACAAACACATACGCGCGCACGGACAAAAGGTGATCTCATAAGCCTTTTTTTTTCTTAAAATGAAAATAGGCTAAACGTGTTAAATCTCCATGAATTAGAACCTTAGCTCTCATACCTACAAGGCGGTTGTTTGTTTTAGACGATTGCCCTTGACCTTGAACCTTGCGGGTGAGCCTGTACACAATCACTCTCTAGCCCTCTCGCTTCACAGTTGTCACCACCAGTCTGATGCAATGAAACTCCAGACTTGAGCACGTGACGACACCACCGTGCAGTCAGTACAGTCCACATCGAAGTATTCTGTGAAGCAGAAGTACACGTCACATAGTTACGAACAGAACGCCATTATATTTCACAATGACTGTACTTCAGTAGTAGCGTAACGGCTTCGGTGGCGTAGTTGGTAGCATGCTGAACTGCTGTGCCCAAGATAGCGGGTTCAAACCCGGCCGAAGTCGTCGGACTTTTTAAGAGCGTTAAAAATCCTTCAGTATGCCTTCCTTCGGAGGGGAAGTAAACCTGGTGGTCCCATGTCACAGATTTATGGCATGTAAAAGATCCTTCCACAGACTAAACTTGTGTGAAGCTAAATTGTTAGGTTAGATTTCGTCGGAACGCTCTATCAAAGTTCCAACGTTCACCACTAGGTATCATTGATATCTGGTGGCGAAAGCTGGTACTACTTGAAATTGAACGGAACTTGTAGCTCACCCTAAGGGTGTCCGCTGGAAGCAGCTACAGACTCGGACACTCCCGGCACTCAAATCCATACGATAAATAAATAAATATATAGTAGTGTGAGATAGGGCAGCTGATAACAACACAGATACTGTAGTAACTCGCCTCCAGGCTTCCATTAAGATTTACACTCGTCTAAAACAAACAAACAAACGTCCGGCCTGTACATTGTATTGTTACATGTTTGATCACAGGTTAACAAACTTAAACTACATTAATAATAACGGAACAACTATTGAAGCGCTTCAAACCGATTGCGCAATAATATTGGCACGTTACACAAACTTTTATCATCTAAAGATTGTGTATACATTTATACACAAGAACTTCGTTTATCCGGATTTAGTGGGACCATAACTCATCCGGATTATTGAAAATCTGGATAATCCGAAAGAAAATTAAAACAAGATGTTCGGTAAAAAACATATAGCCTACTTTCTCCTAAATGCATGGGTATTGTCATAACCCTTGTCCTTTTCAAGGAGTATAAATGAATGTTGGTTGTAGTAGCTTGATGAAATACAACGAATACAATGAATATGAGGTTCCCTTTGCTACCTCTGTACCAAATTTCGTTCAATTCATTTAACGTGTTTGAATTGATAGGGGGAATCGATTTGCACACATACATGGCCGCCATATGCGAACTATTGGACTGATGACCTTGTAGCTTGGTCAAAGAACACTTCTCACATAAAGGTATGCTGTTGCAAAATTTGGTCAAGATCAGATGATTAGGCTGGTCGTAATTTGATTTAAGTTTAAGTTTTTTTTACATTTGGGTGGCCACCATTCCGTTTCCGTCAAGGTGGCGGTGATATAAAACATGACACTGATGTGCTCTTTGCTTGTGCTACCTCTGTACCAAATTTCGTTCAATTCGGTTTCACCATGTTTGAATTGATAGGGGAAATCGATATGCACACATATATGGCCGCCATTTGTAAACTATTGAGGTGTTTTCCACATAAAGATATATTGTTACAAAATTTGGTAGAGATCAGATTATTAGGTTGGTTGTAATTTGATTTAGGCTTTTACCATTTGGGTGGCCGCCATTATGTTTTTGTCAAGATGGCGGCGATATAAAACATGACACTGAGGTGTCCTATGCTAGTAATACCTCTGTACGAATTTTCGTACAATTCGGTTTCACCGTATTTGAATTGCTAGGGGGAATCGATTTGCACACATACATAGCCGCCATCCGCAAAGTATTGGGCTGATGATCTTGTAGTTTGGTCAAAATATGCTTACTACTTAATCGTATGTTGTTGGAAAATTTGGTAGGGATCGGATAATTGGGATAGTCAGAATTTGATTCTAGCTTTGAACATTTGTTTGGCCGCCATTACGTATCCGTCAAGATGGCGGCGATATAAAACATGACACCGAATTGCTCTTTGCTAGTTCTTCTCCTGTACCAAATTTCTTTCAATTCGGTTTCACCGTGTTCGAATTGATAGGGGGGACAGACATTCAGAGTACACACACTCACACGCACACACAAACAGACACACAATTTTTGGCCCTGTGTAGATCTCATAAGTCTACTTTCATTTTTTGGCAAAAGTCGAAAGTAAGCTAAAAATACATGTTACATAATCTATTAACATAACTTGTAATACCTTTTTTCAATTGTACAAAAAAAATGTAAGAACACTTTTCTTACATTAACGACTGTGTTATGCACTAATGTGTGATTTCTTTCAGTTTTATATTTGTATAGCGTTTGCGCGCAGCACGAACACGAAGACGTTTTACTAACATCAGTTCTCACTTCCAGACGAATGCCGGGATGGTACCTTTGATAAACCGTGGCCGAATTACTTCCAATCCCTGTCCTTAACAATCCTTATCGTAAATGACATTCAAGAAGAGTCGACCCCGTAAAATAAATACTGTGCAGTAATTCGTTTTTAAATATTTTTGACCTGGATAAACCGGAGATCCGGAATAATGAGGGCCGGATAAGCGAGGTTCTAGTGTACAGAAGTGTAATATCATAAATATCTTAACTTAACTAAGCCTAAGTGAGCAGGATCTGACGGTGAAAACATGTCATCCAATTAATTACCCACCACCCCATGTTTTTGTAGTTAAAGCGTTTTATTTTGTGATATATCATGTAGTATTTCTTTCAGGTTAGGATATATAAATACTTAATCTCCAACTATAAAGTTTAATAATTAAATTAAAACGTACATGTTTCGGTATACAATGATACCTTCGTCAGCGTATATTAAATAAAAAGAATCTTAAAAAATATGTTAACAATTGAGTCGTCTAGTTGCAAAACTCGTTTAATCCACTTGTGAATAAGAATCATGTCGTAAAATTATTTATTTAATTATTTTATTTTATTTTACTTTATTTTATTTTATATTGTTTTATTTTTTTTCGTTTGATTTTATTTTGTTTTTAATTGTTTAATTGTTTTGTTTTTTTGTTTCATTTTATTTTGTTTTGTTTGTTTAGTTTTATTTTGTTTTGTTTTATTTTGATTTTGTTTTGTTTATTTTGTTTTAATATAATTTATTCTGTTTGGTTTTATTTTGATATTCCAGAAAACAAACATAAAACCAAAAACAAAAAAAACACGAAGCAAAAATCAACATTCAAAAACAAAAGCAAAAGCAGAAAACAAAAACATGAAACTCAAAGCAAAAAGCAAAATTTAAGAAAATCAAAAGTACAAAGCAAACACAAAACCAAACACCAAAAACATAAAGCAAAAGAAAAAAGTAGAAAACAACAAACACAAAAGATACGCGAGGCAAAGTCCAGAGAAACGTTTCTCATGATAATGATTCTTATTCACAAGTGGATTCAACGAGTTTTGTAACTGGACGACTCAAATACAAAGTGAAATTGGAGGTTAGTTGATTTTTGCCATTTAACGTTTGAGCAGTGTTCGACCATCTAGAAGCGTCATATTGAAGGCGACAAATTGGGATTCGGCAGAATTCTCTCCAGGGTTGGATGGCTTCATCTTTTTGAAATGTTATGCGCTGTTCCGTATCATTATACCTGGCTGGAAGCAACAACTCATAGCTCTCAGCAGGGACGTCCGATAGACAGTCCATTAACCCTTTATAGGGCAGAACTAGTATTAATATATTGTATATGTATTTATTTATTTCATTATTTCTCCTACTTTTTTTTTTGTATTATCTTTTTATTTTTATGTTTATATATTGTTGTCACTTTAGTCTTTATAATTTTTAACCTACTTTTCACATTTTGCAAAAATGAGGAAAAAGTAGACTTATGAGATCGATCCGGGAAAATGTGTGTCTGTCTGTCTGTCTATCTGGCTGTGTGTGTGCCAACCCCCCCCCCCCCTAACAACTCCTAAACGGCTGCAGCAATCAAAACCAAATTTAGTATGAGTTAAGATGTACACCGGAATATCTCACGTCCATATTTGAAAATGATGTCAGTGCTACCAACTGCTGAAAAACCGCACTAGAAATTTGAGCTCCATGTTGGATATCTCGCAAGGTATGCATGGGAGCTATTCCAATATTGGTACACATACAGATAATACTACTTCAGTTTAATTTCTAGGGGGCCAACAATGACAGTGTTGCCAATATAATGTTAAGCCTTCTGATATGTCGAATGTTTAAATGCATATAACTTCTACACTATCAATTGGATTTCAACCAAATTTTGTATGTAATATCTGTACATAAACAGATATGATTGAGCGTATTCTTAAGAGCCACCAGGGCTGCAAACTCTTAATAATTGCTCTCTTTTTTATCCAAATACCAATATATCAGAAAGTATGCAAGCCAACAGCTTTAAACTATACACACGTATATTCTGACATTTTAGATTAATTTGGAGTAACTTATATACGTCAGTGCTACCAACATGATTATAAGCCTGCTGATAGTACCAATTTTTAAATACATGTAACTTCTATACTATCAGTTCGATTTCAACCAAATTTCGTATATGCTATGTGTACCATAACAGATATCACTAAGTATTGTTAAGAGCAATCAGGGCTGCCAACTGTTAATAAATGCTGTCTATATTTTTTTACCCTAATATCAATATATCAGAAAGTACGCAAGCCAACAGCTCTATACTTTGCACACGTATATTCTGACATTGTAGATTAATCTGGAGTAATTAATACAAGGCTGTGCTGCCAACATGATTCTATGCCTGCTGATATGTCCATTTTTAAAATACATGTAACTTCTATACTAATAAATGGATTTCATATATTCAGACACCAGGGCTGCCAACTGTAGTGCTCTATTAGGCTACATTATACCAGGTATATTTTGAACTAATTTGATATTTCGATATTACCAATTTAATTTTGTCATTATTCTAGTTAGGTTCATATACTGTAGAATAATCATTGGCATGAAAAGCAGGCTGTATAGTTCTTAACGGAACTTCTTGTTTAATTGTAAAGGCTTATTTAATTTTAATGGTAATTTTATGAGAGTATTTATTTTCAATTTTAATATTTTCACCATATTTTATTTTTACGTTTTAATTATAATTGTATTTGTTAGAAGAATTAAATTTTATCAAGCATCTTAGGTCAAGAAGATAGAAGCATATAATTTAGTTTTCTGAAATATTAACACTTCCAAAAGAAAATTCGTTGACATATCAGTGAAAGATTCAACCATCAGCATCTTTGACAATATGCATTCTCCTTATGATAGGTGGTTAATATACAGACCACTAACCTATAAAGGGTTAAGGAAGATTTACATTAACTTTTAATCTTGTTCTTTTATGTATTTTCTAAATTGTTTGTGAAATTTCATTTTTTTACATTCTAATGCTTTTGTGAGGATATCCATTTTCTCTTTGTATTCGTTAACATTGTTTTTAAGATTCTTTTTTTATCTTTTTACTAGCAGAAGAACCCGTGTTAGGAGCAAATTTGTTCGGTGTTAACACCAGACATTATCAATTGAGCTACTGTTGCAATGGTTAGGGGTTTGTCATTCCTTCATAAGTTTATCAGAACGAAGTTAGTTTCCTGGGAATATCACACACACTGTTAATTTAAGGGCCTTAAAATGTGGTTTTCGGAGACCCTTTATAGACTCCCGAATTTTGTGTCTCATATTGAGAAGCGCAACATATGCTTTGGTCGTCCTTCTAGGATAATTTTGTATTTTGCCTATTTCAGCATGTATTTTGAGAAGTTTTCCCTATATCCACCCTTCTACTGTGTGAAAAGTACGGTGAAGAGTTTCATAAATGATTGGTGTATTGACTCATGTTTACCATACCTAACTTTACGATGCACCAAGCATCCGAACACGAGGTATAGGCGTACATAAAGATACACAGAAAGACAGACAGACAATTCTATTGTCTACAACGTATCACCCAGATATCCAAATATGGGTATATCTACCACACAGTATCAAACAAAATCATCCTTACGATGAACCCGTATGTCGACCAAAAAAAAAAGATTAGTTAAAATGTGCTCTCAAACTAAATTAATCTAACGTGTACTTCCTGACGTGAAATAGAATTGAAAGCCTTGTAGAAACGCAATACATGTCACACAAAAAATTAACCTCTACGTTGTGCTAGGTGCCCATACACAGGAAGACCCCTTTCATAAATTATAAAGGCTTATGGTGCATGAAAATTCAGGTTATTTAGCCCCAAATGGCCCTAATATATAATATATAATATATAATAGACCTTCTGTACTATATGTCGCACGTGAAAATTGCATGAAAAAATTCTAGGTTACCACTTGACCCCCTTAATTGCATTGATGAATTATACAGTCTACGTTGGTTCCATGATAGCCTAACCTTATAGCCATTTGCAAACTTTCACAGAAATGTTAACAAATGGAGTGACATTGCTTCTTACAGAAATAGATGTAAAGTTGGATAATGTTGTCATGGTTACCGGTTTGCATTCCTTCTTTAGTATGTTAAATTCAACTAGTTGAAACCCGTCAATACATGACGGCCAATAAGAAAATATTTACTGAAGAATTTTATTATATACGTTCTTTGTACAATTATTTTTTGGCACTATTGAAACTTGAAGGGCGTCAAAAGATTGCATTCTAGACATTGCAACATACTGCTGGCCATGATTGAAAACTTGATGAGGCAAATTGAGACCTATACGTTCCAGAGTTCCCCCTTGAGCTTTATTGATTGTGATAAAGTATGTCAAGCGAATCGGAAAATGTTGCCTCTTAAAAGAAAATGATTGTTTTATCCGGTGGTGTTAAATCAAGTCGAAGGATTAGACCTCTCTGCCTAATTTTAACTGCACTTATTTCCAAATCCAAGCATTTTCATGCATATGTCATATAATTAATATGGAATCAAGTCGAAGGGTTAGATCTCTCCGCCTAATTTTAACTGCACTTATTATTTCCAAATTCAAGTAATTTTCGTACATATTTCTTATAATTAATATGGTAGCATTTAGATGCCCTTAGGAAACTTCAGATTTCTAAGGAGCATATCTATGGGTCAATCGTTTGGAGTATGTGGAAGCAAATCACTTAATTCCAAGGAATTCAAGAATTCTGAGGAGTCTAATATATACAACTGGCCGCAGGAACCGTCGCTTATAATTTTGGAATATACATTAACGAAGAAATGCGATGATGTGCAATTCCATACATTTTAAAACAATATGGACCGTATGCATGTGGCACAGTGATATTGGCACCAAATGAAACCAAGGACATAGCATTTGTTCTACTGCCGATTATTCTCTTAAATTCCTTGAGATATCATTTCCAGTGAAAACTTGTTGCAGTTTGTCAAATAATTTATATTTAGTAAGATTAATTTTGCCATTACAACACCAAAGGTCAAAGTAACCAAGCGTAGATTTCTCGCTACAGAAATACAGTGCAGAACAATGTTTACATTTGTTCGTCAAGGACCATACACTGTACGGCATAATATCTGGAATTGTTTCTGAAATTGCATTTTTATATTGGATTTTAAAAGTGGCTTCGTTTTTTTCTACGATTTCCCACTTTTTTGTGGCTAATGTTCATTTTCGTCAAATGGGTATATTTATTGCAGAATTTCTCTCCAAATTAACGTCATATTCAATAACACTATAGTGGCCTGCATCAACGCAGCCGCCAAATATTAAATGGCAAATAATACTTCCATTGCCAAAATCAACACCGTGGTTAGACTCATTGTTATGTACTCTAAACAAATAATCAATAAACAATAATATTCACGTATACAATGAAGTTCAGATACTTTCATTCTCAAGTTTGTTGCTGATGAGAATGCGATGATACTGATCGCCAATAATAAAATCCTTATAATTATTCATGCCAGCAACAATTTTTGCAATTTGCTTGCAAACGCAGCTCAGGATAACGTCCTGCATTTTGGAATAAACAGTACGAAACTGCTCTAAATAAGCAATTTCCATCACCTGATGTAGGTACAATCCTTTGCATTTCCATGACAGTAAATTAAGCAAGGGAGCATACTTCGCCAACTACTGGAATGAGCATAGACTCACTTCGACAGCCACCGTAATGGAGGGAGTTGAAGAGTTAGACTATATGTTCAGTGCTTGTGAAAAATCGTATTTTCACAGGGAAGCCCAATCTGAAGGCTACATTCTGAGCTATCGCCCCGGATTCCAGGTTCGATCCCTGGTTCGCCAAGAAATTTATTTCTGGTCTGAGGGCTGGAACGGGGCGCACTCTTGAGGCAAAACTCAGGAGAGCAAGGTTAGATTCCTATCTCAACAATCTGGGATGCAGTTTTCCGTGGTTTGCCACGTCCACTGCAGGTAAATACCGGGATAGTTCGTAACTTAAAGCCTCGGTCGTCAATTCCCCATTCCCCACTTGAATTACAAATGCACACATCAGTACAGCCATCACAATAGCACAGGTTATCAGATAAAATTTTACACACACACCAAAGTAGACGGGGCTGAGTGACCACGATGTCTGAGTCCATCAAATGAATTATATTCGTCAATTGTCTCTCATGGCGAAAGCGATTGTGGCCATCTTTTATTTAATAATTTAAAAGTATATGGCAATGTAAATCGTGGAGAATTCCTTACTGTACGGGAATAACGAAAGTAAAATATGTTAAGACAATGAATTACCAATAGCCAGAAAGAATAATTAGGAAATAAAAATACATGTCTGAGGTGAGACTCCTTCGACTATGCAAAATTCGTTCCTGGGTCCACAATGTTACCCCTGAGCCACCCAGTCAACACACTTCTAAACCAATATTAAGTTACTTAAACAACAAACGAACTCAAACGCCTGTTGAAGTTCTTCAATCCCCTCTTTTTAATTCTCAAAAACAAAGATCACACTACGATACGGTGAATCCTTTATCCGCCATTTCTCTAGAAATGTAATTCTGGTCTGAGGGCTGGAACGGGGCGCACTCTTGTGGCAAAACTAAGAAGGGCAAGTTTCGATTCCCATCTCAACAATCTGGGATTTGGTTTTCCGTGGTTTGCCACTTCCACTGCAGGTGTAATTCTGGTCTGAGGGCTGGAACGGGGCGCACTCTTGAGGCAAAACTAAGTATGGCAAGGTTCGATTCCCATCTCAAAAATCTGGGATGTGGTTTTCGGTGGTTTGCCATTTCCACTGCAGGTAAATACCGGGATAGTTCCTAACTTAAAGCCTCGGTCGCCAATTTCCCATTCCCCACTTTAATTACAAATGCACACATCAGTACAGCCATCACAATAACACAGGTTATCAGAGAAAATTTGAGACACACACCAAAGTAGAAGGGGCTGAGTGACCACGATGTCTGAGTCCAACAAATGAATTATATTCGTCAATTGTCTCTCATGGCGAAAGCGATTGTGGCCATCTTTTATTTAATAATTTAAAAGTATATGGGAACGTAAATCGTGGAGAAGTCCTTACTTTATGGGAATAATAAAAGTAAAATATGTTAAGGCAATGTATTACCAATAGCCAGAAAGAATAATTGAGAAATAAAAATATGTGTCGGAGGTGGGATTCGAACTGCTTCCATTGCGCGATGCATAAATTAAGAGTTTTGAACGCTGCGGTCTGAGCTACCGAATGACTGGGAGGAGAGTGCAATATTAAGTTACTTAAACAACATTCACTCTCAACAGTCCGTATAAGTTCTTCTATATTTCCCTATTTTTATAATATTCTATTTCTGTTTATATCGTGAAAACTTCATAATCAATATTCCCCTCCTTTATTATAATTCTTATAAATAACTATTACATTAAAACGCGATGTACATCCGCCATGTCTGTCATTAACCAAGGTGATTCTGCGCATGCGCTTGAGCCAATAATTTTGCAGTTTTGTTTATAAATTTAAAAATATGTGGTAACATACTTGTTTATTTTAAAGACACTCTGCAAATCTACAGGCCTACAGCTTTCGACAGATTGCTCTACGAAGTGAATCGGTTCTACCGTTCCCTCAATCTCGCGGTAACAAAAATCAGCTTAGTGTTTTAAATATATAGATTAGTTTTCCGGGAATATTTCAGAAACTGTTGGATTTAGAGACTTATAATTTAGTTTTCGAGGACCCTTTAGGGCCCCCGAGTTTTGTTTCTGGCACCGAGGGGCTTTGTCTCGTCGTTGTACGCCATTATATAATACTAAGAATAATAATATAATATAGGGATAGGAATATAATAGACCTGCCATACCACACCAGCAGGTGTAAATCGCGTGAAAAAAACCTAGAGTACCCCTTGACCCCCTTAAGCGTATTATACGTATTGATGAATTTTACAGCTTATTTGGTTCTGTGATAACCTTCTACCCGTTTTCAAACTTTCACACTAATGTAATTAATGGAATTGCATTGCGTCTTACAGCAATAGATGGACCTCTGAGAATCTGTTGCGTTGCTTACCGCCTTGCATTCGTTCATTAGTTTATTAAATGAAATTAGTTTTCTGGGAATATCTCAAAACATGGTTGGTTATAGGGCCCTAAAATGTGTTTTTTCCACGAGTTTTATCTCTCACATGAGGTGCTAAAAATGAGCTTTTTCTCGTCCTTCTACGCCTATTTCAGCATTTATTTTAAGGGGGTATGCCCCCTTTTATGAGAGGTACGGAGGAGAGTTACATCAATGATTAGTGTCGTGTCTCTGATGGATATCTGTACCAAATTTTACGTTGATACACCCAGCCGTTCTCGAGTTATAAGGGAACAAATTTGTCCACAGACAAACAAACAGACAGACAGACAGACAAAAAAAATATTTTCGCGCGCATCCATCATATAACAGTCTGAAACGCGTAAACAACTCAAATTTCCGTAGAAATTCAGAGAAAAACACACACATTTTCATTTTTATATATAGAGAGATATACTGCACCGCTCGGTGTTGACCGTGTTTTATTGCACAAATTTTGGTTTTACTCGCTAACCGTTGGAGATATACGAAAAGTGATAAGGACCTTTCGGATAGAAAATTAAATGTTAAAGCCCATGTATACCATCAAAAGTTTGCTATTTCTTAGCGTTCTCTTTTTATTTGAAAAGGAAATATGAAATTTTGAAACCAAAGGGTGTAGTGACGTGACAAATGTCGGTTTTACTCGCTAACTGCTGGAGATACACGAAAAGTGATAAGGACCTTTCGGATATGAAATTAAATTTCAAAGCTCGTATGTGCCATCAAAAGTTTGCTATTTCCTACCGTTCTCTTTTTATTTGATACGGAAATATGAAATTTTGAAACCAAAGGGTCTAATGACGTCACTAAAATGGTCGCCATTTTTTAATAGTGCAACATTTCGAAATCAAAAGTATCCTATATGTAAACCTGGTAAATCAGCTACATCCATGCAAAATTTCATTTAAATCGGACCAGTGGTTTTTGAGTTATTGAGTAACTGACAGACAGACAGACACACACCATCTCATTTTTAGCCTATTTTCAATTTTGAAACAAGATGTTCAGTAAAGAACATATAGCCTACTTTCTCCTAAATGTATGAGTATAGTTATAACTCGTTGTTATTATCAAAGAGTATAATAGAACTATTCTTTGTTGAAGACCTTAGAAACGATTTACCTCTACCAAACGCCACAACCTAGATAAAAACTGCTACCATCATTGAAGAAAGAAAGATAAGAAGTATATCAAGAATGTTATGGATCTGGAGACATAATCGACCGGACTGGCGGCGTGGCTCAGCGGTAACGTTCTCGCTTGCTGGGCCCTAGGTTGCAGGTTCGTATCCTGGCGCAGTCAGCTGGCATTTGAGGGTGCACAAATGCGAGGGAGCCGTGTCAGTACAATTACTGGCACGTTAAAGATCCCCTTCGGGCCAAAATTCCGGCACCCCGGTGTCTCTAAAATCAGCAGTAGTTAAAAGGGATGTAAAACCAATAACATTATTATTATTATTACGACCTGCCGTGGGCAACATCCAACTTTGAGTTGAGGCATGTCTTTACACGTCTGGTTGTGCATGGCTTTCACAACCCTAATTGAATTAACAAATCTTTCCATGACCCTACAGAGACGTGTGTATACAAACTATGTGGATATTTTCGATAATATAATCCTAACAGATAGAGTGCATTCTAGCGGCCAGAAGAAGAAACTTTTCAATAAAATCAGGGAAGTTACCTTTTTGGCAGCTAGATGTCTCGAGTAAATCTGCTGGCGAATTATGTTTTAATTAAATATATATTTTACACCATAATGTGCACAATATAACGCTTAATAACATTTTCAAGTAACGCAAAATAGGCTGTTACAAACCCTTTAAAATAAAAAGTTAAAATGTATCGTAGTATCATCTTGTCATTCTTCAAATTCGATGCGCATAGAATGATAATGGTATAGTAATCAATGGATCCCCACGTAGACTAGTCGTGACATCTATTGGTGAAATATCGAACAATATAATCCTAACAGAGCGAGTGCATTCTAGCGGCCAGAAGAAGAAACTTTTCAATAAAATCTGGAAGTTACCTTTTTGGCAGCTAGATGTCCCGAGTAAATCTGCTGGCGATTTATGTTTTAATTAAATATATATTTTACACCATAATGTGCACAATATAACGCTTAATTTTAAAACATCTGAGTCATTACAAAACAATAAACATATAACATTTCAAGCAAAAAACCTAGCTCTGATCGGGTTTGAACCATAGGCATATGAGCGATAAGTTAACGCTCTACCACTGAGCTAATTGTGTCAACGAATATCGTTCTATTTAAAATGACTTACATAGACCTTGTTAGCAAATAATGATTTATACTAAACGATTTCATCACTGGAGTATATTATTTATATATAAAGCATTTCATACCAATTTTTTTTTTATCAGAACGCTATTTTGCATGCAATACTCAAATTAGTGAAATATAAGTCCGGCACAAGATATCCGCTGCCATCTTGTCTTATTACTGAATCAGTTCAGCTTTTTAAAATCACGTCTGCACTATAGTATTACAAAATAAACTTTTAATTTCGAACGTGCCTCTTCCTTTAGAACAGTTAAAACGATTCTCGGCTCGATAATCGGAACTGGTGGGTCCCATGATATGGATTATAAAGTTTGCATAATTCGCACGGCCGCCATCCTGAAATGGTATGGCGGACGACCTTGTAGTTTGGTCACAAGACGCATCCTATACGAAGGTATGTTGTTACCAAATTTGGTAGAGATCGGATGATTTGGTTAGTCGTTATTTGATTTTACGTTTTGAACGTTTGAGTGGCCGCCATTCAGTTTTAGTAAAGATGGCGGCGATATAAAACATGACACTGAGGTGTCCTTTGCTAGTGCTACCTTTGTACCAAATTTCGTTCAATTTGCATTCACCGTGTTCGAATTGATAGGGGGGGGACAGACATTCAGAGTACACACACTCACACACACACAGACACACACACACACACACACACACACAGACTCACACACATACACACACACACACACAGACTCACACACACACATACACACACACAGACAGACACACTTTTTTCGCCCTGTGTTGATCTCATAAGTCTACTTTCATTTTTTGCAAAAATCGAAAGTAGGCTAAAAATAGGCTTATGAGATCACCTTTTGTCCGTGTGTGTGTGTGTGATTCGTGTGTGTGTCCCCCCCTAATAAAATCTAAACGTCTGGGGCGATTTCAATGAAACTTGGAAAGTTCATAGCACTATTCCCGGCGACCTCGACCGTGCCCTTCAAATTTTGTTAGGACTCACCAATCCAACATGGCGGTTGTGCGAAATATTTCACCAGCATTCAATATCTCCAAAACTATTACCGATATTACCCTGACATTTTCTATGGTGATAGAGGGAACTACCATAAGTTCACTTATGTGACTTTTGAATACCTGGTAACTACAAAACCAACATGGCGGCCAAGCGAATTTGCGACTTTTAAATAGACGTTTCTCGCGATTTGACCAACCAAACGCAATGAAACTTGGTACAGTATATGTTTATATACATTGTAATGCACCGACATCTAACTTCGTTCAATTGTTTACATAATCACAAGATGGCGGATGTGCGAAATATTTCACCGACATTCTATATCTCTGAAACTATTAGCGGTAAAACCCTGAAATTTTGTACGGAGATAAAAGGCACTACTGGAAGTCCATCTATAAGACTTTCAAAAACCGGTTAACTACAAAACGAACATGGCGGCCAAGCGAATTTGAAAATTTTAAATAGACCTTTCTCGCGATTTAATGTTCCAAGCGCACTGAAACCTGGCACAGGAAATATTTATACACATTGTAATCCACTGGTATCTAATTTAGTTCAATTGTTTACATAACCTCAAGATGGCGGCAGTGCGAATTTTAAAATTAAGATTTTATTTATTGTTATGTAGTCATGCGATCGAAGTGAAAGTTTGAATAATGAACCTACGCAATAATTTTCCTTTAATGGTACAAGACTCTACGGCCTATACATTTAACAATCCAACATGGCGACCATCCGAAATATTTAGACGATACTGAATATCTACGAATCTATTTTAGTAATCAAACTGCATTTTTTAATGTTCATAGGGGCGATGAACTTAAGTTCACCGATAGGACTTTAAATAACCTGGTGATCACAAATCCAAAATGGCGGTGACGCGAATTATAAATATTCACATCACATGGACTTTTCTCGCAATTTAACCATCCGCGTGCAGTGAAACTTGGTACAGTAAATCCTTATACGAATGTTAATCCACTGGCATCTAATTTATTTCAATTGTTTCCATAACCTCAAGATGGCAGCTGTGAAAAATTTTAAAATCTCCTTGTTTTTTCTTGTGTCCTAATTATGCGATTGAAGTTTGAATACTACACGTTCACAATAATCTGCATGTAACAGTACATAACTCTAGGACCTACATATATAAAATCCAACATGGCGACCATCCAAAATATTTAGTCGGTTCTCAATATCTACGAATCTATTACAGCAATCAAACTGAAATTGTGTATGTTGATAGTGGCAATTAACATAAGTAGGATATATGAAAATAGGCTGTATAGTTCTTCACGGAACTACTTGTTATATATTAGTATGATGATTAACTGATCAGCTCCTCAAAACGGAAAGAAGAATCATTAGAACGTGCATAAATAAAAAGTATCTGGTTGAGGGAGTCTGGAGGATTCTCCCAAATGAAATTGTCTATCGTGAGATTGATCCAATCACCAGCACAATGAAGAAGAAAATAATTTAATATATTTTTCACATCTTACGGCTTCCAGAAAACAGAATTGTACGCCAACTAGTGATGATAAATCTAGGAAAGAAAACTGGACAGAAATGGAACCAAACATTCCAACAAGATCTCAAAGCAGTTGGACTCAAGATAACACATGCCGAGGAGAAAAATAAAATTACCAGCATTCTTAAAACTCACAAATTTTCTGCAGAAATGACACATAGAAAGCCTATGGAGATTTCAGATGAGTTGAGAAAATCCCGATCTGAAAGAATGAAAAAGTACTGGAATGAGCGCAAGAACCAAGCAGTACTACCTTCAAAGAAGAAGTGATTGTGGAACGACTCAAGTGATCCAATGTGACCAATCAAGATTAATAATAATCTACGCTGACGAGTGTATCATTGTATACCGAAACATGGACGTTTTAATTTAATTATGAAACTTCTTAGTGTTTTACAAGACTGATTTTATAATTTGAGATTAATATCAGTCATTACGGAGAATATTTAATGTTTAATGTCTATGCATTTTATGTAAATACTTGTTTTCCAGGCTAATGCTATTGTACACAATTTATGTTCACCGACTGAAAATATTACTTCTTCTTCTTCTTCTTATGCGCGAATGGGTCTCCTAGGACCACGTGGAATCAACACTACTTGGCCTTGATGTTTGCCCAATAACTCTTCATGCGCAACGATTGAGCTAGTCTTCGTTGCTGCAACCAGACGTGTCTGGTAGGTCTTCTCTCTTCTGCCTCAAAACCCCGTGTATGAGTAATATTCCTAATTTCCTCTCGATCCTTGAGATTGGTAAAACCTAATTCAGCCAAGTCCTTTTCCGCCTGTTTGTACCAATTGGACCTTGTTGCCTTTTTCTGCAAAAACGTATATATTTTATTTGTTAACCTAGTTGGGTCCATTCTGTCCAAATGTCCCATGAATTGGATCCTTCTCATACGGATTGTGTCTGTGATTTTAGTAATTTTTAAATAGATGTCAGCATTAGGTTTCGGAAGGTGAATCCCATCTTTGATTCTTGGTCCCAAAATTTTTCGCATGATTTTGCGTTCCTTAATCTCCAATTGAATTCTCAGTGTTTTATGTTGTAAATTAGGTGTCTCGGCTGCATAAAGGGCTCCAGGCAAGACTACTGTGTTATAATGTTGAATTTTACAATTCCAAGAAAGGCATTTTTTGTTAGAAAATTGTTTTGTCAAATGGAAAGCAGTTTCCATTTTCTGTAGTCTTGCTTCTATAGCTTTTCATTCGTTGCCAGTTTCATTGATCCATTCACCCAAATACTTGAAGTCTTTCACTCGGGAAACCTGACAATTACCGATGCGGAACTTTCTATATTATCTTACACAATATAAATCAGAGATTCCCGAGTACAAGCAAACTCATACTTTTAAAATTCCATCTACTGTATGTAATTCACACACCTCGTGAGTTTAGTCGTCGACAGAATGTTATCTGGAAAATAGGTTTCTGCAGCGAGATGTTAGGGCACGTAGTGTCTAGACACATTATACTGTTATAGGCACTTGGCACAGCGAAACGGCCGTAAAGAGCACTCCAGTCTTCAATCACATCCAGATCGTATCCAAATGCCTGTGCTATTTATGACTACACTAAACATGGACGTATTAAAATCTAACAGCTTCTTTCGCTTGAAATTTAATTCCGTAATAACATCTTTATGAGAAGTCTGAATGTGTGGAAGTGGTAAGTGTGTATAATCCAATTGCTCTTCTTTGTGTAACATTCTTCGACAAGAAAGTGCAGCAATATGTTAGCACTCAGTTAAGAGTTATAAAGATGAGTAAGGGATATTTGCATCGAGTTGATGTGAAGTATCTGCTTTGAACTGTTGAAATACCATACGATAAAATTAGCAAGTAGTTCCGAGAAGAAGTAAATAGCCATTTGTTTTACATTCTAGGGTTCATTTTCGTTTCAAATTTCCCTCGCAAATTGAATATATAATAATAATACATTTATTACAAATGGACATCTCAATTATATACATGAATTTACACTTTCTGTTATGCGTATGAATTTATTGATTTCGTCCTTTTGTTGCATAGTTCCAGTGGTAGCGTTCACACTTTTTGTTGCACAATGAACATTCACACGATTCATTTGCTTCGTGTTTTCGCAGATAAGATGGTGGAACCAGTG
Source organism: Meconema thalassinum (assembly GCA_946902985.2). NCBI lineage: Eukaryota > Metazoa > Arthropoda > Insecta > Orthoptera > Tettigoniidae > Meconema > Meconema thalassinum. The sequence continues at coordinate 510,592,060 of OX336393.1, read as the reverse complement.
AACTGCCAGTCTCGTTGTCACATGTCGTAGTTTGAAATTCTCCTTTGTCCATTCTCGATCTATCACGGCTCCTGTGCCGCAAAATTCTTTTGGAATGTCTTTTCCCTTCTTTCTGAGTGTTGTTAAAATATGTACTGAGGCGTCAATTCTGGTTAGGAGCAAGTTTGTTCTCAGATCGTCGATAAGGAAATTAAAATGAAAAAAGAAATTCACATGGAAAATTAAATTTTCAAACACTTGAAACATGTTAATAAAATGGAGTTGCGATATAGACAGATGTTGAATTCTACCTTATGAAACTTGCCTAGTCACACTCCTTTTCAGCTAGCATATTACAGAAGTAGCTGGTCGGATAATCTCAACATACAACAGAAGACGCCGTTTCCAAATGGACCCCGATGGAATGAGGTGAAAACGTAACTCTGATGTGGCTATAGAGCCTCTCAAACTCGACGTCCGTCGATGTCAACAAGCCCACTCTCGTTGCATCAAGAGAATCAGCTGTTCTTGGGGTTACCAGTTGTGAATCCAATATCCAAATATACAAATGCACATTTTGGCCGAATTATTCAGATGTGACTGGCAAAAACGTAGAATGCTTCAAAATTATTGAGATATTCTCAGTTAAAACACCTTTCCTTCTGATAATCAGTAGCCTATATGGCTAATACAATTTGGTTACAATTTTATGACAATAAAGCAGCTATTTCTTTTAAATTCAAATTTGTGAGGATTTCCATTTCATTTTATACAGGCTGCCAGGAAATGTTCTCCGCAGCGAGTACGTAGCGTCAGCAGTTACGTTGGCAGCACAATGTGAAGCGGTATAGTGAAGGCCACATGTGTGGGTGTAGGCTGTCGAAATGGTCAGTGTGTGTTGCAGTAAGCGAACGTTCAGATAGAGTGCATCATTGTACAGGCAATTAGGTTTACTATTGAAGTGGGAAGGAAAGAGACCGAGAGGAAGACCGAGAGACAGGTGGCTGAAGGGGGTGGAAGAAAGCGTGAAGAAGAGAGGAGAAGACTGGACAAGGGTGGAGGCTGAGAGATGGTGGGAAGACAGAAGACGTTGGAGAGACTTGTGTTCCAAACAGACCCGGCCAGTGGCTGGAAACTGTGCAAGATGATGGTGATTGAAGAGAGAGCTCTTTTGGTGGAATTGGTTTTTCGGAAAGGCAATCACTTTACAGAAAAAGTAAAACTAAAATTTCAGGCTCCAAATTCAAAATGTCCAAACCGGGATACCGCTCGGAGATTGATAAGTAGCCTACATTTAGTTTGACCGGCTCACAAACTAATCCAAAAACGATTGATTAACTTGAAGTGAGTTGCGTGCAGTCCATTACGCAAGAAACTTTAGTAAAAGTGGTCGGTTGATTTCCCAGTTTGGGGGCTGCGACAAGGCGGTGCCCTGTGTACTTTGGGTGTGTGTAGAATCTGTCTGAAGGCTGGTGTTAATTGTGATGACTGTATTAGTGTGTGTTATCTGTTTTCAATTCAAGTAAAGACAGCAGACATAGATTTTTTCAAGTAGTTCCTACTTTTGCCGCTAACGACTACTAGTTCAGAACTTGAATACCGTGCCAAATGCCACCGCAGTCGGCTCCTGGCGACGAACGTCGGAACCTAACTGTGTTTGTCGAATGTTTAACCTATATATATATCATTTAGTTTCACACAGTGTAGCCTCTGTGGCTTAGGCGGCAGCACGCAGGCCTCTCACCGCTGGGTCCGTGGTTCAAATCCCGGTCACTCCATGTGAGATCTGTGCTGGACAAAACGGAGGCAGGCAGGTTTTTCTCCGGGTACTCCGGTTTTCCCTGTCAAAATTTCATTCCAGCAGCACTCTCCACTATCATTTCATTTCATCTGTCATTCATTTCATCATTGCCCCAGAGGAGTGCGACAGGCTTTGGCAGCCGGCACAGTTAATATCCTCGCCGCTAGTTGGGGGCTTCATTCATTCCATTGCTGACCCGGTCGGAGACTGGAAGCAGGCTGTGGATTTTCATTTTCATTTAGTTTCACACAGGTGTAATTAGTGGAGGGTTCTTTAACATGCCATAAATCTATGACATGGGACCGACGGCCTTACTTCCCCTCCGAAGGAAGGCATACTGAGGGATTTTAACGCTCTTAAAAATCCGACGGCTTCGGCCGGGTTTGAACCCGCGATATTCGGCATACAAGCTCAGCATGCTACCGACTACGCCACCAAAGCCGCCTTTAGTGAAAGTCTTCGACAATATGTGTAGACGTGTTGAAGTCTGTCTTCGAACACAAGGACAACACTTCCTGCATCTGTTGTGAATGGCTGTGGTGAGAGCAAAGTTTAGTCCACTGTTTGTTTTGATACACGCGACAGCCGTGCTACCAACGTAACTGCTGACGCTACCTCTCGCAGCAGCATGTAGGCACTGCGGAGAACATTCCCTGACGCCCAGAATTATTAATGTTAAACTAATAACGCTGATGAAGATATCATATATCTATCGAAACATGTACCTTTAAAATATTAATATACATCATTTCACAGCATTGACAAGGCGGATTGTATAAAACATGTCTATGAAATATTTTTTAGAAAAATTTGAAGAATACACTATTTTTAGACAGAGAGTGGGTGTAGAGGTGGTTGGAGGAGTTAACATATGACTTTTTAAGTTTTTTTAAGTTTGAACATATAACCTACTTTCCCAATATTTTTTTGAAAAAAATTGAAAAATACACTATTTTTGAACTGAGAGTGGTATAGAGGTATGTGTATGAGTTAACATATGACTTTTTGGATTTTTAGTTTAAACATATAGCCTACTTTCCCAGTATATCTTGGACATCATTAAGGTTATTGGTTTGTTGGTCGGTACATGGGGCACAACCCGAACTTCTTCGCCAAGTTCTACATAGATTTTCATTTGGATAATAGCTTTATTAAAGGCATCTCTGTTACAGCATTACAAATTTCAGTTCTGATGCTCAAGAACTATCTTTATGAACTATGAATATATTTCGATACCAGTAAGTTCTACAAGACGGTATAAATGATGTAGCTCATTCGTGATGTATGCTGCAGTCCAGACATTACATTCACCTCGGGATTTGATGAGTTTTTGAATGGTATGGACTCCGTCTTGAGAAAAGGATTCATGATGAAAATTAATAAATGTAAAACAAAAATACTGGAATGCAGCCGAAATAAATCAGAAACCTCTATGGACATGAAATTGGCAGGTGAAAAGCTGAAGGAAGTAGGAGACTTCTGTTACTTAGGAAGCAAAATAACTGGTGATGGACGAAGCAAAGAGGATATAAAAGTAGGTTGGCTCAGGCAAAGAAAGCATTTCTACAAAAAAGGAATCTGTTGACATCGAATATTGATTTAGGTATTAGGAAGTCATTTTTGAAAGCCTTTGTCTGGAGCATGGCGCTCTATGGAAGTGAAACTTGGACTATTGGTGCAGCAGAAAAAAGGAGAATTAAAGCATTTGAAAAGTGGTGTTACAGGAGAATGATGAAGATCAGATGGGTAGATAGGGTTACAAACGAAGAGGTATTAAGAGGAGTGGGAGAGGAGGGATGATTCTGGCTACTGCTAATGAAGAGAAGAGATAGGTTAGTAGGACACATATTAAGTCACCCAGGAATAGCATGCTTAGTTATGGAAGGAAGGGTCGAGGACAAGAAGTGTAGGGGTAGACCAAGGTTAGAATATGTTAAACAGATTGCCTCGGATGTAGGGTGTGGTAGCTATGTTGAGATGAAACGATTAGCTCAGGACAGGGAGGCATGGACAGCTGCATCAAACCAGTCAAAAGACTGAAGACTCAAACAACAACAACAACAACAACAACGGGAACAAAACAGCGTAAGCTATACACATGGTCGAGAAACAATCATAAATATCTCGCTCACGTGCGAATTTCATTGCGAGATGACTGTATAGGAAGCACACAGAACATCTTGGATGTCTTCGGCCGCCCGTCTCCTCCCTAGTTGCAATCAGCGGGCAATGACCAGCCGAGTTTACTGTTGGGATAGGACTTCCTCTGCAATACCCTTCACTATTAAGATCTGGTCGGTGCTCGAGTCTGGCAACCACCACACGGCGCACGCTTTATTTTGTCACAGTTCACAGTACTACAAGATTTCCTGAATGGTTAAAGAACAAACCTATGCATTCCTATTCATGTAAGAGGAAACGCGTAGCTGTTTATTGCTATGAGATTATTACGGTATTACAAATGTCTTGTGAGACCAATTTTGGAATACGCCACGAGTGTGTGAGAGCCGTACCAATCAACTCTAACGAACAAATTGGAGATGGTGCAAAGGAAAGCTGCAAGATTCGTACTTGGCAAATCCTCCCAATCTGATAGTGTCTCTGACATGTTAAAGTCATTGGGTTGGGAATCCTTGCACAGCAGAAGACATGAAAGAAGACTTCAGGAGATGTACAAAGCATACACAGGGGAGCCGGCCTGGAATGAGTCGCGAAACAGAATGCATGAGCCAGATTATATGGGTAGGAGAGATCACGAATACAAAATTAGGCCCATCATTCAAAAAACAAACTTAGCTAAGTATTCTTTTATAATCAGGAGTATTCAAACATTGAATAAGTTACCTGAAGAAGTCTTAGAACCTTTTCCTAACAGTTTAAAAGTTTTCAAGAAAAATTAAATGTTGCATTCATGGAACCCTGAGACATTTGGAGAGTAATTGAGTTATAGGCAGCATGTAAATATCTTGTTACCACCAGGTTTTGCCTAACTGTAACAGTACCTATTAATACATATACAAATTAATAAATAAATTATTATTGGGTCGTTTGGGCCATCTATGGACCACGGTGCTTGTAGTCTGCCACTTGTGGTGTTTTTGGTGGATTGTTTGGCGGCTGCTTGTTTGCTGAAATCTTGAGCCTCTTTGTTGGACCAGTAATGATTCATTTTCTTGCTGAACTCTGTCTTACGATCCTCGGACCATTTCCTGGACGCGTTGTGGTGAGCTTCTGTAATGGATGCGAGGAAAGGTCTGTTAGCGACTCCTGTCATTCATTGTGTCTTGTTGAATATTAAGTTAGCTTGCCACGGTGCGTGAGTGGATAGCGTGTCGGTCTACTAACCCCAAGATTGCAGGTTCGCTCCTGGCCGAGGTAAGTGATTTTTGAAAGGCGGAAAAAATACGACACGCATGTCATACGATGTTGGCATGTCAAAGAACCCATTTGAATTCAGTAGGCCGTGTTCATAATGGCAAAATTAATCTCGGGAGTTTCCGCCAACATAAAGTTCCTCATTTCTATACTAGAAAGCGCTATAGTGTTCAAGGAGCTTAGATATCTAACCTCCTTGACTTTCATAGTGATTCAAGGAGCAAAGAAATTCGACATGCGAGCTACCCTCTGGGTGTCAAATTACAAAGCTTGCTCCCAGCACCCGAGGCCATACGATATTAGTATTATTATTAATATTAAGTTCAGCAAGATCCTTCTCTATTTGTTTGATCCACAAGGACCCAGTGGCTTTACCCTTCTTGGCTACCTTGAAGATCTTATAAGACAGCCTGGTGTGGGGTGGTCCATACTGTACAGGTGACCATAGAAAGCCAGGCGTCTCCTTCTGATGGCATGGGTGAGATTTTCCAGGTGTTTATAGAGTTCGCAATTTGGTTTGGACCATCGTCTCACATCTGGAAAGATCCTTGGTCCCACTATTTTCCTCAAGAATTTCCTTTCCTCTACCTCGAGGGCCCTTAGGGGGTCTTCTTAGTTAAAAACAGGCACTAAGCTGCGTAGAGGATTGATGGTCTGACTACTGCATTACAGTGTCTTTAATTTTTAACTGAAAATGTTAGAAGCAGGTTCCACACTATTAATAATGGTCTGCCACAGGGATCAGTTCTATCTCTTCTGCTATTCAACGTGTATACATATAATCTGCCCGAAACTCTATCCCGAAAATTCATCTATGTGGACGATATAAATCTTACAGTCCAAAATACCACCTTTAATGAAGCAGAGGATATAATGAATGCAGATCTTCAGAAGATGGATGAGTACTTCAAGAAGTGGCGCCTCCAGCCAAGTGCCTCAAAATCTGAAGTAGTCACATTCCACCTTAACAACCTAGAGGCAAACTACCAACTTAGAGTTAAGTTTAGGAATCAATACCTAAAGTACAACAGATGTCCTAAGTACTTAGGCATAACATTGGACAGGACACTGACTTAGCAACAACATACAGAAAAAACTGCTGAAAAACTAAAAAGTTGCAATAACATACTTAGTAGGTTAGCTGGAACATTATGGGGCGCTGACGCCAGCACACTCAGGACTACCGCTCTGGCTGTCGTGTGTTCTCCAGCTGAATATTGTGCAGGCGTGTGGTTGAACAGCTCTTACTGCCAACTCCGCCAGGCAATGCGCATCATCTCTGGTACTCTACGTTGCACCCCTACCCAGTGGCTACCGGTACTTTGTAATATTGCTCCACCCCATATAAGGAGACAGCAAGCTCTTGTTCGCTTGTGGTACAGGATCAAAGAAAATGCTGAGCTTCCTATTCATCAGGATGTCATACGGCTCTCTACAAAGAGGTTGAAATCCCGAAAGCCGGCATGCAAAACGGCTATTGATCTTTCGTCCACTGAGTTCAACCTCCGAAATGCCTGGAGAGATGAATGGAGAAACTCCTCACCTAGCGGCCTACTTCAAATCAGTGACCCAACCACAAGACTTGCTGGTTTTAATCTTCCTCGGGCAGTTTGGTCAAGGCTGAACAGAATCCGATGTGGTACTGGTCGAACAGGTGCAGCCCTACACCAGTGGGGTTGGATAGATTCCCCCCGATGTGACTGTGGTTTTGAAATGCAGACTATCGAGCATATTGTGCAGGAGTGCCCTCTGTATTCATATCCCGGCGCCTTGGATGATCTCCACTCAGCAACTCCTGATGCAATTGCGTGGATTACAGACCTTCCTGTCTAAATTTGAAAAAGATGGTCCTAATGCTGTGGATAGTGTTTATTGTAAATAGTGTATATAATTCTTTTCTGTTTTGTAAGCATCGTACGTTAAATAAAAAAAATGGAAAAAATCTAGTCGTTGTGCAACACTGCAATCTGCCATGGAGGAAAGAATAAGAGGAGATGCCCTGAGCTCGTTTGAGTGAAGCCAAGCGCTGCGTCTGAAGTGGGCGTAACCTTAACTTGTATTCGGTGTTCCGTGACTTGCATTTGGTTGTACGAATCGAATAAGTGCTCTGTTTATTAATTTTAAGGTTCGCATTCTTGAATATCGAAATGTGTACGAACAATGAGTGAAAGTGGTTGTGCTCGAAATTAGGCCTAAAACTGATGAATTCCTCAACACCAATAAGATCATAAAAATCAATTTGGTGTAAATACCGTGATTAGTTCTGCATCATTATGATAGTTCCCAAGATGTTCCTTCTTTGGTAGTCTATAACTCGCACCTTCTTACACCTGTATTCAATTTAATCAGTGTTTCAGCGTATTATTACGTTTTGCCGCGTCTTCCTTACAAAACTTGCCTTGCATAGGTGCTCTCACATTTCTATTTAAATTGGTTTTTAAAACGATAACGCAGCTTATTTGTGCCAAGTACCGTGATGTACAGAGTGTATTCTGCCATCCAAGAATAAATCTTGACTTGTCATTGCAGTTTTATGTCACTAAAATCCATCACTAGTTGGAGTGGTTTACGGCTTTAAGAATAGGAACAGCCCTTTTCTTGCTACCCAAAGTGGGCGTGCTATTTGGCTTCAGCAGCTTGCATTAGGCAGCGCAGCGAAAGCATCTCCTTCCGTTCTTTCCTCCATGGCAATCTACTATCGGCCACCACCACGGCAATCCCTAAATGGGGAACGCTGATAGTTCATATTTTCAAACAATATATATATACGTAGAAATTAAATGGATTCTTTGCATCACCTTGAGGTACCTCACAGTATGTATGTGACTTATAACCTGCACTCTCGATACGTCAGGTATGAAATCCACGCTCTAAATGCAGTGGTTATGCTCTTAAAATTATGTTTTGCAAGATGAAAAGTGTGAAGTGCAAGTACAAAGCGTTCCTGGCTTTAATGTGGAACTAGATGACACCTCGTCCCTCTCTTGTGTTCTTGAGGGAGCGACAGAGATGGAGAAGCCCAACCTTCAATTAAATTTTTGTGAATACTCTTGCTATTTTAGGAATTAGCTGGGAACACTTTGTCCATCCCACAGCGTAAGTTTATCGTCAAAGAGTTTGGTGGTTGCGGTTCTCTAACACAAGGCAAGGCTTGTACAAAGAAACCCCGACCCTAGCGAGGTAAAGAGCGTGGTGTGTCTGTGTCGTAAGGTCATTAGCGCACAGCACAACCCTTGGTCCCTTGGTCCCTCGGCTTGACCTGACATAATCAAAGGAATGCTCAAATACCACTTTTAATACTTGAAAGAATTAATGGTACGATTTTTCACACGTTCAGGCTCTGTATTTTTGGTACGAAAATAGTGCTCTTGTCCCCATGTAAATTACGAGCACAACAGGAAAGCTGAAGAGAATATTCCTGACCAGGCGCGGCTGGTGCTAAACGGCTCTCAGGTGAACCTCTCTTGAACGACTCCATAAATATATCTATTTAATAAATGTATTTTTGTTCGACCATCGCGAAATGTAAATAGCCTATTATGTGTCAGAAAACTGTACTCATTATAGTACACGTTTTCAATATGATACAGTTTCTCCCGCCAATCAGAGCTGAAGAAACAGCAGTGTGACCAATTAGGTAAGGATAGCATTGCACCTGTGCTGACGTCCACGGCCTCTTATTTTAAATTTCACTGCGTGGCTTACAGTGTCATAGTGCGGTATTCGAGGAGGCCATGGTTCCCTCTCAGTGCCACGCGCCGATCAAATCGGCTCTCGCTGCTCACGCCAAAAGTGCCAAAGCCGGCGCGCTGTTTATCTTATATTTGTACATTTATGTAGGCATATGTCCGTGATTATATCATATTGTTGGAAAGGTGAGGTTTCAAGCTTGCCTGTCCGGTGTTTACTTTCTTCCTTCGAAGTCCGTTACGCGATAGGTTTGAGTTTGTATTCACGCCCTCCCTTTGCGCTCCCCCAATCACGCGCGTTCCCGCCAAAATTGCGGTTCAGTTGTTTTCTTCTAGTTGACGGTTTCTGCCTACAGATGAATCTAAGAACTTTCTACAGCTGAAAACGTAGTTTTTTTTCGAATATGACTCAAAACTGATTTTTTTTCAAAAAATTGAATAATTATGAGAATAACCTCAATTAAAAAAGGGTTAAATGCCGTATTTACTTTTATGAACATAATGTATGAAAGAATGAGGTATAGGTTATAATGCAAAGCAAAAATAATGATTATATAGTTGGAAATGTGGTAGTATTTTTTTTTTCTCGTGTAGCCTCCTGAGAGGCCGAGTGCAGGTCTTTCTAGTCGACGCCCGTGGGCGACCTGCGCGTCGGGATGAGAGAATGGATGAAGATGAATGAAACTGGGCAAGGATGTGGAAAGAAGCAGCCGTGGCCTGTCAGGAGGTACTGTCCCAGCATTTGCCTGGTGTTGAAAATGGGAAACCACGGAAAACCATTTCAAGAACAGCCGACGGTGGGGCTCGAACCCACGCGTCTACCGAGTCAGCAGAGAGCTTGGCCCCTTGACCTAACGCTGCGCTTTAGCGCGCGTAGCCACTACTGTCGGGGTGGTAGTAATGATTTTATTCGAATAGTCGGCATGACCTTTGAAAATGGCCTGGCATTCTTGGCAAGTATTTCAGGCAATGGCTTGGCACTAAGAGGGTTTTAAATACTAGGTATTCTCTGCGTCCCATGCGCTCTGTTTAGTAAATAAAACTGGCGAAATCTTCACAGGTATTTACGAATATTTATGTCTTCTTCTTCTCTTCATCATAGTCGTTTACCCTCCAGGTTGGTGGAACCCACGGACTCAGCGAGGGAACGCACCACTACCGCCTCTACGGGCACTGTCCTAGAGATGGGAACATCTAATCGGAGTGGATACAACTGGTGAGGTGTGATTGGCACCTCGCCCAGGCGGCCTCACCTGCAAAGCGAACAGGGGCCTCATGAGGGAAGGTAATGGATGGTCAGGATGGATAGGCAAGTAAGATGGAAGGTGGCGGCCATGGCCTTGAAGAAGGTACTGCACCCGTATCCACGTGGTCTTACCTGTTGAAATCCGATGGAACTGCTGGATCGTAGAATCTGGAAGCGCCCGGCTGAAATGCCCCTAAAATTCTACCAACTAGGATCAACCAGGGATAAGGATACCTCTCTTATAAAGAATGCGATAGGAAGACGCCAGTGGTCGATAAAATGAAAACGAAAAATAACTCAAAGTGAGCTAACGAGACTCTAAAAATGACTAAATTAATCTCGAGCGTGGCGCTAGGCACACAAAAAACTGACCCACTGGTCCTCGTAGCACATCCAATTTCTAGTATAAATGACCAAGACATCCGAAGTATTTAAAATTGACCAACAGTTTATTAATCTAAAGACTGTTGCATGGTGGACTATCTCTCCACTAAACAAAACAATTCACCACTACTGAAGCGTAGAATTCTCATAATATCATTAGCTTCGAAATATATTCAAAAATGCTCTCAAAATACAGTATCCTAATCGCATGTAAAAAAAGAGTTTCAAAAATATTTAAACAATATTATATACACTCGTTACATATTTAATTGATCCTCAAAGTTTATGATATTATTTACATTTATACATTACTAGCTGAAGTACCCGTGCTTCGCTACGCGTCATAATTAAATTAAAATGTGACAGTGTTAAAACAGGGTATAGGCGAGGTACTGCGCAGAGGGAGATTAAGGATGGAACATTTTGTCCAACTACACCGCTCGGCGTTGACCGTGTTTTATAGCACAAATTTAGGTTTTACTCGCTAACCGTTGGAGATACCTTTCGGATAGAAAATGTAATTTTAAACCTCGTATATCCCATCAAAATTTTGCTATTTCTTAACGTTCTCTTTTTATTTGAAATGGAAATATGAAAGTTTTAAACCAAAGGGTGTAGAGACGTCACTAAAATGGTCGCCATCTTTAAATAGGGCAAAGTATTGAAATCAAAAGAAACCTATATGTTAACCAGCTAAATCAGCTACTTCCATGTAAAAATTCATGTAAATCGGACCAGTGGTACTTGCGTGATTGAGTAATACACAGACACACACCATCTCATTTCTTGCCTCGCTTCGCTCGCGTCATAGTCGTGTCATATTGTTATTCAATGAAATGCAGGTTTAACCCCGTTACCACCACTTTAGAACCTGAATATCCAAAAATTCCTCCTTAGTAGACTTTTTCGACACACAACAAACATATCCCCAAAATATCATTCTTCTAACTTTAATAGTTTGGGTTAGTCGATGAGAGTGAACATCCAAAAATCCTTCCTTAGTGGACGTTTTTCTTCCAGAATTTCACCCCTCCCCATAGGCCCCTTAAATTGGATTTATGAAAAAACGGTCGAACACCTATTTATTTTATTTATTTGTTTATTTTTAATCTGATTATTTTCCTCCGAGTTTCAAACTCCTCGCCTATGTCGTTTAAGATATACACGCTCCGTTAAGAATCTTTCAAACCCCCCCCCCCACTTTTCATCCCTTTCACCTCATAATATACACTACATCGAAAAACTATTAGACATGTGCCAGCTTATTTTTAATGATTAGTATATATGCCAAGTATCACATCCACAAATGAAACCACTCGTGAGATATTGTTATTCAATGAAATGCACGTTTACCCCCTTAACACCTATTTAGAACCTGAATATTCATAACTCTTTCCTTAGTGGACGTTTTCAACATACAACGAACATATCCCCAAAATGTCATGTTTCTAACTTCAATAAGTTTGGCTGGGCGATGATGAGTGAGTCAGTCAGGACATTTTTTTCATTTATTTTTGATAATTTCACCCCTCCCCATGAACCCCTTAAATTGGATTTATGAAACCAACGTTCGAACATCTACTTACTTATTTAAAACTGTTTTCCCCCTGAGTTTGATGAGTGAGTAAGTGAGTCAATCAGTTAGGACACTTTCTTTCCTGTTTTTCGCCCAGAATTTCACCCCTCTCCAAGGGCCCCTTAAATTGGATTTATGAAAAAACGGTCGAACACCTATTTACCTGTATTTTAAGCTGCTTTACCCGCCGAATTTCAAACTTCTCGCCTATGTCGTTTAAGAGATACACGCTCCGTTAAGAATCCCTCAACCCCCAATTTTCACCCTTTTCACCTCATAATATACACCACATCGATAAACCCTTAGACATATGTCTGATTATTTTTAATGATTAGTTTATATACCGAATATTACATCCCCAAAGAAACAAATCATGAGATATCGTTATTCAATGAAATGCACGTTTACCACCTAAACATCTCTTTAAAACCCGAATAAACAAAAATCATTCCTTAGTTGACGTTTTCGACATACAGCGAACATATTCCCAAAATTTCATGTTTCCAACTTTAATAGTTTTCGCCGGGCGTGATGAGTGAGTGAGTCAGACAGGACATTTTCTTTCAATTATTTTTACCACAATTTCACCCCTCCCCATGGGCCCCTTAAATTGGATTGATGATAAAACGCTTGAACACCTATTAACATATTTTTAAGCTGTCTTTTTCTCCTGAGTTTGAAGAGTGAGTGAGTTAGTCAGTCAGTTAGGACATTTTCACTCCTTTCTTCCCCCCATAATTTCACCCCATCCCATGGGCCCCTTAAATTAATTTATGAAAAAACGGTCGAACACCGATTTACTTATTTTTTTAGCTGATTTTTTCCCGCTGAGTTTTAAATTTCTCGCCTATGTCGTTTAATAGATAGGCCAACACGCTCCGTTGGGAATCCTTCAACCCCCACTTTTAACCCCATTCACCTCATAATAATACACCACATCGAAAAACCCTTATTTTTAATGATTAGTTTATATGCCGAGTATCACATCCACAAATGAAATCACTCGTGAGATATTGTTATTCAATGAAATACAGGTATAACCCCCTTAAGACCCCTTTAGAAACTGAATATCCAAAAATCCTCCCTTAGTGTACGGTTTTGACATTCAACGAACATATCCCCAAAATGCCATGTTTCCAACTTCAATGTTTTTGGCTGGGCGATGATGAGTGAGTGAATGAGTCTGGACATTTCCTTTCTTTTTTTTCTTCAGAATTTCACCCCTCCCGATGAACCCCTTCAATTTGATCGATCAAAAAAACCTGTCGAACAGCTATTTACTTACTTTAAAGCATTTTTCCCCCTGAGTTTGATGAGTGAGTCAGTCAGTCAATCAGTTAGGACATTTTCTTTCCTATTTCCCCCCAGAATTTCACCCCTCCCCATGGGCCCCTTAAATTGGATTTATGAAGAAACGGTCAAACACATATTTACTTCTTTTTTATGTTGATTTTTATTCGCTGAGTTTCAAACTCCTCGTCTATGTCGTTTAAGAGATACACGCTCCGTTAGGTATCTTTCAATCCCCACTCTTCACCCCTTTCAACTCATAATATACACCACATCGAAAAACCCTCAGACCCGCGTCTTCTTATCTTTAATGATGAGTTTATATGCCGAGTATCACATCCCCCAATGAAACCAATCGGGAGATATTGCTATTCAATGAAATGCAGTTCTACCCCCTTAACACCCTTTTAGAACCTGAATATGCAAAAATCCTCTCTTAATGGGCATTTGCGTCCCTTGAGGAAGCTGCATACCAAATTTCATTCCAATCCGTTCGGTGGTTTCTGAGATTTCGTGATGAATGAATGAGTGAGTGGTATTTGACAAATATATAGTAGAAGATGGTGTCAAGTCTTTGTTATGCTAAACTCGGTTGACAGTGCTGTGTGAGTAGTTGAGTAACTAACGGGATTTCAAGTAAAGATCCTCATTTTCTATACCGGTAGTGCAGAGCGCAAATGGCATCCAGTCGGCCGTGTTTCGACTTGAGCTATGTTGCCATGGAAACTTTCTGCCTTGCCATTCCTTCATGAGTATATTTTACGATGTGACTAGCTGAAGTACCCGTGCTTCGCTACGCGTCATAAATAAATTAAAATGTGAAAGTGACAGTTAAAACAGGGGATAGGCGAGGTGCTGCGCAGAGGGAGATTAAGGATGGAACATTTTGTCCAACTACACCGTTCGGCGTTGACCGTGTTTTATAGCACAAATTTAGGTTTTACTCGCTAACCGTTGGAGATACCTTTCGGATAGAAAATGTAATTTTAAACCTCGTATATGCCATCAAAAGTTTGCTATTTCTTAGCGTTCACTTTTTATTTGAAATGGAAATATGAAAGTTTGAAACCAAAGGGTGTAGTGACGTCACTAAAATGGTCGCCATAGTGCAAAGTATTGAAATCAAAAGTAGCCTATATGTTAACCAGTTAAATCAGCTACTTTCATGTAAAATTCATGTAAGTCGGACCAGTGGTTCTTGCGTGATTGAGTAATACACAGACACACACCATCTCATTTTTAGCCTCGCTTCGCTCGCGTCATAGTCGTGTCATATTGTTATTCAATGACATACAGGTTTAACCCCGTTAACACCCCTTTAGAACCTGAATATCCAAAAATCCCTCCTTAGTAGACATTTTCGACACACAACAAACATATCCCCTTCTTCTAACTTCAATAGTTTTGATTGGTCGATGAGAGTGAACATACAAAAATCCTTCCTTAGTGGACGTTTTTATTCCAGAATTTCACCCCTCCCCATATGCCCCTTAAATTGGATTTATGTAAAAAAAACGGTCGAACATCTACTTATTTTAATTATTTATTCATTTATTAATTTTTAAGGTGATTGGAACTCAGAGAAAATCAAACTCCTCGTCTATGTCGTTTAAGAGATACACGCTCCGTTCGGAATCTTTCAACCCCCACTTTTCATCCCTTTCACCTCATAATATACACCACATCGAAAAACCATTAGACATGTGTCAGCTTATTTTAAATGATTAGTATATATGCCAAGTATCACATCCCCAAATGAAACCACTCATGAGATATTGTTATTCAATGAAATGCACGTTTACCCCCTTAACACCTCATTAGAACCTGAATATCCAAAACTCTTTCCTTAGTGGACGTTTTCGACATACCACGTACTTATCCCCAAAATTTCATGTTTCTAACTTCAATAATTTTTGCTGGGCGATGAGTGAGTGAGTCAGTCAGGACATTTTCTTTCATTAATATTTGAGAATTTCACCCCTCCCCAAGAACCCCTTAAATTGGATTTATAAAAAAAAAAACGGTCGAACACCTATTTACTTATTTAAAGCTGTTTTCCCCCTGAGTTTGATAAGTGAGTAAGTAAGTCAATCAGTTAGGACACCTTCTTTCCTGTTCCCCCCCCCCCCCGAATTTCACTCCTCCCCATGGGCCCCTTAAATTGGATTTATGAAGAAATGGTCGAACACCTATTTACTTATTTTTAAGCTGCTTTTTCCGCTGAATTTCAAACTTATCGCCTATGTTGAATAAGAGATACAGTACACGCTCCGTTAAGAATCCTTCAACCCCCAATTTTCTCCCCTTTCACCTCATAATATACACCATATCGATAAACCCTTAGACATATGTCTGCTTATTTTAAATGATTAGTTTGTATGCCGAATATCACATCCCCAAATGAAACAACTCGTGAGATATTGTTATTCAATGAAATGCAAGTTTAACCCCCTTAACACCCCTTCAGAACATGAATATCCAAAAATCCATCCTTAGTGGACTTTTTCGACAAACAACGAACATATCCCCAAAATTTCAAGTTTCTAACTGCAATAGGTTTGCTGGGGGATGATGAGTGAATATCCAAAACTCCTTGCTTAGTGGACTTCTTTCCCCAGAATTTCATCCCTCTCCATGAGCCCCTTAAATTGGATTATGAAAAAACGATCGAACACCTATCTACTACTTTTTCAATCTGATTTTTCTCCCTGAGATTCTTACTTTTTGCCTCTGTCTTTTAAGAGATACTTCCTCCGTTAAGAATCCTTCAACACTCACTTTTCACACATACACCTCATAATATACACCACATCGAAAAACCCTCAGACATGTGTCTTCTTATTCTTAATGATGAGTTTATATGCCTAGTATCCCATCCCAAAGGAAATCATTCGGGAGATATTGTTATTCAATTAAATGCAAGTCTGCCCCCTTAACACCCCTTTAGAACCTGAATATCCAAAATTCCTTCCTTAGTGGACGTTTTCAACATACAACGAACATAGCCCCTTAATGTCATGTTTCTAACTTCAATAATTTTGGCTGGGGGATGATGAGTGAGTAAGTCAGGACATTTTCTTTCAATTATTTTTCAGAATTTCACCCCTCTCATGAACCCCTTAAATTGGATTTATGAAAAAAAAAACGGTCGAACACCTATTTACATATTTTTGAGCTGTTCTTCCCCCCTGAGTTTGATGAGTGAGTGAGTTAGGACACTTTCTTTCCTGTTTCCCCCCCAGAATTTCACCTCTCTCCAAGGGCCCCTTAAATTGGATTTATGAAAAAACGGTCGAACACCTATTTACTTACATTTTAAGCTGTTTTTTCCCGACGAATTTCAAACTTCTCGCCTATGTCGTTTAAGAGATACACGCTCCGTTAAGAATCCCTCAACCCCCAATTTTCACCCCTTTCACCTCGTAATATACACCTCATCGATAAACCCTTAGACATATGTCTGATTCTTTTAATGATTAGCTTATATACCGAATATCACATCCGCAAAGAAACAACTCATGAGATATCGTAATTCAATGAAATGCACGTTTACCCCCTTAACACCTCTTTAAAACCCGAATAACAAAAATCATTCATTAGTTGACGTTTTCGATATACAGCGAACATATTCCCAACATTTCATGTTTCTAACTTTAATAGTTTTCGCTGGGCGTGACGAGTGAGTGAGTCAGACAGGACATTTTCTTTCAATTATTTTTACCAGAATATCACCCCTCCCCATGGGCCCCTTAAATTGGATTGATGAAAAAACGCTTGAACACCTATTAACTTATTTTTTAAGCTGTCTTTTTCCCCTGAGTGTGATGATTGAGTGAGTTAGTCAGTCAGTTAGGACACTTTCTCTCCTTTTCCCCCCAGAATTTCACCCCACCCCATTGGCTCCTTAAATTAATTTATGAAAAAACGGTGGAACACCGACTTACTTATTTTTTAAGCTGATTTTTTTTCGGCGAGTTTCAAATTTCTCGCCTATGTCGTTTAGGAGATAGGCCTACACGCTTCGTTAGGAATCCTTCAACCCCCAATTTTCACCCCTTTCACCTCATAATAATACACCACATCGAAAAAAAACCTTAGACACATGTCTGCTTATTTTTAATGATTAGTTTATATGCCGAGTAATACATCCACAAATGAAACCACTCGTGAGATATTGTTATTCAATAAAATGCAGGTTTAACCCCCTTAAGACCCCTTTAGAGCCTGAATATTCAAAAATCCTCCCTTAGTGTATGGTTTTGACATACAACGAACATATCCCGAAAATGACATGTTTCCAACTTCAATATTTTTGGCTGGGCGATGATGAGTGGGTGAGTGAGTCAGGACATTTTCTTTCAATTTTTTTCTTCAGAATTTCACCCCTCCCGATGAACCCCTTAATTTGGTTTATCAAAAAAACTGTCGAACACATATAAGTTATACTTATTTTTAAGCAGTTTTTCCCCCTGAGTTTGAAGAGCGAGTGAGTCAATCGGTTAGGACACTTTCTTTCCTGTTTTTTTTTTTTTTTTTTACACAGAATTTCACCCGTCGCCATAGGCCCCTTAAATTGGATTTATGAAAAAAAAAACGGTCAAACACCTATTTACTTATTTTTTATGCTGATTTTTTCCCGCTGAGTTTCAAACTCCTCGCCTATGTCGTTTATGAGATACAGGCTCCGTTAGGAGTCTTTCAACCCCCACTTTTCACCCCTTTCACCTCATAATATACACCACATCGAAAAACCCTCAGACACATGTCTTCTAATTTTTATGATGAGTTTATATGCCGAGTATCACATCCCCCAGTGAAACCAATCGGGAGATATTGCTATTCGATGAAATGCAGGTCTACCCCCTTAACACCCCTTTAGAACCTGAATATCCAAAAATCCTTTCTTAGTAGGCGTTTGCGGCCCTTGAGTAAGCTGCATACCAAATTTCATTCCAATCCGTTGGGTGGGTTCTGAGATTTCGTGATGAATGTGTGAGTGAGTGAGTGAGTGAGTGAGTGGTATTTGACAAATATCTAGTAGATAGTGTCAAGTCTTTGTTATGCTATACTCGGTTGACAGTGCTGTGTGAGCAGTTGAGTAACTAACGGGATTTCAAGTAAAGATCCTCATTTTCTATACCGGTAGTGCAGAGCGCAATTGGCATCCAGACGGCCGTGTCTCGACTTGAGCTATGTTGCCATGGAAACTATCTGCCTTGCCATTCCTTCATGAGTATATTTTATGATTTGATTAGCCTGTTTTTGAGTGAAAAAGGGCCGAAATCAGAAGAATGAGAAAGACTATCGAAAATTCATGTAGCCAGCGGTTCCTTCTGGGTCCTAAACTATGTGTATGCAAAATATGGTTGAGATTGGTGGAACGGTGTAGATTTGTATACGGAACCAACATATATACTGTACCCATGTGAGTAATCTCGTTGGATAATATGCATCTGCCTCCAACTAGCATCAGCTCTCAGGCGTGTACGGTAACCCCAATTTTGCAGCGCATATTTTGGATTTGAGGCAAAAAGGTATCAACTCTACAATGATAAAGCACAACTCTATTCTAAAACTTTAATCCAGTAAAATAAATCATGGCTTCAAACACAAAACAATACCCAAAAAAGCATAAAATAAAAGCAAACAAAATTTTTACTTCCACAATCCACAAATAAACAAATATGAAATCACAACAAAGTCATACCTAGCCATAATGCTTTACCCTTCTGTGAACTTCACAAGGATATACTAGTGCGCTGATGCACCTACGACTTCATAACAACTGTACATTAACATAACAGTCATACAATGTGACTTCTTTAATATTACAACAAGGATTATTCCTTAAACCTCTTTATGTTAAACAATTATATGTGCCGTGCGTGTTTTAATATTTTTCTTCTCACCAATGAAATGCTTTGCATGCATTTACCTATTTGGACGTTGCACCAAAATCAACGTGCAACTCCATAATTATGTAAGCTACCCCCGATACATCCTCCAATTATATGGTTTCACCGCATGCTGTCTGTGATTCCTAGATAAAACGTTACGTTATAGCTTATGTCGGATTGTACGATAGACTACCTCGCGCTCATGGCGATTGGCATCTAGTCACCAACTACATGACTTGGTTCCAGTGACAGTACAAATATATCATGTAACTATTCGTCAGATAGCTAAATTAATGAACCATCAGGATGAACTATAATTATCCATGTGATCACAAACCACATGGCTCTAATACTCAACATAACAATCTTGCATTATATGTCATTTTAACAAGGTCTAGAATCTCTTCCCTTTATAACTTGCCTGAGCGGCCCGAGTGGTTAGCTCCGACCCTCGGCTAAGGAAGTCGCTACACAATAGAAAGTGGAATGGGTCGTTTCACCAATTATCTCGACCTTCCTAAAAGTTTGAAAGCCTCCCTCTCTAAGCAGTGGAGATTTACAAGACAAATACTGTGTCCTGACCGACACACATGTTCCCAAAGGATCTTAATTGACTATTATGCCAACAGGTATTGAATGAGCTTTTGTAATTATTCCTACGTCGAGGATAATGATTAATTAATGGCCTCACATGGGTCCATTCAACATGAAGGTTCGGGGTTCGCAATGCATGAGCCTGGCGGTGACCGATGTCTCAAGTACAATATAGGCGCAGAAAACCACTGTCGCCATGAGTTTTCGCTGCCCACGAGCGTAAATAACTCATCAAAAGTTCTCGGGAAATCATAGAGCTGCGAGGTGTCCTTGTTTCCTCGACTCTTATAAAGATTCCAATCCGGAACACATTTCAATCCTTTCTTCAGAGTTAGGGTCCATTCACTAGAACTCTGGAATAAATAATATCTCCAACAATGTCCACGACATAGGAGAATTCATACGTAGAATAGACTATCTGGCCCCTAATGCTCCATGCTACGACACTCCGACCTATAATATTAAGAGAAATCTAACATTTACTCTATAAGCTTCTCAATTAAGCTGCAAATTCAATCCACTAAAAGCTCTTTCATTACTGGTATCATTATTGAATATATGCAATATTCTGATATAAACTTCTTTCCATAATTACTGTAATGTAATCTCATTGTAACATCTTCCTGCTTAGATTGATAAGTCTTGCACTTAGCGTTAATCATTCTCGCTTACAACATTTATTTGTTTCCTGATGTGTTCATACATACTCTTAATAACCATTATTATTATTATCATCATTGACATAAATGACCAAAATCATCCTTTTTTTATCATTCTCACATAAATTACCAAATTTTCCGACATAGCTAGACGTTTTAAACTCGAACAATCGCGTTCGTTGCATTTACATAACTGATTGCCATTCTTAATTCATAGTGGGAAAAATTACTCCACTTAATGATGCAAATCATCATTTCAACTCTATCAAAATCAACTCAATACTGATTAAACATGGAGGATCAGCCTCCTAACTGATTTCTACTGGCATCTATAAGGAATTCACAATATCTTTACGGAATCACAGACATGCATCGGTCCATACTTCTACATAATCAGAACCATAATTTGTGTAGGGTACTTACATCTCTATAGGCATCTAAGGTGGCTCCGACCAATCATATTCTTCCATGTCGCCCGCCATAATGGGTTTAACGCGACATATTTCTCTTGTTTACACACAATTGATTACACATAATTTCTATCACCAACACGACACGTTGCATACCTTTCAGGAAGTTATCACTCCCTAAACATGTGAAACACTTCATCAAACACTACTTTAAATGATATTTTTACATATACATTACACTGAACACTCGTCACTTTATACACACTTCAATGCTGAAATTCCCTAGCAGAGATCGAAATTGCAGGTGTCGACGGCATCTTACGTTATCAACTCCTGATTGAAAGTCTGGTTATCTGCTCTCGGAACTCTCCAACAGTTTTATGACGATCATTACTCCTACAGTAAGCGTCCTGCGTTACATCAATACGCTGGCTTCCAAACATGAGCGTTAACATCTGGTACTCTCATGGCAATACCAAACACTTAGTAGAGTTTCTTTAGCGCATTCTATCGTAGTTACACATATACGATTAGTTAATACAATACACACTGCGCTTAATAAAGTTCAACACTTTCACAAATAATTATATACAATATTTCTACCGTTAGTCTATACGGTGCTTCATAACTGAACACGTCATAGTTCGTGCGGCTGATTATGCCTGTATCACGACTATTATTCATCCAAACATATTTACTGTTTCTATTACACATACCAGTCTTTGTTCGGCGTCTTGATGAATAGAATCGTCATGCGTTTTGCCTTGACGAACTTGCTTCAACCTGGCTGTAGCTAACTGAAGTTTCACTCGAAGACTGCACGTAACTTATTTGAAGACTTCTGTCTGCGGCTTACACGCTGTCTCGTACTGCTGCATATTTGCTGCATACTGATTGCAACTTATTTCCATTGTGCTACAATTGACAATTGAGTAAGACTGTAACTGGCTGTAACTGCGCTTGGCGGCATGTAGACTGCGTGACAACTGAGTTAGACTTTGACTGAGCTTCAAGTGAGTAACAACTGAGAGCTCCTCCTGGGGTCTACTCCCTTATATCGGATTTCCACAGAAAGTAGAGCAACATCTTCCCGCGTAATCTTGGCTCCTCTCACAGCATGATTCAGGTCTTCAAACCATGATCATTGTGTTCCTCTCTCTTCACAGGTCCCAAAACTATCTGTGTGCAAAGGAATCGCTCGTTCAATTAATTTATATTAATTCCTTTCTCCATGGCGTGGGACGCTACCTAATCGGGAAATCCCCGGAAACATCTTCACATCCATCCGCGAACAATGGTCGTTTTACAGTCCTTACGCACATCATTAAATATGCACCAATTTCGCAGGTAAAAGACTCTAAAATTATCTTCTCGCCAAGATATTCACCTGTGTGCAACTCTCATCTCGATTCGTTACTCCAATCACGAGTAATCAATGATTTTTCTGGGCATTTCTCCGCCCCTACTCCAAATCTATTCTCCGTCGGGGAATAACTATGTCATTATTCAGGCCTCTCCCCTGCTCCAGACGACATAATGGGGTGACAGAGATGGACGTGGCTCCACTGGGACCAACCCACAATTCTGGGCCAATTAGTAAATGTCAGCTCTGCCCTCCTCTGTGCTTCAAACCTCCAATAGCTTACACCAAATCGTCTTATAATGATATAATCTGCTCATTATTTCCTACATTATTTTACTAAATAATGCCATTTCATCAAAATCACACCAGTGGTTAAATATACATCTCTTTCGAGGGGTTTTTACCAAGAAACTCCCTGTACAGATCTCTGGTTCGCTTCCTGGCGGAACCTTTTTACTGAGATCACAGTCTCTGAGAACCATGTTCGATTCCAGTCAGCATAACCCCATCGGGTTCATGTTCCCCTTGCAAAACTTATAAAAGTCCAATGCAAGTGGCTTATATAAGTAACCAGCTGACTGTCGACCACCGTCTGTGTTTACATCTGGGGTCCTTCACCTTGTCTGGCTGTGAGTGGGTTAGTAGTGTTCCCCCTTCCACACTCGGCCTTGTTTCTGAGCTGTCTATTCTCCCTGCGAAGGGTCGCGTTTACAGCCTCAACCTCTCTGGCTACTCTGACCATTTCTTCATAGAATTCTCGCAAACACTGGCATTCTTTCTGCTCTCCGCTTACACTGGGTAAACTGTCTGCTTCTCGTCCCGTCTCGCCGTTCCAACATTCAGGTCTGCCTGCTTGGCTGCCTCCGCTCTCCACGTTGAGTTGGGTGTGCGTTACTAATTCTTCTTCTGGTTCGTCGAATTCTTCTGGCGAGTAATAAATTTTTAAGTTGGCTATGTTCATAACGACCTCGTTTCCATTCTCTAAATGCCTTAACCTGTATGCATTGTTCTGGAGGTCTCTTATCACCTCGAACGGGCCGTGGTAAGAAAAATTAAACTTTTTATACTTCCGTGCCTCTGGATCTGAACTGGCGGGTTTCTTAATTAAAACTTTCTGTCCCACGAGAAGCGGTTTATGATACTTCTTCGCACGATTCCTTCTCTGACGTCTCTCCGCCTGTGCTTTGAGATATTCAAAGGTTCGTTGGATCCTCAATTCTCTACCGGGCTGTGCGTCTACTGGTAATGGAATAACGCCATTCCACGGTCTCTCTGGTCTCTGATCCAGATGTAGAGTAACGGGAACCTGACCTGTCGCCTCATGTACAGTATTATTTATACAGTATTCAATTACTTCTAGAAATTCAATCCAACGCCAATTCGCTTCAGAACAGTAGATCTTCATGTATTTCTGGATCTCTCTCATTACTCTTTCAACGGGACTTGCCTCAGGATGGCGAATGGTAGATAAAATCTGCCTAATTCCTAGAGTTTCCAGTTCTCGACGAAATTCTGCACTAGTAAAGCAACTTCCGTGGTCCGAGAGAATGTTATCCGGCTTCCCAAGAATCGGAATAACTCTCTCTTTCAGGCGCTTCAAGACCTGTTTTGAACTTGTCTTTTGAATGGGGCACTACACCACCATTTTCGAAAATACATCCATGGCTACAAAAATGTGTCTATTGCCTCTACGTGCTCTAGGCAATGGTCCAAAGTTGTCGATACTCAATAGCTGCCTTGGCTTCTCTGGTAATAACGGGATAGGTCGTTGCCTCATTAAAAAGGGATTCGGCTTTACCCTTTGGCAAAGATCACATGTTCTAATAGCATTTCTCACCGTTTCTCTCAATTTTGGCCAAGTAAATGCTTCCTTCAACAGAGCACAGATTTTATCTATCCCCGGATGGCCAAATGCTCTGTGGGCTAGCCATACTAATCTCCTCTGCAAAGATGCAGGAATTACAATCCTTTGACGTGTATGATCCACATCGTCCCACTTGTGTAATATCTGATTATACCATACATAATCTGTTGCCAATGCCTCCGCCTCTCTGTATATCGCAGTTCCCCTTGCTAATCGTCCCTCAAAGTAATCGATTATCATCTTCAACCATGGGTCTTCGCGTTGTAGGTTGGTAATGTTCCTTAAGTCATCCAACGTCTTCTGATCTCGATTCTCAATCTGGACCGCTAGCACTTCTTCTTCTCTAGGGTAACGACTTAATATGTCCGGTATTACATTCTCTTTCCCTGGACAGTATTCTATTTCCACATTAAATTGCTGGATATACAGGGACCATCTTGTCAATCTCTGACTAGACAAATCCGTCTTTAACAAAAATGTTAAAGCTTTATGGTCTGTTCTCAGGACTATTCTGAAGCCGTACACGAGTTTGTGCCACGATTGCAACGCGTACAAAATTGCGAGCAATTCTATCTCTGTGATCGTGTAATTTTTCTCATGGGCTCTCAGTCTTCTGCTGATAAAGGCGATAAAAACTTTCTTCTCAGGCTGGTCAACATTTTCCTGGAATAGCATCGCTCCAATCCCAATAAGTGATGCATCCGTCTGTATGATGAACTTCTGGGTATAATCTGGGTATCCCAGTTTCACATATTCCAAAAGCATTTGTTTTGACCTCACGAATGCTTCCTGACATTGCTCCGTCCAATTCCATCTGCCGCCTTTCTTCAATAGGTCCTGCAGTGGTGCTACTGTCGCAGTATAGTTTGGGCAGTGGTTCGAAAAGAATCCAATTACTCCCAAATACTGTCGGACGTGCTTAACTTTCGTGGGTCGAGGGAAATTCCGAATTACCTCCAATTTATCTGGATTAGGCTTCACTCCATTTGCATCAATAACATGCCCTAGGAATTTAACTTCCCTCTGACAGAAGTGCGATTTCTTGATATTGACCTTAAAGTTAGCCTCTCGAAGGTCATCTAGCAACTTCTTCAGGTCTCTCATGTGCTCCTCCAGAGATTCTGATGTGAGTAGAATGTCGTCTACATATCTGATGGTACTCTCTTTAACCTCATCTGATAGATTGCGATCTAACGCTCTTATCAGGGCTGAACCAGCTGTTTTCAACCCAAAAGGTAGCCTTAAAAATGTGAATGTATGTTGATCAAACATGAATCCCGTCAACAGACTAGTTTTCTTCTCTAATTCAAGATGGTGGAAACTGGATGTGATATCTAAATTTGAGAATATAGTTTTCCCTCTAAACTTCCTGAGGATCTCTTTAATAGGAGGCACTTGGTCAAATTCCGGAATAACTCTCAAATTTAAGCGTCTCAGGTCCAAGCAGACTCTGACAGATCCGTCTGTCTTTGGTACAATTACCAATGGACTTACATAAGGCGTAGGTGTTTTCTCAATAACGCCGGCCTCCAACATCTCCTGAATTGCCTCTTTCACTTTAGCATAATGCTTTTCAGCTATAGGGTAGGGTTTCTGCCTAAATGGTGTCCAATCACTGACTTGAAAAGCATAAGTGAAGTTCTTTATCCGACCAGGTCTCGAAACAAAGACTTCCTTCTGTTCCAGTAATAACTGCTTTAAATTTTCCTTCTCTTTTAGCCCAATTTTCGCTTCTTCTAGCTTCTCCGAAATATATTCTTCCAATTTGGGTTCCAGATCTTTTTCCAAGTCTGTGGCTAGTGTTTTGAGCTCCGCTTCTAACTGCTCAATAGCTAACACTTCTTCATCAGCCACATCTCTGTATGTATGCCATACTTGTTCACTGGATCCTGGTTCAATTTCATTGAGTGCGACCTCTAAGCCTTCAGCTTCTTCATTCACATGGAACATAACCCTGTCCTGTGCTAGGTCAATTATCACTCTGTATTCCCTTATAAACTCTGCCCCAATAAGTAGGTTATAAGGTAGTTTGTTTACTAACAGGAAACTCTGTGAGAAAATAGAGCCTCCTATCTGTAAATCTAGGAATACCTGGTATTTACATATCATTGTTCTGTCTGGAATTACCCCTTTAATTTTGACACTGGAGATCGGTATCTTCAAAATGTTCTCTCTCCGGGCTATTTCATTATATAGAGCTTGTGTCATCAGGCTCACTGTTGATCCTGTGTCTAGCAGACTTCTGACTTTTAATCCTGCCACTCTCACAATTATAATAGGCAATTCTCTCTTGACCATGACCTGTGGTCCTCCTGTATCCTCAATCAATTCTTCTGGTTTGGCTATCCAATTGATGATGTTAATAGACTTCCATCCATCAGTCTCGAGCTCTTCTAATTTTGGCGTTTTTTTTTTCTTCAGCGCCCGCCCCTTTGGAGTTCCTTCTCTCCTGTTCGCTGCGCTGTAGTTCCAAACTCTTAGCTCCATCTCCATATCTGTCTGGCGATGTCCTGTTCTGCATGACTTCTTGCCAGCGGACTTGTGATTTCTGGGGCTCATCTCCCCTTTCTTCGAGGTATCGCAAAGAAGCATGATATCGCTCTTCTGCCTCGTCATCGAAGTTATTTCTTCTCTCTTGGGGTCTCCAATTTCTATTATTGCCTTCCTGGCCATTATTACCTCCATTGTTATGGTACGGTTTGCCCCTGTTATTGTGTTTATTCCACGAACTTCGACCTCTTCCTGCTTTATTAGCATTTCCTTTGTACCTTGACTGCCATTTTCTGGGTTCCTGTTCCCATTGCCGTCCATAGGAATCTAAAGTTTCTGTGCTCGTGGCCTTGTTGTTCCTTGGAGCTTGCTGTTGGTCAGTCTGTGTGTTGGTCACGTGGACTTGTTCCACGGTTCGACTCTGACGCATAGTATTTGCTTTGGTGAGGTCCAGTTGCCTTAGAACTGTCTCCATTTCCATAGCCGTTTTCGCATTAGCCGAGATTAGTAGCCTTTGGATCTCGTATGGAAGCTGTTTGGCGATAGCAATGCATAGCTCCAGTTCACTAGGTTTTTGATCCAGCTCTTTAAAACGACACATCTGCGATATGAAGAATTCTGCGTACTTCGTCGGGTTGTTCGTGCTGTACTTTTTGGCATACAAATCCAGCCGTAAATTCTGCTGAGTCGCGGCGTCCCAATATCTCTTCAAGAATGCCTCGCGGAATTCCTCAACAGTATCAAAAGTGTAACGGAAGCTGCGAAACCATAATGCGCACTCCCCCTCTGTTAACTTCTCTATAGCACGTAGCCTACGCTCCTGCGGTATTCGTGCATCATTGAGATATTCAGTCACTTCCTTTAACCAATATTTTGGTGTCATACTACAGTGACTACCTGAAAATTTCCTAGGTTTTTCTTCGCTTGCCCTAATGACGTTTATCACCTGGGTGTGCATCGCATTTTCATGTGGCGTCGATGCCGCAATTGGTACACCTGGCGTCATGTAAGGACTTTCTCCTGCGCCTGCAGCATTCCTGCTTGTAGGTTGGGTTTCTAGGTCTGCCCACCTTGTTTTTCTTATATCCTCTATGCTGCCTTCACTTGACTTAGGATATTTCAGAAGTGTCTCCTCCTGTGCTATTATCCTAGTCACCATTTGGTTATGGCGCATTTCTGCTCTTTCTAGGCGAGTAATGACTTCTTTTTCTATTCTCGTAAGCCTATCTCGGTTTTCCTCGGCTACTTGAAAAATTTTCACCTTGTCTTCTTTCAGACTTTGTTTGATATGGGATATTTCATCCTCTACGTCCTCTTTAATTTGAGCAAGGGTCTTGTCGCTTGCCTCTGTTTTCTGGCCTTCTCTTATTTCGAGTTCTTCTCTCAGACCTTTAATTTCATCTTGAATGTGTCCATTGACTTTAGACAATTCATTCCGGACCTTGGTGATCTCGCCTCTATTTTCCTCTTGTCTTTTATTGACTATGACAATATCGCTTTGCACTTGGTCCAGTTCTTTATGAACTTTACCCATCTGACTTTTCACGTTGCCTACCAGCTCCTTACTTTCCTGAGCGATAGCCTTAATTTCGCCTATTTCCTGGCATTGACCTAATATATTCTGGTCCTGTTTCTTGAGGTCACCGTTAATTGCTCTAGCGTAGCTTTTCAATTTCTGGTCCCATTTGGAGTCGTTCTCCTCTAATCTCTGGTCTACTGTTTTCGTAAACTCTGCGAACTGTTTCGCTTGGCGTTCGAGATTCGCCTCATTTTGGATCTGAATATCCTTAATATCGTTAGACAACGCCTCTAATTTACTGTTGGTTTGCTCCTGAGCATGCCTACACGCTTGCAAATTACCCTCAAGTTTGGCTTCTATGGCCTCGAAACGTTTATCAGTATTTACCTGCATTTCCGATACAATGCTTACAACAGTATCTGTTACTTCGGTCTTAATGACTTCTTGCATTTGACCTAACTTATTGTTTAATTCATCTTTATATTCAACTTTATTTGCCTCTAAACGGTTGTTTATTTCAACCTGAGTTGCATTAATTGCCTCCTGATTGGCATCTAACCGAGCATTTATTTCTCTCTGGTTCTCATCTAACCGAGTGTTTATACTATCCTGGAACGCCTTGGTTTCCAGTTTACTCTGCTCATGAGCAGCATCAAAATGCTGTTTCAGTCCTGCAATAACTTGCAAGATCTCCTCCGTACCTGACATTTTACAATAACACACTTAAATATGCAGGCAGGCTTCCTGGAAAAATATGTGGATACGTTTCGAAGAGAAACATCAAACACTGCACACATATTGTGAAGTCGTACAAAACCTGATAATATTATGGTAGATTGTGGATTGGGTATGTAACGCTAGTACCCTTAGGCCATTCTCTTCTCAATAGAGAGATTCTGCGTTACCTCAAAAGCCTACTGAATTCAAAAATCACTCAAACACAGTTTGAGGCAAAACAATTACTATGGTTTTCCCCATGAAATACCATAAAAAATCTATGGGTTTTCCCTAAATCCCATAAGCTCCACGTATTCTGGGCGCCATGATAAATGAATAGTGATATGCACAATCTATCGTTGCCCGGTTCGTGCAATGCCAAAATCGCTCATATTGCACTGACGCAGGCGGTTCCATAACGAGTTAATACCGCCCCACGTTGGGCGCCATGATAAATTAATAGAGCTCTTACTACCATAGACCCCACAGACGGGCGTCATGATAAATTAATAGACTCTATAATGTCTACAGGTATCTATCAAAATTTTATATATACGTATCGGAACTTAGCTATGGATTAGGAGCGGTCACACCCTACTTCGTTAATTCTTACTTTAATAGAGTTGTGTGCATTAAATCTGACCGACTTTAGTCGTACCTTTAGCTCAAATCACAGTATAGGACATCAATTCCCATGTACCCATGTGAGTAATCTCGTTGGATAATATGCATCTGCCTCCAACTAGCATCAGCTCTCAGGCGTGTACGGTAACCCCAATTTTGCAGCGCATATTTTGGATTTGAGGCAAAAAGGTATCAACTCTACAATGATAAAGCACAACTCTATTCTAAAACTTTAATCCAGTAAAATAAATCATGGCTTCAAACACAAAACAATACCCAAAAAAGCATAAAATAAAAGCAAACAAAATTTTTACTTCCACAATCCACAAGTGAACAAATATGAAATCACAACAAAGTCATACCTAGCCATAATGCTTTACCCTTCTGTGAACTTCACAAGGATATACTAGTGCGCTGATGCACCTACGACTTCATAACAACTGTACATTAACATAACAGTCATACAATGTGACTTCTTTAATATTACAACAAGGATTATTCCTTAAACCTCTTTATGTTAAACAATTATATGTGCCGTGCGTGTTTTAATATTTTTCTTCTCACCAATGAAATGCTTTGCATGCATTTACCTATTTGGACGTTGCACCAAAATCAACGTGCAACTCCATAATTATGTAAGCTACCCCCGATACATCCTCCAATTATATGGTTTCACCGCATGCTGTCTGTGATTCCTAGATAAAACGTTACGTTATAGCTTATGTCGGATTGTACGATAGACTACCTCGCGCTCATGGCGATTGGCATCTAGTCACCAACTACATGACTTGGTTCCAGTGACAGTACAAATATATCATGTAACTATTCGTCAGATAGCTAAATTAATGAACCATCAGGATGAACTATAATTATCCATGTGATCACAAACCACATGGCTCTAATACTCAACATAACAATCTTGCATTATATGTCATTTTAACAAGGTCTAGAATCTCTTCCCTTTATAACTTGCCTGAGCGGCCCGAGTGGTTAGCTCCGACCCTCGGCTAAGGAAGTCGCTACACAATAGAAAGTGGAATGGGTCGTTTCACCAATTATCTCGACCTTCCTAAAAGTTTGAAAGCCTCCCTCTCTAAGCAGTGGAGATTTACAAGACAAATACTGTGTCCTGACCGACACACATGTTCCCAAAGGATCTTAATTGACTATTATGCCAACAGGTATTGAATGAGCTTTTGTAATTATTCCTACGTCGAGGATAATGATTAATTAATGGCCTCACATGGGTCCATTCAACATGAAGGTTCGGGGTTCGCAATGCATGAGCCTGGCGGTGACAGATGTCTCAAGTACAATATAGGCGCAGAAAACCACTGTCGCCATGAGTTTTCGCTGCCCACGAGCGTAAATAACTCATCAAAAGTTCTCGGGAAATCATAGAGCTGCGAGGTGTCCTTGTTTCCTCGACTCTTATAAAGATTCCAATCCGGAACACATTTCAATCCTTTCTTCAGAGTTAGGGTCCATTCACTAGAACTCTGGAATAAATAATATCTCCAACAATGTCCACGACATAGGAGAATTCATACGTAGAATAGACTATCTGGCCCCTAATGCTCCATGCTACGACACTCCGACCTATAATATTAAGAGAAATCTAACATTTACTCTATAAGCTTCTCAATTAAGCTGCAAATTCAATCCACTAAAAGCTCTTTCATTACTGGTATCATTATTGAATATATGCAATATTCTGATATAAACTTCTTTCCATAATTACTGTAATGTAATCTCATTGTAACATCTTCCTGCTTAGATTGATAAGTCTTGCACTTAGCGTTAATCATTCTCGCTTACAACATTTATTTGTTTCCTGATGTGTTCATTCATACTCTTAATAACCATTATTATTATTATCATCATTGACATAAATGACCAAAATCATCCTTTTTTTATCATTCTCACATAAATTACCAAATTTTCCGACATAGCTAGACGTTTTAAACTCGAACAATCGCGTTCGTTGCATTTACATAACTGATTGCCATTCTTAATTCATAGTGGGAAAAATTACTCCACTTAATGATGCAAATCATCATTTCAACTCTATCAAAATCAACTCAATACTGATTAAACATGGAGGATCAGCCTCCTAACTGATTTCTACTGGCATCTATAAGGAATTCACAATATCTTTACGGAATCACAGACATGCATCGGTCCATACTTCTACATAATCAGAACCATAATTTGTGTAGGGTACTTACATCTCTATAGGCATCTAAGGTGGCTCCGACCAATCATATTCTTCCATGTCGCCCGCCATAATGGGTTTAACGCGACATATTTCTCTTGTTTACACACAATTGATTACACATAATTTCTATCACCAACACGACACGTTGCATACCTTTCAGGAAGTTATCACTCCCTAAACATGTGAAACACTTCATCAAACACTACTTTAAATGATATTTTTACATATACATTACACTGAACACTCGTCACTTTATACACACTTCAATGCTGAAATTCCCTAGCAGAGATCGAAATTGCAGGTGTCGACGGCATCTTACGTTATCAACTCCTGATTGAAAGTCTGGTTATCTGCTCTCGGAACTCTCCAACAGTTTTATGACGATCATTACTCCTACAGTAAGCGTCCTGCGTTACATCAATACGCTGGCTTCCAAACATGAGCGTTAACATCTGGTACTCTCATGGCAATACCAAACACTTAGTAGAGTTTCTTTAGCGCATTCTATCGTAGTTACACATATACGATTAGTTAATACAATACACACTGCGCTTAATAAAGTTCAACACTTTCACAAATAATTATATACAATATTTCTACCGTTAGTCTATACGGTGCTTCATAACTGAACACGTCATAGTTCGTGCGGCTGATTATGCCTGTATCACGACTATTATTCATCCAAACATATTTACTGTTTCTATTACACATACCAGTCTTTGTTCGGCGTCTTGATGAATAGAATCGTCATGCGTTTTGCCTTGACGAACTTGCTTCAACCTGGCTGTAGCTAACTGAAGTTTCACTCGAAGACTGCACGTAACTTATTTGAAGACTTCTGTCTGCGGCTTACACGCTGTCTCGTACTGCTGCATATTTGCTGCATACTGATTGCAACTTATTTCCATTGTGCTACAATTGACAATTGAGTAAGACTGTAACTGGCTGTAACTGCGCTTGGCGGCATGTAGACTGCGTGACAACTGAGTTAGACTTTGACTGAGCTTCAAGTGAGTAACAACTGAGAGCTCCTCCTGGGGTCTACTCCCTTATATCGGATTTCCACAGAAAGTAGAGCAACATCTTCCCGCGTAATCTTGGCTCCTCTCACAGCATGATTCAGGTCTTCAAACCATGATCATTGTGTTCCTCTCTCTTCACAGGTCCCAAAACTATCTGTGTGCAAAGGAATCGCTCGTTCAATTAATTTATATTAATTCCTTTCTCCATGGCGTGGGACGCTACCTAATCGGGAAATCCCCGGAAACATCTTCACATCCATCCGCGAACAATGGTCGTTTTACAGTCCTTACGCACATCATTAAATATGCACCAATTTCGCAGGTAAAAGACTCTAAAATTATCTTCTCGCCAAGATATTCACCTGTGTGCAACTCTCATCTCGATTCGTTACTCCAATCACGAGTAATCAATGATTTTTCTGGGCATTTCTCCGCCCCTACTCCAAATCTATTCTCCGTCGGGGAATAACTATGTCATTATTCAGGCCTCTCCCCTGCTCCAGACGACATAATGGGGTGACAGAGATGGACGTGGCTCCACTGGGACCAACCCACAATTCTGGGCCAATTAGTAAATGTCAGCTCTGCCCTCCTCTGTGCTTCAAACCTCCAATAGCTTACACCAAATCGTCTTATAATGATATAATCTGCTCATTATTTCCTACATTATTTTACTAAATAATGCCATTTCATCAAAATCACACCAGTGATTAAATATACATCTCTTTCGAGGGGTTTTTACCAAGAAACTCCCTGTACAGATCTCTGGTTCGCTTCCTGGCGGAACCTTTTTACTGAGATCACAGTCTCTGAGAACCATGTTCGATTCCAGTCAGCATAACCCCATCGGGTTCAATACATACATACATACATACATACATACATACAGACTTTCACTTTTATATATTAGATTGTACACGTTCAAATTCTTCATCAGTAATAAATTCGATTCCATCAATTAGCATTCTATAGTATTAGTTAAAGTCAAATTAGGGCATGTTCGACGAATGGTTAAGTTTATCGAACGCATTATCATAGCAAAAAGAATGTTAACATTTTAATTCACATTGTTATTCATGGTATTATTATTATCTCTAAAGATTTTAGTGGTTATTATTACAGGATTATATGAATATTATTACTCGTCTTTCCAATTAACCTTTCTCTCAAAACAAATGTTATTAATTTGAACAATCCATTCTAGAATAATTATCATAATGCTGTTTCACTTAAATGTTG
Organism: Meconema thalassinum; assembly: GCA_946902985.2. Lineage (NCBI taxonomy): Eukaryota > Metazoa > Arthropoda > Insecta > Orthoptera > Tettigoniidae > Meconema > Meconema thalassinum. The sequence goes on along the minus strand of OX336393.1, from coordinate 510,558,104 downwards.
GATGTATTAACCTCATACTAGCCTTCTAGTATTAATATTCGTGACTATACTGCACGTTCAAAATATACACATAATGGTATAGAGACATAGCTGAATAGCTAATTTATACTGGACAGAAAAATGACATAGGTCATCCATTGATGTCTAATATCTCATTACAACAATCAAATTCGCAAATACACGTTGCTTCATTCATAGATAAGCTATCCATAGCCTGTAAACATTTTCCAAACATCATTAAGTTCAATTAAGCTTTAACATAAAAGTCATGAAATATCGTGCATCAAATTAACATAAGTTAAAGTATCATGGACAATTTTTATCAGAACTATGGCAAATATAATATAATCAGCTGTTAAAATAACAGTGCTTGAGAATTTTTGACATTATCATTTCGCTTTGTAATGAAAATATTGTATACAATCATTTTACAATAGTAATTTATTTCTCATTATAATCTCATGTTCATAACTATATCCTTCAATAAATTGTGGATAGATCACTGTAAAAAGAACGATTCAGCTCCACTAGACAAAAACTCGACTGGAGATCCTCACCCAAAGAAACACGAAAGATTCTACACCATAGAAATGAGCCTGTCTTAAGAAGGTACACGAAAACTATTAGAATCCAACGCTTAACCAGGATGGAGTTCAACAAACGAATCATGAACAAAAAGAAACTGAACGATCTAATAGTTTCTAAGACCACTCCAAAAAGAAAAATCTCAAGAGCTGTAGATTACCAAAATCAATCCAAAAATCGCAAATATCTGTTCTATAAATCATTATATTTCCATATTTATACTGCACTTGATGAAAAATAGACCCGCACATCTATTAGATAAACTCGCATGAAATGCATAAGTGTTCCAGTTCAAATTGGAAATTCGTAGAAATGTCTATTCAAATAGTCTTCAAGTATACGTAGCGAATTGGTCATCTGCTTGCTAACTACTATTCTTATATAAAGTTATCGTAGTTTTCTCTCTGCTCTTCATATTAATCTTCTCAACAAGTTATATAATTCCATTATATGTGTACCCACAAGTTACCTTCAGAAACACTAAGAGAGAAAACGATAAATAATAACAGAGAGCAACTAGGGTATGTGTGTGGAACGGCTGGACAAATTACCATACCCAGGTTGCATTTAAATTGAGAGAAGAGCACTAAAACTAAACTTGAAGAAAACACGAATCACATTTCATAACATTAAATATAATTGAAGGAAAGAACATCTTTACATGCATGTTAAAGAAAAAGATGTAACATAAAAGGTAAAAAATAGAACAAACAAAATAATAATCAAGAAGCAAGGAACCAATAAAAATTAAGAAGGAGATGGAATTTAATTACCCAATTTCAATGAAGAAGTCCCATTATGCGAGAACCAATTATACTCTACATCAGTAGAATTAGATTCCGAAAAAAATATACATTAACATCGTATAGGTTCGAAGAATGACAAGTTCAAACCACCAAGAAGATATCTCTTGGAAATTAATAAGATAATTCTTGAAATCTTTTAGTTACTCAGGAGCAAAGGCAAGGTACGTGCGTACGGCATGAAAATTCAATATGAATGACCTCAAGTCGACATGAAAAATTAATTACATTGTTTCCGAGAAAAACGAGATCGGATAACAATCCCGGAGAGTATCCAGGCAACGGACCATGGAAAAAATAAAAATACATATCATAAGTGGTGATATTTTAAACAGAGTCTTTAAGAGACCACGCTAACGAGACGAGGAAAAGGAAAATTAACTGTTACGAAAAAAAAAAATTAAGGTTAGGAAAATTCCTCGCTCAAAACAAAATGAGATCTGAACATTACACAGCACGGCACGTCAGAAAAAAGATAAAACACAACCCTCCCAAAATACATATAAATAAGTGTATTACATCAAGTTAAAAATAAGGTATTGGAACTTTCTCTTCATGCTTAGGCCTACTCGGTTCTACAAACCAAGTGACTTACTAACGGCAAAATAAATGCCAACTGCGCTAAGATAATTATTCAACAGCTCAAGACTGCAACATATAAAATATGTAGAATAACACCAACACAAATACTCGTATCGACGACCAATTCACATTTTCAGGTCACAAATAGTTCCAATAACTTTTAACACAAACAAACCTTAATAAAGAGATGTATTCCTGTAGCCAAACTTCATACATTGCGTTTTCTTCATGTCTACATATTTAATCCGATGACAGAGATTTCTCAACGGTGGGCGGTAAATGTAAATCACGTAGAGACGAAATTATATCGGGGAAAGGAAGTTTACCTGGCCTAAGGCCAGATAATCCCCGTTTTACACCAGAGATTTAGTTCTCACATCTTTCCTTCTTGCAAGAATTCCTTCAACTTCATTTGTTTATCTCAACAACCAGAACAAAATGGCCGCCGTTCGGGCTCGAACGGAGCCGATCGTGAGACCTCGAGTTCTCAAAACTTAAGTGCCAACATTAGCCACACGAGCGAGCCATCGACAAGACAGACACGCTGAAGGTTGCCGGCTCACTAGTTCGGACAGTCACCAATAGATACCGTGAAGATCAAGTTTGCAACAGCAGCCGCCCGCGGATACGACTGGAATGCACGTTAATATTTATTAACGGGTCATCTCTCCCCCACACAATGCTGGACAATAGGCAACAATTGTTCACAAGTTTATGGTTGGGGGTAAAAGATACACCGAGAAAATATGACCTGAAAACATACATCAGTTCTCACAACACCTAGTACACCAAACTGATCGTTCCATGATTAGATACACCCAAGTTTTTTCATGCATCTGAAAATCACCAACATGCGTAAAATTCCAACTCTTACTTGGCAGTAGTACAATCTTTTTTTTGATACAATAAAATACAGAAATGAGTCTTCATAGGATGGAGGAGACTCGGTCATTCTCAGTGCTGAGGTCACGGCTTAGCATCACGACGTCCGGGCCCTGGACATTCGCGACAGTCACAACGCTCTTCAAACAGGATGACGATATCACCAACATTTGATCTGAAATCAAATCGTACTCCGACAGCAATGGTCCATTTCTTTCTTCATCACACTTTTGATTAACATCAGTTACGACAAGTCCATAGTTAAACATGATTTAGGAAAAATTTAGGCTAACAGAAGATACATAACTAAGTTTTAACTAAGGTTTCCCCATCAAATTTTTGAGATTCCTTGCTTTTACAAATTTAAAATACAACTTTATGATCATTAATTTGAAACATCACAACCTCTCTTAACATGAGACATATGCACCCTAAATATTTTCTTTTTCTGAGGGTCCTTTACAAGTAATGTCACCGGAGTGATAAAACTTATAATTTCACAAGGGCCACGGAATCTTGTGACTAGCTTGCCAGATTCTCTAGAACCAACTTCCTTAACAGAAAAATTCTTGACAAAAACCATGTCCCCAATCTGAAGTGACGTAGGTTTACGTCCTCTATTATACCTCTGTTGAAGTTTCTCGTGTGCCACCTTCATATATGTTTTGGCCTTTTTCCAAATAGAACGTACGTTCTCATTCATGACTTTATCAGGCAACAATTGATTAATAGTCCACAAATTAGATATAGGGGAATTTGGGACGAAAGAGAACATTAAATTGAAAGGGGTGGTACGATGAGATTCATGCACCGCAGTGTTGAACGAATAAGTCAACCAAGGAATGCAACTGTCCCATAATCTATGGTCCTTATGATGGTAAGCAATTAACGCAGCTCGAAGATTCCTGTTCACCCTCTCAGCATACGATCCTTTAGGATAATAGATAGAAGATGTCACATGGGAAATGGATAACTCGAAACAAAAATTGCGGAAAACATGTGATGTAAAGCATTTCGCGTTGTCTGATACCAGAAATTAGCAGGGGCCAAAAACAGCAAAAATATGGTTAAGACATTTAATTACCGTTTCAGTGGTAGCTGAGCGAGTTGGGAACAACCAGTTAAAACGACTGAAGCCATCCGTACAAACCAGTACAAAACGGTTACCCAGCTTCGACAGCGGCATCGGGCCGACAAAATCTACAAACAATCTTTCCATTGGTTTATCGGAAAGTTGAGACGATAACATTCCAACCTTAGTGTTAGGAGATGGTTTTGCCAATTTACATGTTGTACAATTATTTACCAGTCTTCTGATGTCACCATCCATACCCTTCCAGATAAAATTTTGCCTCACCTTTAATCTGGTCTTATATACTCCTAAATGTCCACCGATAGGAGACTCATGAAAGTATTTAAAGATCTCGCCTACTAAAACAGTGGGAAGAACAATCTTAGGTGTTCTATCAGAACGGGCCAAACAACACAAGATTCCATTCCTTAATGAATACGGTTTTGCAACTTCACCAACCTCTAATTTTCTTATAATCTCACTTAGAACTGGATCTTCCTTTTGATATTCAGATACATCCCGAAACAACATGGGACAGTTAGACAGAATTACGTTTGACATGTTATGTTCCAAAATTGCGTTACACTTCACATTTTCCTCAACCTCAACATTAGTGTCACCATACATCCGACTTAAACAATCAGCGATGACATTTTCACTCCCTCGGATGTGACGTACAGAGAACTTAAAGGAAGAAATTCGAGTGGCCCAACGAGCTATTCGACCAGTTTTCCTAGGTCTGCCAAGAACCCAACTCAAGGCTTGGTTATCTGTTTCTAACTCGAAGGGTACATGTTCGATATACAACTTGAACTTTTCAAGAGCATCCATGACGGCCAAACCTTCGAGTTCATAAACAGAGTAATTTCTTTCTGCATCATTCAGAGTGCGGGAAGTGTATGCAATAGGTAATCTACCTTTTCCATGGTCTTGTAGTAACACTGCACCAACAGCACTATTGGAGGCATCAGTTTGCACAATAAAGGTTTTGGAGAAATCAGGGATGGACAAAATAGGTGCATTTATCAAAGCTAATTTCAAATCTTCAAATGCTGCTTCTTGCGAAGGACCCCAAACAAAATTAACTCCCTTCTTCCTCAACATATTTATAGGAGCAGCACGCTGAGCGAAATTGTTAATGAACTTACGGAAATAGTTCATCATACCGATGAACCTTGATACACCTTTAACATTCTTAGGGGGCTTAAAGTCACGAATCGCTTGGGTTCTCGAATGATCCACAGAAATTCCAGACGATGTTACGATATGTCCCAAAAATGAAATCTTGGGTTTAGCAAAGGAAACTTTAGATGGTTTTACGGTAAGACCAGCTTTCTTTAGACGAGACATAACCTCACCAATATGTTCCAGATGATCATCAAAGTTCTCACTGAATATGACTACGTCGTCTAAATAATGATACACAAACTTGAACTTGATTCCATCAAATACCATATCTAGCAATCGGCTTAGGATGGCCGCACCCGTGGAGATCCCAAATGGTAAACGGTTAAAATGAAAGAGATTCCAGTCAGTGGAGAAGGCTGTTAGATGTTTAGAATCTTCAGTTAATGGAATCTGAAAGTACGCGCGATTCAGATCTAAAATCGTATACCAGTTAGCACCCCTAAACCATGCAAAGCAAGATCTCAGATCAGGAAGCGGGATGGACTGCTGAATAACCTTTTTATTAAGAGCTCGATAATCAACAACTGGGCGAAATTTACCGTCAGATTTAGGCACCAAGAAAATAGGTGACGAATACGAGGAAGTAGACTTACTAATGATCCCTTCATCTAACATCTCGTCGATTATCTCTTTCAAGATTTTCATCTTGGGAGGGGCTAGTCTATACGGTGGCGAACTGACTGGAATATTATCAGAAACAACAATCTTGTATTCCAATAGATTGGTCACCCCTAACTTATTCGTCAAAACCTCAGGGAAGGATGAACACAGTTCACGAAGTTTATCAGCTTGGTCAGGTTTAAGATTTTCAAAATTAAACTCCTCAATGGTGTCAGAACCAGATATAACTTTGGAGGAATTCACTCCGGAAAAACTAAGACAAGGCTTGAAGTTTAATTTTAAATTAGGCTTAAAACGAAACCAACATGACCTGTTTCTAAGGTCTAGTAACAACCCAACATGAGACAAAAAATCAGCACCCATAATGGCGTCGCAAGATAAATTATTTGCAACCCAAAAATCATATCTCCAAGTGAAATTTAAAATGCGGATCTTTAAGTTTACCAATCCTAAAACTTCAAGACTAGAACAGTTCGCTGACACAAAATTGTTCGGTTCTTTAATAAGTTTTCCAAATTTGCATACTGACCTCATATTTTCAAACCAGTTTTTACTTAAAAATGATTTCACACTACCCGAATCGATCAGAGCAGTAACAGGTTCGTTATTTACCCAAATATCAATAAATGGGGAACAATGTTTAGAAACTTCAGAAATGCGACTACATAACCTCACTTTAGGTTTAAGACTTCTGACATCATCAAAATAATTATTTACCTCCATAGAGTTTATTTTAGAACTATTTGACGCATGGCAATCCGAAGAAGTCTCCTTACGATTTAGTCATTGGTTATGTTTAGGTCTCCTCGTACACCATTTAGCAATATGTTGAAATGATCCACAAGTATCACATCTTCTCCTGTTATTCGACGTGCGATTACCCGAATCGAAGGAATTTCTATTTTGGAAACGAGGGCCTTGCGAGCTATCATAACAGATAGGATTTCCAGAACCCTGAGATAGATTAGAATTAAAATTAGGTGGAGGAACATTGGCAACTCTCAAGGAATCGGAATGTTTGATAATACCCGAATTCAACACAAATCTGTTTAAATCAGAGAAATTTACGGGAATACTGCATGTTGTCAAGTATGACCTGCTTTCTGGATTAATCCCTTCCAATATAGAAGCCACAATTTGTTGTTCACTTAATTGTACAGAAAAAACTCTAGCATAAGACTTGATATCAGTTACATAATCATTTAAAGACTCTTCGAATCTCTGAACTCTATAGAAAAAATTATGCATCAGCATACTCAAAGCACGACTAGGAATAAATGAACTTAATATTTCACGATGAAATCGATCAATGGAATAACAACCTTCCATGGCTACAATTAACTTTTCTCTCAATAAACCAGAGGTATAAGGAAAGATCAGGTTGAAAATTTGACTATCAGGACACCCAAATCTTACAGCATTGTCAGCAAGGTCAATAAATTGCTTTAAAAATTTTATTAACAGGTTAGCATCGTTACCGTTGCACATCTCTAGATTTTGGATGCAAGCATTTAAAGGATGAGGTACACTACCAAACTTAATTCCCATTTTAAACTCCCCACGAGTATTATTATTTACATTAGATGACACATGTTCTAAATTAATAGGATTTTCAGAACATAGGGGCGATAATCTTTCATCATTCGACCTAGCATTTGATAAATTACCCCTAACCTGATTGCTCGCAGCACCAGAAATGGACACATTAGCAAAGGAAACATTTATATCATCAAGATTCTCAAGGTTATGACGTGATGAGGTCGACCCTGTTCTGACATTGCTACACTCAGACCTAACCTCAGATATTCTGCACGCACTAGGATAGTTTTCCTGATTATACATAGTTGCAGGTTCACTATGATTCGACAAAGATCCACCAAAACTTCCTAAATTGCTTTCAACACTGATATTATGCAACAATTCGTTCAATCCACTAATAGAAGGAACCCCTTCATTTGCACACACATCAGGGTTAACACTCGCACTCTCACTATTATTTGGGAATAACGCAAAAAAGCAATCAACAAGTTTAGCACGCAGAGAAATTAATTTTAAATGGAATTCAGGATCTCTATCCTGCCAAACTTCTATTAAATCACGAAGGCGATGGTACCAATGTGAACAGCGGACCTTAAATCTGATAAGTCGAGAACTAGACGGAGCACAGTCAGAGTTTAACGAATGAAAAACCACAATTAAACTTTCAACAGATGGTACAATAAGGGACTTACCAAACGTCCAGTCAAATTTCCTCCAGTTTGGTACACGTACAGGATTATCCGAAACTGCATTCAGTAATATCAGATCCCTTTCCCTATTTCCAGAGGAAGTAGAACCTCTAATCAGGAGTTCATAGATAATTTCTTCTTTGGTCAAACTGTAAGCTGCCCCAAGATTCCGTTGCTCCATTTATAGTCGACATGAAACATAAAATCACATAGGATTAATACAAGATTTTTTTCAGAATAAGTAACCCTTTTATGCCTATGCTTTCTCCAAGTCAAACCCAGTACACATTCTCTCAACAAAATACAAGGTGGAAACAAAACCACGCGACTAGGTACCAAAAAATGTACCCACAAGTTACCTTCAGAAACACTAAGAGAGAAAACGATAAATAATAACAGAGAGCAACTAGGGTATGTGTGTGGAACGGCTGGACAAATTACCATACCCAGGTTGCATTTAAATTGAGAGAAGAGCACTAAAACTAAACTTGAAGAAAACACGAATCACATTTCATAACATTAAATATAATTGAAGGAAAGAACATCTTTACATGCATGTTAAAGAAAAAGATGTAACATAAAAGGTAAAAAATAGAACAAACAAAATAATAATCAAGAAGCAAGGAACCAATAAAAATTAAGAAGGAGATGGAATTTAATTACCCAATTTCAATGAAGAAGTCCCATTATGCGAGAACCAATTATACTCTACATCAGTAGAATTAGATTCCGAAAAAAATATACATTAACATCGTATAGGTTCGAAGAATGACAAGTTCAAACCACCAAGAAGATATCTCTTGGAAATTAATAAGATAATTCTTGAAATCTTTTAGTTACTCAGGAGCAAAGGCAAGGTACGTGCGTACGGCATGAAAATTCAATATGAATGACCTCAAGTCGACATGAAAAATTAATTACATTGTTTCCGAGAAAAACGAGATCGGATAACAATCCCGGAGAGTATCCAGGCAACGGACCATGGAAAAAATAAAAATACATATCATAAGTGGTGATATTTTAAACAGAGTCTTTAAGAGACCACGCTAACGAGACGAGGAAAAGGAAAATTAACTGTTACGAAAAAAAAAATTAAGGTTAGGAAAATTCCTCGCTCAAAACAAAATGAGATCTGAACATTACACAGCACGGCACGTCAGAAAAAAGATAAAACACAACCCTCCCAAAATACATATAAATAAGTGTATTACATCAAGTTAAAAATAAGGTATTGGAACTTTCTCTTCATGCTTAGGCCTACTCGGTTCTACAAACCAAGTGACTTACTAACGGCAAAATAAATGCCAACTGCGCTAAGATAATTATTCAACAGCTCAAGACTGCAACATATAAAATATGTAGAATAACACCAACACAAATACTCGTATCGACGACCAATTCACATTTTCAGGTCACAAATAGTTCCAATAACTTTTAACACAAACAAACCTTAATAAAGAGATGTATTCCTGTAGCCAAACTTCATACATTGCGTTTTCTTCATGTCTACATATTTAATCCGATGACAGAGATTTCTCAACGGTGGGCGGTAAATGTAAATCACGTAGAGACGAAATTATATCGGGGAAAGGAAGTTTACCTGGCCTAAGGCCAGATAATCCCCGTTTTACACCAGAGATTTAGTTCTCACATCTTTCCTTCTTGCAAGAATTCCTTCAACTTCATTTGTTTATCTCAACAACCAGAACAAAATGGCCGCCGTTCGGGCTCGAACGGAGCCGATCGTGAGACCTCGAGTTCTCAAAACTTAAGTGCCAACATTAGCCACACGAGCGAGCCATCGACAAGACAGACACGCTGAAGGTTGCCGGCTCACTAGTTCGGACAGTCACCAATAGATACCGTGAAGATCAAGTTTGCAACAGCAGCCGCCCGCGGATACGACTGGAATGCACGTTAATATTTATTAACGGGTCAATATGCTCAGTTTTAGAAAGAAAAGAAGTGAATTAATGCATAAAAAATAGCATTAAAATATTAGTGTTAACTATAAAAATAAAATACACTACAAAACAGAAGCGATAGAGAATCGGGTCTAGCCTTGGAATGTATTTTCTAACTACTAAGAAAATTGGTGAAAAGGAACACTCTAGAGTATGTCTAATTCATACTGTCTACTATGAAAATGGGAGGTCAGCTACCTTTACGTTGCCATCTGGTTGAAATATGAGTATGCGAGAAACCCACTGTCCTCGTTCTGGAACTGAACCCTCGATCATCAGGTCGCGTAGTCCTCGATACGACTGGATCTTGTAAAGAACCGAACCCGAGTTCGAACGTTTGAAAAGTAAAAACAGCTGTTCGCGAAACAAGTTCATCGCTCTCACACGTTCCCATGATATAGCTGGAGCTTATTCGTAGTATGCCATTGTATTTCATGCAGTTACAGTATGAATGTATAATAAACATCTCCAAGACGTCTTCCACCTCTTCTTAAAGAGTTTTCTGCTGTTATAATAATCCATGTTTGGTTTTGGTGTTCATCCTAAGTAGTCAATTCCACTATTGCATCGCATTCCTGCCTTCCATTTTAACCCATACGTGAGATAGCCATGTCTTGGTGAAGTCTCCGTTCAATCAACTTCTGTTCTGAAGTCATAATTATAATATGCTTGTATACTGTAAACTGAACCGTTGTAGAATAAAGTCTTGTACTGGCATGTACAATATCACACAAGTCCTGGTGAATACAAAGTTCACTGCTCCTGATGATGAAGTTTAACACAGTCTTCAGCTATAATAAGCTAAGACATAAAAATTTGCGGTATGAATTGTCTAACTTTAAGTAGATACACGTCCGCGTTTCTCGCGCACGATATGAGTGTCGTACTCCCAGCGAAGTAGATTTCAAACTCGTGTCTCTGACTGGACAGATCTTTGCTTACTGCTCTGCGAAACCCATAGTGCTGTTCGTTCAGGAACGATATTGACTATCGATATCGACACTGGATCATGTTCGATAATATTCCGATATTTTGTTATCTGCATTTATATATGTGTGAAATACACTCAAGATTCCTCTTCTTTAAACATAATGCATTTGTCAATTACTATTGTGTTTCATGGCTACTATATCAAAGTATATCATGTTGCATCAGATTGACGTTACTGCTGTCTCCATTTTGTAGAGCTCCCTGGTACTAAAATAAAGCACGTGCTCCAGGCTGTATGGCGTGCTGCCTATCTGCTCCTAACCTCACCACGGAGTATCCATGCGCTGTGAGCCGTGTAAGTAGCGCCTCAGGAATGCACCTAAGTACACACCTGTCCAACATAGATCCAACTCAATACAAAATACGGTCTCATCTCCCTCCCAACTCAAGAAATAAAAGTGTGACAATACTTTTATTTTATCATTCTTGATATTCACTTCACGAGCGGTATTTTGTTATTGTTCAATCTTTTCATAATATCTTTTGAGGTTCTTCGCATTGAATCTCCCTATTTCCTCGGCAGTAAGGATGTCCAAAATCTGATAACTTCTTAAATATCTTGAATTGCTGTATCGAATGGAGACGAATTTAACTCTGATTCTATGAAGAATTTCCTTTATCTATTTCCTTGGGACGTCTCTCCTGCCTCTCAGCTTGTTGTCTGGTCCCTGTTTCTGGATCTTTGTCTGTGTCCCTACGTCTATTATTCCTTTCTTCTCTTTTGTCTCTGTCCTTTCTGGACTGATTTCTTTCTTCCTCAGTTTGATAGTCCTTACCACGGTAATTTTTGTACCTAGAATATCCTCGATGGTTATTCTCCTGTCTCTGGAAATAATCTTGCCGTTCCCCTTTTTCTAAGTTTCTATTGTCGGTGTTCTGATTTTGATACCGATTATTTCTTGGCTGATTTCTTTCTCTATCCTGATATCTGTTATCAAATCAGTCGTTTCTATCCATATTTTTATACGGTCTGTATCACCCTTGATCTCTATTGTCAAATCCATCATTCCTATACCTGTCTTGATATGGTCTATATCTCTCTTGATCTCTATTCGATTGATACGACCTATCCTGTCCTCGATAATACCGAGACTGGTAACTACGGAATGGTGTTTGATTATCCCTATGATAGCGTGGTTGTTCATTATACCTGTTGTTTCGAATGGGACCTACCCATCTTGACTCATTCTGACTGGGTTTTACCGTTTGTTGGGTCCTATCTACGACTACGGCGTTCACGCTTCTGACTTCCGTTCTTCCGCCTTTTGATATAGTGGGAGGAATGGACGTATGATCAAGTCTTCGGAGTAAATCGTCCATCTGCGCCAAATCTGTCACCCCTGACGAAATTATATTACGCCTAACTTCAACTGGCAACTGTCCTGAAATAGTTTCTAATATTTCCTCCTGAGTTCATGGGGGTTGAAGATAACGTAGGCGGGCTAATTGTGAAGTGTAGAATTCGGAGTAACTAGTAGGTCCAGTACTACTGTACTTCCTAGAGTATATTTCTGCCCTTACTGCATGTTGGACTTCAATAGACCAAAATCTCTTCATGAATGCTTCAGAGAATTGCTCTAAGTTGTCGAAAGTATAGCGGAAAGCTCGGAAACAATTTAAAGGACCTTCCAGAAGATGTCTCTCTACAATTCAAAGTTCCCTGTCTCTACTAAAGTGATGTTCTATGAAATAATCTTGAAGATTTCTAATAAATTCAATCGGAGTTAAACTCTCGGTGTTGGATTTTTTTTTATCTTTTCTTCATAATTTCTCACAATCGTTACATTTGGCCTGTCGTTGGGAGTAGATGTCCTGAAATCCCTAGTAACATATTCAAGATTAGTGGTACTTGGGACTTCTGACCGTTGTCTGGGCTATTCGCCTCCTACTGCCCCATTAGAACGTTCAATAAAATTGCTGGCTGGGGATGTTACATCTAAGCTTTGCCTAACATGAGGAACTGTGCCTTCCCTGTTGGGACTCACATTGGTTTTTAGAGCTTCAATTTGCTTATTAAACTCGCTTCTTAAAGCATCTACATTAACGTGATCAGCTAAGTTAAATTTGTTCAACTCCTTCCTAATCGCGTTATAATTCAGATGTTTTCTTTTCACGTTCTGAATTGACGTCTAATCTCATTTGCTCTAACCTTGATGTTACAGTGTTAACTCATGATTCCAAATCTTCCCTAAGACTGTTGATATTATCTATTTGACTAGTCTGGACTGAATCTATTCTTTTGTCAGTGTCTAATTTAACATTTGATATATCTTTGTTCAACTTGATTTCGGTTCGAGAAATTTTTAATTCCAAATTAGAGGTAACATTTTTAATTATCTCCTCGTTAACTTTGGTTATTTTACCCCGAATAATGGTTATATGATCTTTAACAATAGCTTTAAGATCAATTTCTATATCTTTTCTCAGAACCTTATCGTGGTCCTCTACTTTCTCTTTTAAGAGAACCATGTCATTTTCTAATTTTGACAAAGTCTCTTGTGTATTACTAGCTTCATTGGAGAATTGTACTCGAAGTGCATCTAAACTATGTTTATTTTCCCTTTGACTATGTTCCAGTTCCAATCTAACACTTTTGAAATCCTCCTTAATGCCCGAAATATTAGATTGTATGCTGGTTACAAGTTTTTCTGTCTGTACAATCTTTTGTTCAGTGCTAATCATTCTAGCCTCTGTGCTAATTATTTTCTCCTGTGTAGCCGTAATGTCAGTTTGAGCTGCATTTAATTTAACCTCAACTGTGGCTACGCTGGAGCGAACGTGACTCACTTCAACATTCACATTACTTATATCCAATTGAACAAGTCTTACATCTTCTAACACACTATCAACACTTAGTTCAACATCATTAACTTTCTCCTTAATTTCCTAGGACCTATCGGAAATTTTTCGATTGCTGTCCTGCAAACGTTTCATAGACAAATGAAGTTGGGACATATCTGCTTGTATTACTTCTGTGTTTCTAGTTATTAATTCAGTATTCTTAATATTTGATTCAGTCATTCGCTCAAGATTAGTTTGAGCATTTGACTTGATTTCAGCCAAGTCCTGTTCTTGCTTTGCCGAATTTTCCTGCATAGCTTGTAACAAGGCTACTACATCATCTAATGTTGCTGCACCTGACATAATTATACAATATAAAATGGAGAAATATAGGAATGCAATACATATATAGTAGAATTGACACACTCAGAATGACCCTTTTCACCAACATGAATAATATAACTAGTTTGGCTTCTAAACTTATTACTAAAGTATATCTATAAAAATAGAAGGTGTATGTGCTTGGTAATTTATACTAAAAATAATTAAATTCTACTCGCAAATCTAGCTTATTAATTTATTATCCAAAAAGAAATGAAGTTAATGTGACTGATGATCTACAAAATATCATCGCCGGTGACAAGTATAAAATAGCCGACAAGCATGGAGTGAAAAATGGCCCCATATCATGCCTCCATATGACCACGCTGATCCATAAAAGTTTCCAGGAAATATCTCTTATGATCAAGCCGTAATCATTAACAGTTACTTTTAAAGCAAAAATAAAATATCTAGTCCCATAAATGGATTTGTCAATTAAAATTGGCTAACCACTAGGTTATTCGAGAATACCAATTCGAATTCCCCACGTTATGGGTTCGCCAACTAAGATGCACCCGTATCCACGTGGTCTTACCTGTTGAAATCCGATGAAACGGCTGGATCGTAGAATCTGGAAGCGCCCGGCTGAAATGCCCCTAAAATTCTACCAACTAGGATCAACCAGGGATAAGGATACCTCTCTTATAAGGAATGCGATAGGAAGACGCCAGTGGTCGATAAAATGAAAACGAAAAATAACTCGAAGTGAGCTAACGAGACTCTAAAAATGACTAAATTAATCTCGAGCGTGGCGCTAGGCACCCAAGAAACTGACCCACTGGTCCTCGTAGCGCATCCTATTTCTAGTATAAATGACCAAGACATCCGAAGGATTAAAAATTGACCATCAGTTTATTAATCTAAAGACTGTTGCATCTCTCCACTAAACAAAATAATTCACCTCTACTGAAGCGTAGAATTCTCATAATAACATTAGCTTCGAAATATATTCAAAAATGCTCTCAAAATACAGCATCTTAATCGCATGTAAAAAAACAGTTTCAAAAATATTTAAACATTATTATATACACTCGTTACATATTTACATGATCCTCAAAGTTTAATATTATTTACATTTATACATAATTGTACACGTTCAAATTCTTCATCAGAAATAAATTCGATTCCATCAATTAGCATTCTATAGTAATAGTTAAAGTCAAATTAGGGCATGTTCGACGAATGGTTAAGTTTATCGAACGCATTATCATAGCAAAAAGAATGTTAACATTTTAATTCACATTGTTATTCATGGTATTATTATTATCTCTAAAGATTTTAGTGGTTATTATTACAGGATTATATGAATATTATTACTCGTCTTTCCAATTAACCTTTCTCCAAAAACAAATGTTATTAATTTGAACAATCCATTTTAGAACAACTATCATAATGCTGTTTCACTTAAATGTTGGATGTATTAACCTCATACTAGCCTTCTAGTATTAATATTCGTGACTATACTGCACGTTCAAAATATACACATAATGGTATTCAGACATAGCACAATAGCTAATTTATACTGGACAGAAAAATGACATAGATCATCCATTGATGTCTAATATCTCGTTATAACAATCAAATTCGCAAATACACGTTGCTTCATTCATAGATAAGCTCTCCATAGCCTGTAAACATTTTCCAAACATCATTAAGTTCAATTAAGCTTTAACATAAAAGTCATGAAATATCGTGCATCAAATTAACATAAGTTAAAGTATCATGGACAATTTTTATCAGAACTATGGCAAATATAATATAATCAGCTGTTAAAATAACAGTGCTTGAGAATTTTTGACATTATCATTTCGCTTTGTAATGAAAATATTGTATACAATCATTTTACAATAGTAATTTATTTCTCATTATAATCTCATGTTCATAACTATATCCTTCAATAAATTGTGGATAGATCACTGTAAAAAGAACGATTCAGCTCCACTAGACAAAAACTCGACTGGAGATCCTCACCCAAAGAAACACGAATGATTCTACACCATAGAAATGAGCCTGCCTTAAGAAGGTACACGAAAACTATTATAATCCAACGCTTAACCAGGATGGAGTTCAACAAACGAATCATGAACAAAAAGAAACTGAACGATCTAATAGTTTCTAAGACCGCTCCAAAAAGAAAAATCTCAAGAGCTGTAGATTACCAAAATCAATCCAAAAATCGCAAATATCTGTTCTATAAATCATTATGTTTCCATATTTATACTGCACTTGATGAAAAATAGACCCGCACGTCTATTAGATAAACTCGCATGAAATGCATAAGTGTTCAAGTTCAAATTCGAAATTCGTAGAAATGTCTATTCAAATAGTCTTCAAGTATACGTAGCGTATTGGTCATCTGCTTGCTAACTACTATTCTTATATAATGTTATCGTAGTCTTCTCTCTACTCTTCGTATTAATCTTCTCAACAAGTTATATAATTCCATTAAATGCTCAGATTTAGAAAGAAAAGAAGTGAATTAATGCATAAAAATAACATTAAAAACATTAGTGTTAACGACAAAAATAAAATACACTACAAAACAGAAGCGACAGAGAATCGGGTCTAGCCTTGGAATGTATTTTCTAACTACAAACAAAAATTGGTGAAAAGGAACACTCTAGAGTATGTCTAATTCATACTGTCTACTATGAAAATGGGAGGTCAGCTACCTTGCAGGTTGCCATCTGGTTGAAATATGAGTATGCGAGAAACCCACTGTCCTCGTTCTGGAACTGAACCCTCGATCATCAGGTCGCGTTGTCCTCGATACGACTGGATCTTGTAAAGAACCGAACCCGAGTTCGAACGTTTGAAAAGTAAAAACAGCTGTTCGCGAAACAAGTTCATCGCTCTCACACGTTCCCAAGATATAGCTGGAGCTTATTCGTAGTATGCCATTGTATTTCATGCAGTTACAGTATGAATGTATAATAAACATCTCCAAGACGTCTTCCACCTCTTCATAAAGAGTTTTCTGCTGTTATAATAATCCATGTTTGGTGCTGGTGATCATCCTAAGTAGTCAATTCCACTATTGCATCGCATTTTTGCCTTCCATTTTAGCCCATACGTGACATAGCCATGTCTTGGTGAAGTCTACGTTCAATCAACTTCTGTTCTGAAATCATACTGATAATATGCTTGTATACTGTAAACTGTACCGTTGTAGAATAAAGTCTTGTACTGGCATGTACAATATCACACAAGTCCTGGTGAATACAAAGTTCACTGCTCCTGATGATGACGTTTAACACAGTCTTCAGCTATAATCAGCTAAGACATAAACATTTGCGGTACGAACTGTCTAACTTAAGTAGATACACGTCCTCGTTGCTTGCGCACGATATGAGTGTCGTACTCCCAGCGAAGTAGATTGCAAACTCGTGTCTCTGCCCGGACAGATCTTTGCTTTCTGCTCTGCGAAACCCATAGTGCTGTTCGTTCAGGAACGATATTGACTATCGATATCGACACTGGATCATGTTCGATAATATTCTGATATTTTGTTATCTGCTTTTATATATGTGTGAAATACACTCAAGTTTACTCTTCTTTAAACATAATGCATTTGTCAATTACTAATCTGTTTCATGGCTACTATATCAAAGTATATCATGTTGCATCAGATTGACGTTACTGCTGTCTCCATTTTGTAGAGCTCCCTGGTACTAAAATAAAGCACGTGCTCCAGGCTGTATGGCGTGCTGCCTATCTGCTCCTAACCTCGCCACGGAGTATCCCTGCGCTGTGAGCCGTGTAAGTAGCGCCTCAGGAATGCACCTAAGTACAGACCTGTCCATCATAGATCCAACTCAATACAAAATACGGTCTCAGTACTGTCCCCGTTTACCTGGATAGTAGGCTGTCAGATATCCGCCCCCTCAATCGGATTGCCAATTATCAATCGCACCGGCACGGTTACATCAATGAAAATGGCACTGACAGATACTATCGAGATAAGAGCACAGAAGTTCACAGGAAATCATTGTGGAACACACCAAAATAGACGGGGGTTCATACTTACCGTTACTTACCTCTTAATTATCTCGGGGTTTGAGTTGACAACAGGATCACTAAAGTCTGTTCACACAATAACCTCCACCATGACATTTAAAAATGAACCAGAACGAAGACGAGAACTTTGAACTGTACAAAAGCTTTATTTCTAATAAAGGGTATGATTTTACTAACACAACAAAATCAACGTGGCTATCAGTAGCCCAAGTCAATCTGACTACGTCCTCCAGTAGGACTTGCAAAAATTATCATACAACATGATATAAAACATTTTAGCTCCCAAGAGCTCCAAATAACGTAATATTCATAACACTATTGGATTGGAAAAGGACGTCAGGGTGTGACATATATAGAGCATTTGGTTTCCTTTTAATAAACATGAGAATGGTATTTATAGTCGCAAGGCCGGAGTGCGGACGACCTCACACTGATAACCAGATGTTGGCCCAGCTGCGAGCTACCCTCGAACCTGTTGCATACTGGTTGAATGGACTCCCTTCTCACGTGCTAAGTTACGTAAGAGTACAGCTTGCTCTCTGAAGCTTTTAAATATCTACAAGACAACTCACATTATTTACGCAAATCTTTCAAGTACTTTGCTCACATCCTATTGGATCATTATGTTAATTTCTTAAACTTGTTAAGTTCAATCCAAATGTTTAATTAGCTCTTAAATGTTTATAACAAAATCACATAAATTATTTATAACAATTAGAAATTGTTTATAATATTTGTCAAAGACAATACAAATATTATAAGCACGCCTTTAACATCACTCTCGTTCCACATTATTTTCAAAAATATTTACAGCAATTATTTACAATATTAACATTTAAATTGTTTAAATTATTAATTTAATAAATACATTAACCACATGTTCATCCGGTTGATAATTTTCATAATCGTGTTTAATATAATCGACCAATGAAGGTTAGTTATACATGTTAATGTCACAATCTGGTTTAATAAAGGTTTTAATAATGATTTGTGACGGCAACCTTCATTCAAAATCTTATCTCAAATTCTTTCAAAACTCGAGTTAATTATAACAGTAATACACTTGATTTATTTTCAACGAACTATGACAATCTTACTCCAGCGGAAAATCCTTCGCTAACAAGTTAATGCATAAACTGCATTAAAAATATGCCCAAAATCATCATATATTAATCTATATGGCATTAAACTTCCACATAACTTACAAAACTTCCACAAATAATTCTTTAACATTTATTCCTGTGGGAACTTCCTTCATATTCAAGGGCATTATATCTCAGCGACTTTCAACACGCGCTGCACTATCGATTATACATTCATAGTTCCACTTAAAAATTTTTATAATCATTAATGGTTTCAAAACTGTTTTTTATTTAACCTTCGTGGATTTCATTCATGAACCGAAATGAAGTCAAAACTTGCCAATCACAAACAAATTTAATAGTGAATACGCTTATATACGCCTGTCTGGTCTATCAAAATTTAAGATTAACATCTTAAAAAAAAATTGTAGTATGAAAATACTATCTTCAAATAAAGTGCGACTAAAATGCAAAGTAGTCGAATAGAATCCAATTAGACTGGGGAATGCAAACATCGTTATATAAATCTCTAATTGAGAAAAACTCCTAACAAAAGTTCAAGAATTTAATGCATTCAATAATTCATTATTAAAGTTAATCTTTCACAAAAGTGTCTATGATGCAATGTTCATTCATAACTGACGATAAATGTCTGTGTTGAAATCAATTCAAATAACGACTAGTATTTCCAAGATCGTCGACAACGTAAGAGATTTTAACGCTCTAAAATCATTTAAATGTTCTTCCTTCTTGATGATGACAGAAAATTGGTCAAAGAAATTAAACTGGGGTAGAATTACTTTAATAAAAAGACACGCTGTCTGAATTTAAATCTGCCATAAAAATCATTAACTTACAGTCAAATCGTGACTACAAAAATATTAATTACTGAAAAATCTAAATATCAGTCTCAACTGATTCAAAATCATTTACTATGCCCATGATATAACAATGTCTTAATAAATCGTCGAAAAAGGCATAACTCATCAAGGTGTACTGAGAATAAGAATCTCAACAAGAAAATAGGGCAAAAAACATGAGGATAAAAATATGGGAAAAATGGTTGCTCAAACATCATTAATAAACTCAAATACAATAAACGTTCACGACTACCTTATCTGCCGATTGACGTTCCAGAGGAAAATTCCCCAAAGAAGACTGCTGATGGATCCATTTCACCACGTTAAAGCTGAGCTCCATCCTCGAAATAGGAAATATCACCCTCGGAGAATCGAACTGCTTCCTTCTCCGGAAATCGCTCTGCTCCTCGAAGACGAATAGACATCCTTCCGGCAATAATCTTCTTTGTGAGTCGGGACATCCCTGACCTCTCTTGAAAAATTCCCTGAAGTTCCAGTAGACAATCGTCATGAAGTTTTGTAGAAATTTCCGAAGAAATTATTCATATTCAGAGTATGAAATTGTTTCTATGGCTGTTCGATGGTATTCAGCCTTTAATTACGAAACATGGGTGTAGATGGTATTCACCGCATGTTCGCTTGTGTGGAATAGCAATTAGCGAAGTTCCATGTCGCTATCTTACTCCGTTGAAGTATGTCCCAATTGCAATAAGCCCTTTAGCCCTCCATCTGCTCTTCGGTTGTAGTGTCAGAAGAACAAACTGCCGTATTCAATTGCTCCATTATACTGTATCGTTCTGTAACCAAGCAATCTGAAGTCTTTCTATTCCACTCGCAGCGTCAGCCGTTGCGTTGATTCTGGCTATACAAAAGTGCTTCTCTTGTGGCGAGATAATTACTTTTGTCAGTCGTATAAAACTGCTAATATCTTTCAAATTAATCGGTCGAAATTGTTCAGCTTTTCTCTATTACTTTATGAAGCACTGCACAATACAATTAGCTTATCGGAGACCGCTAACTGTTCAAAGCTAAACTTGTAGAAGCTTTCTAAGGTCCGTTTCAACTTCACCTAGTTTGACCTGGATCTCGTTATAAAGACGATTCTTTTCACTGCTGTTCACTTCGACGTCTCACTATAATGAATGTATAAGAAAAGAACTTTCACAAATATCTTCGATGATTTGAGAATGAGATCTCAGAATGATCAGAGAACGAAAGAGACCCCTCTCTTCTGCGCAAGCCCTTTTATTAACTTCACGAGGGGCGTTTCCATCCCTTCCAAAGCGTGATACTGCGTCATCGCTAGAAGTTCCAACTTCGTTAATACATGACGGATTTTCAAAATTCAAAAACTGAAAATAAATTTCACCAAAATTCCAAATCAATGCCTTTACTGCAAATGGATTTCCACAATTCTGCATTCCAAAAGTAATAAAAATACCATAGTTTCAGCAATCTCCGTCTTCCTTTAAACTATCGTTGATTGGTTCATGCCTCTCCTCCAATAGCATAGTTTCTTCCTCAGCCGAATTCCTCGTTTCCTGCGACTGCGTCGTAAATCTTGGAACATTCTCGACTAAATGCTGACGTCACTGAGAATCTCAGCTCAAGTAGCTTGCTGGCATAACATTATCGTCATCCGTGCTTACGTCATGACTACCCACGTCATAACTATGACAGCCATAACTCTCCTTATAAATTTCAAATATAGCCACCGTGGTCTCTACATAATTCAATTACGGGGGCATTCTCCTCTCACCACGTTTTTAAAAACAGTTGCAAATTGTTTTTAAACTCAGTGTTACAAGTATCTCAACTCTCTTGAACACGAAATTGAATTATTACTGGCTTACTCTAGGATAGTATCTTTTTAAATTTCCAGCATTGAACTTGCCGTAAACGACATTATTCTCATCATCGTAGAGTTCATAACAGTTGTTTCCATAAGCGTTCGTAATCCTAAACGGCCCCAGGAACACTAATCCAAATTTGGGGTAGATTTTCTTGGACATATCAGTCTTGACAGGTCTGCGTAATAATACAAGATTTCCAACTTGAAAGGGTGTACCATAACGTTTTCCAGCTACTCTTTTCAATCGTTTCTCTGCTGCTTTCTGGAGTTGTTCCTTTGCCTTGTCAATCCTCTGCTGCCTTCCTATGTCGGGATCTCTCGGTATGTGGTTGAAAAGATTATCCCACGGCCTTTCTGGGTTTCTTCCTAGATGAAGTCGCATTGGCACTTCTCCTGTGCTCTCCTGCACTGTAGAGTTCAGACATTCCTCAATAAGGGGTACAAATCTCACCCAACCAGAATGATCATTTGGACAGAAAATTCGACAGAATTTCGAAAATTCAGCCATATATCTTTCTGAGGAATTCGATTCAGGGTAACGCACGCTTGAAAATAAGTGCTTAATGCCAAGCCTTTCCATATCCGCTGCAAATTCCACGGACGTAAACTGCGTTCCATGATCTGACAGTAGATATTCCGGTATACCAGCTTTAGGAAATACAGCATTTTCCAGTCTGCTTACTACGTTCCTCGTGTTAGCTTTCTGCATGGGACTCATTGTAACAAATTTTGAGAAAACATCCACGGTCACCAATAAGTACTGGTTACCCTGGTATCCCTTCGGACAGGGGCCAAATATATCCGTCGCCATAAGTTCGTTTGGCTTAGAAGGAATCATCGCCTTCGGTTTTCCCTTTAGTAAAGCAGAAGCATACTTTGCTCTTTGACATTTGTCACATGATCGAATGACCTTGGCAATGCTGGAACGCATGTTAGTCCAGATAAATCTTTCTTTAAGTGTATTAAGAGTTTTATCTAAACCGGCATGTCCAGTTGCATGATGAGCTACCCACACTAAATTGACAACAAGTTTAGGTGGCACGACTATTCGGAGTTTTGTATGCGCAGCGTCAGCATACTTGCATACAATGTCTCCACTCAAGACAAAGTGTCGTGAATTTCTCCGTGTAGCTTCATAGTCAACATCCGTATTGTCCATGTAACCCTTGAGGAACCTGTACATTTTCCTTATTGGAGCGTGTCTCTTCTGTGACACACCGATTCGGGCTAACCTCCTAACGGTTTCTTCATCTTCTTGCTCCAATTGTACATGGTGTATCTGCACATTTTTAATAGGGTTACGTGATAGAGCATCAGCCAGTAAGTTATCTTTCCCAGGCTGGTGGACGATAGTAGCGTTAAACTGTTGGGTGAACAAAGCCCAACGTGTCAATCTATCACTTGACATGTCAGTTTGCAACATAAACTGTAGTGCTTTATGGTCAGTAATAATGATGACCTTATGTCCCAGCAGGATTTTCTTCCAGGCTTGTAAAGCTGTCACAAAAGCTAACGCTTCAAGCTCTGTCGTGAAGTAGTTTTCCTCGTGCTTTTTCAACTTCCGACTAGTGAACGCAATGTAGTGCTTGTTGCCTGCCTTGTCTTTCTGGTATAAGACTGCACTAATGCCTATTCTCGATGCATCAGACTCAATATAGAACACCTTCTCAAAGTCTGGGTACTCCAGTTTCACATTATTTCTGAGCATCTCTTTTGCTTTCTCAAAAGCCTCGTCTGCAGCGGTACTCCATTTCCATCTGTTGTTCTTCTTGAGTAAGTCATACAGAGGAGCCATAATTTCCGAGTATCTTGGACAGTGGCTGCTAATAAATTGGCATGCACCTACAAATTCTCTGACTTGTTTCACCTTAGTTGGCTTTGGAAATCTTGTGATCGCATCTATTTTTTTCATGTTTGGATGATATCCATCTTTATCAATAGTATGCCCCAAGTAATTTATCTCCTTCTTCAAGAATTGACATTTTCCAAAGTTCACCTTGATATTGGCCTCCCTTAAATTCTCGAACAACTTTCTCAAGTGCACTAAATGTTCTGCAGCGCTGGGTGAAGATACGATTAAATCGTCAATGTAGCAGATTACATTTTCTTTCACTTCGTCAGTGAGCTTACTAACAAGTGCTCGAATAAGTGCTGGTCCACTGTTAACCATTCCAAAAGGCATTCTGGCAAAGACCCATGACGTCTGGTCAAATAGGAATCCAGTGTACTGCATACTATCCTCTTCTAGTTGAACTTGATAAAATGAAGACGTCAAGTCAAGAACGCTGAAACAAGCTCTTCCTTTGAATTTCCGAAGCAGATCTCTAATCTTGGGTGGTCTGTCATTTTCTGGAAGAATCTTCAAGTTGATGGTCCTGGCATCGAGACAAAGACGTATTTGACCATTACTTTTCTTTACTACTGTGATGGGGTTTATATAAGACGACGCCTGTTTTCTAATAATCCCGTCTACCTCCATTTTTCTGATTAACCCTCGTACTTCTTGATAGTATTTCTCAGGAATGGGGTATATTCTCTTCTGGTAAGGGGTTTCATCTGTCAGCCTTATCTTGTACTTATAATCCTTAATCAATCCAGGCTTTTCATCGAAAATATCTTGGAATTCCTTTATCAGATCCTCAAATTCCCCCTGAATTTCTTCAAATCCTTCAGTTTTTCTACTGGGTATTTCTTCTAAATTTTCCACTTCATTAATTATTGTATTCAAAATTTCTTCCCTAAGGTCTATTTCCAGACTGTTTTTCACGTCCTGTTCTTCTATCTCTTCTGTGATTATGTACCCATCATTAAAGCTAATACTTCTGTTCTTCATGTCAATAATAGCTCCGACCTTCGATATAAAATCGATTCCAAGCACCATATCAAAATTGATCTTGCTCACCACAATGAAGATCTGTTCATAATTCCTTCCATTGATTTCAAAGTTCAATAACACTTGAATCTTGCACTTCACTGCCTTATCTTGGAATATCCCTCTCACTTTGGCGGTAGAAACAGGTAGAACTGTCATGTTCTCTCCTCTTAGCAGACTTTGATAACATTCCTCTGAAATGATGGAAATAATAGCACCAGTATCCATCAGGGCTTTGTACTGCTGTCCATCTATCCGTACAGCAATAATAGGTAAGGCACATGGTCTTTCCTCTTTAACAATACCCCTCTCTTCTAGTAAATCTTCATCGGTAACTTCGTATATCTCATTAATCGTAATCAGGTGTGGTGTGGCAATGTATTTACAGGTTCTCACTGACGTTGAGAAATCGGCGTTTTTTTTTGTGTTACCGACCTCAAAATTCTGCTGGCTCGTAGAAGGCCCAGGATCGATTACAACATCCTGCCTTTTCTTTTGATTGTCAGCTTCTTTATCCCTTAATTCTTTTAAGTATTGCTGGCTTTCCTTCTCTCTTTGCTGATACTGATCAGGTGTCATAACCTGACCTTGAGTATTCTGGTTTCTATTTTGGTTTTGGTTATTCCTATTATAGTTACGGTTATACCCATTATTGTTATAATATCTGCCTCTTCCATTGTAGTTTCCTCGGTTGTAGTTCCAACCTCTTCTCTGTTGATACGGTCGGTAACCTTGTGATCTGTAATTTCTAAACTGATTATTCCTGTGAGGACCTACATTGTCAGTTTTCTCCTCCTCTGGCTTGTCAGTTTGTTGGACTTGGTCCATATATACCGTATTGATTTCTTTAAACTCCTGCCTTTGACCTTTCTGGACTACGTTAGGCATTGGACTTGTGTAGTCTAACCTTCTCAGTAATTCATCCATGCTGGATAAATCCCTGATGTTGGACGAAATTATGAGTCTCCTTACCTCAACTGGCAGCATACGAGAAATCGCATCTATTAGTTGCTCCGTGGACAATGGGGGTTGCAAAAATCTCAAGCGGGACAACTGACTCGTAAAGAAATCAGCGTACCTCGTTGGAAGAGTACCTGAGTATTTTCTTGAATACACCTCCGCTCTTAACGAATTCTGCGCTTCTATGGACCAAAATCGTTTGATTAATGCCTCTGCAAACTCGTCAAAGTTACTGAATGTGTATCTAAATGCGCAAAACCATTCAAGGGGTCCTCCAATCAGATATCTCTCTACTATCTTCATCTCTCTCTCTCTGGGAATGTGAGCTTCGATGAAATAATCTTTGAGATTCCTTACATACTCTATAGGTGTCAAACTATCAGTGTTACTGAATTTTTGTGGTTTGTCTTCGAAATTCCTGATGGCCGTCACGTTCCTCGGATATGAATCCGGATAGTTTTTCCCACTATCTCGGTAGTTCCACTCATGTTCCATATTCCTCTCGTCATCCTCCTCTCTGAATCTGGATACACGTTCTTCAGGAGTCACGTCTCTTTCTTCTGGATCTAGGTTATGTCTTCTAGCATAATTCCTATTCAATTCACAAGCTAAGCCTTCTGTATCCTTGTCAGTGATTTCTGTTAAGACTTTCTTGATTATCTCTTCTTTGTAGTCCTGCATTAAACTAGCCTCTCCTAACTTCAAATTTTTCAGTTTACTCGTCGTTTCATTTACATCCGAGACAACTTTATGCATCTGTTCCTCTAATGTAGATTTTAAAGTTTGCATATCCTGATCTAGTTGTGTTCTATCGTCAACTTGTTTTTCGGATAACGAATTTATCCTGACGCTTAAATCTTTCCTAATCTGTACTACTTCATTGTTAATTTCTATCTGCGTACTGGCAAGTTTTCTTTCAATCCTTTCCTGAATTTGGGTTACATGTTCCCCACTTGACTTATTCCACTCGTCTTTCCATACCGCTACGTTTGCTGTTAACATTTCGGCTATATCTACTTCGATATCCTCTTTTAATACTCTATTGTGGTCTAATACCTGTGTTCTCATGACCTCTACATCATACTTTAACTCTGCTAAAGACGTTGTTGTTCTAACTGATTCATCGACTAACCTAGTCGCTAATGCAGTTATATTACGCGTACAAAGAGTTTTTGAGTTTTCGATTTCTTCCCTGACTTTATTTACATCAGTTTGGACTTTAGTCATATCTACGAAAACTGTGTTGACATCTACCTGAATCTTAGTTATGTCACTTTGCACCTCAGTTATATCCGCACGAATGTTATTAATGTCTACCTGAACATTGGTTACATCAGTTCTAGCTTTTTGAATTTCTTTTTGGACTTCCTCGACCTTGTCTTGGACAGTCGCGACATCGTTTTTGACAACAACTACTTCGGCTCTAGCACAAGAAATATCCCCTCGGACATTAGCTACATCTAGATTTAACATTGTAAGGTCTTTCTGTACCTTAGACACATCAAATTTAACATCATCAACACTTTTATGCACAATAGACACATCTTTATGGACATTAGACACGTCTGTACGCATGTCCGTTACAGTATTCTCAATTCCTAGGGTATTAATCTGTAAACGCGACATATTCTCTTCTAAATTGGCAGCACTAGTATGAAGAACCTTCAAACTTTCACCCATGCTAGCTGTCAAATTAGCAGACAAAGTACTAGCATTCTCCTCCATTCGACTAGTATTCCTAGCTTCCATCTCCTTCATACTACTATTCAAATTAGCAGACATATTACTAGCATTCTCCTCCATCCTTGCATTCAAATTAGCAGACAAATTACTAACATTCTCCTCCATTCTTGCATTCAAATTACTGGCATTCTCCTCCATCATCTGCTTCATGTTAGCAGACATCTCCTCTAACATTTTCTTCAAACTTTCATCTGCCATTACAATATTATTCAAAAATGGACTGCTGTAGGGACATACATCAAAAGAGCAAAATAACAACATTTGAGCAACACTTTTCACCATATATAAATTTGATCAATTTTCTGTCTTAAATCTAACTTATAACTACCTTATAATTAATCTTCGAAGACACTTCATGTTGAAACAAACTCAAGCACATGTTCAAATTTCTCTGGCTCATTTTAAAATATCCTAACACCAATAATTTACATTTACAATCCAAATAATTTAATTTTATCTTTAATATGACTAGAATGTCATAAGCCGGTCAAATAAAATAAGATTCCAGATTATAGGCGATTTTTCTAAGTTTCCAGCCTATTTAACCTTTCTCAAGTTGTATAAGATCTGATCTTTTCTGAGTGTAATTTTCCTAACACAATACAACATTTAATTCCTATATAATCACACTCTCAAATTCTACAATTGGCCTAGACATCTAACAAAGAATCAACCTCTTTATTTGAGTCTAATCGAACCTCACGTTTTAGGTTTGCCACTCTTTCTGGCGTTCAACCTGGTAATCCAGTTTTGTCGAATTCGGGCCCCAACGTTTTAGGTGCGCCAATCTTTCTGTCCCCGTTTACCTGGATAGTAGGCTGTCAGATATCCGCCCCCTCAATCGGATTGCCAATTATCAATCGCACCGGCACAGTTACATCAATGAAAATGGCACTGACGGATACTATCGAGATAAGAGCACAGAAGTTCACAGGAAATCATTGTGGAACACACCAAAATAGACGGGGGTTCATACTTACCGTTACTTACCTCTTAATTATCTCGGGGTTTGAGTTGACAACAGGATCACTAAAGTCTGTTCACACAATAACCTCCACCATGACATTTAAAAATGAACCAGAACGAAGACGAGAACTTTGAACTGTACAAAAGCTTTATTTCTAATAAAGGGTATGATTTTACTAACACAACAAAATCAACGTGGCTATCAGTAGCCCAAGTCAATCTGACTACGTCCTCCAGTAGGACTTGCAAAAATTATCATACAACATGATATAAAACATTTTAGCTCCCAAGAGCTCCAAATAACGTAATATTCATAACACTATTGGATTGGAAAAGGACGTCAGGGTGTGACATATATAGAGCATTTGGTTTCCTTTTAATAAACATGAGAATGGTATTTATAGTCGCAAGGCCGGAGTGCGGACGACCTCACACTGATAACCAGATGTTGGCCCAGCTGCGAGCTACCCTCGAACCTGTTGCATACTGGTTGAATGGACTCCCTTCTCACGTGCTAAGTTACGTAAGAGTACAGCTTGCTCTCTGAAGCTTTTAAATGTCTACAAGACAACTCACATTATTTACGCAAATCATTCAAGTACTTTGCTCACATCCTATTGGATCATTATGTTAATTTCTTAAACTTGTTAAGTTCAATCCAAATGTTTAATTAGCTCTTAAATGTTTATAACAAAATCACATAAATTATTTATAACAATTAGAAATTGTTTATAATATTTGTCAAAGACAATAAAAATATTATAAGCACGCCTTTAACATCACTCTCGTTCCACATTATTTTCAAAAATATTTACAGCAATTATTTACAATATTAACATTTAAATTGTTTAAATTATTAATTTAATAAATACATTAACCACATGTTCATCCGGTTGATAATTTTCATAATCGTGTTTAATATAATCGACCAATGAAGGTTAGTTATACATGTTAATGTCACAATCTGGTTTAATAAAGGTTTTAATAATGATTTGTGACGGCAACCTTCATTCAAAATCTTATCTCAAATTCTTTCAAAACTCGTGTTAATTATAACAGTAATACACTTGATTTATTTTCAACGAACTATGACAATCTTACTCCAGCGGAAAATCCTTCGCTAACAAGTTAATGCATAAACTGCATTAAAAATATGCCCAAAATCATCATATATTAATCTATATGGCATTAAACTTCCACATAACTTACAAAACTTCCACAAATAATTCTTTAACATTTATTCCTGTGGGAACTTCCTTCATATTCAAGGGCATTATATCTCAGCGACTTTCAACACGCGCTGCACTATCGATTATACATTCATAGTTCCACTTAAAAATTTTTATAATCATTAATGGTTTCAAAACTGTTTTTTATTTAACCTTCGTGGATTTCATTCATGAACCGAAATGAAGTCAAAACTTGCCAATCACAAACAAATTTAATAGTGAATACGCTTATATACGCCTGTCTGGTCTATCAAAATTTAAGATTAACATCTTTAAAAAAAAATTGTAGTATGAAAATACTATCTTCAAATAAAGTGCGACTAAAATGCAAAGTAGTCGAATAGAATCCAATTAGACTGGGGAATGCAAACATCGTTATATAAATCTCTAATTGAGAAAAACTCCTAACAAAAGTTCAAGAATTTAATGCATTCAATAATTCATTATTAAAGTTAATCTTTCACAAAAGTGTCTATGATGCAATGTTCATTCATAACTGACGATAAATGTCTGTGTTGCAATCAATTCAAATAACGACTAGTATTTCCAAGATCGTCGACAACGTAAGAGATTTTAACGCTCTAAAATCATTTAAATGTTCTTCCTTCTTGATGATGACAGAAAATTGGTCAAAGTAATTAAACTGGGGTAGAATTACTTTAATAAAAAGACACGCTGTCTGAATTTAAATCTGCCATAAAAATCATTAACTTACAGTCAAATCGTGACTACAAAAATATTAATTACTGAAAAATCTAAATATCAGTCTCAATTGATTCAAAATCATTTACTATGCCCATGACATAACAATGTCTTAATAAATCGTCGAAAAAGGCATAACTCATCAAGGTGTACTGAGAATAAGAATCTCAACAAGAAAATAGGGGAAAAAAACATGAGGATAAAAATATGGGAAAAATGGTTGCTCAAACATCATTAATAAACTCAAATACAATAAACGTTCACGACTACCTTATCTGCCGATTGACGTTCCAGAGGAAAATTCCCCAAAGAAGACTGCTGATGGATCCATTTCACCACGTTAAAGCTGAGCTCCATCCTCGAAATAGGAAATATCACCCTCGGAGAATCGAACTGCTTCCTTCTCCGGAAATCGCTCTGCTCCTCGAAGACGAATAGACATCCTTCCGGCAATAATCTTCTTTGTGAGTCGGGACATCCCTGACCTCTCTTGAAAAATTCCCTGAAGTTCCAGTAGACAATCGTCATGAAGTTTTGTAGAAATTTCCGAAGAAATTATTCATATTCAGAGTATGAAATTGTTTCTATGGCTGTTCGATGGTATTCAGCCTTTAATTACGAAACATGGGTGTAGATGGTATTCACCGCATGTTCGCTTGTGTGGAATAGCAATTAGCGAAGTTCCATGTCGCTATCTTACTCCGTTGAAGTATGTCCCAATTGCAATAAGCCCTTTAGCCCTCCATCTGCTCTTCGGTTGTAGTGTCAGAAGAACAAACTGCCGTATTCAATTGCTCCATTATACTGTATCGTTCTGTAACCAAGCAATCTGAAGTCTTTCTATTCCACTCGCAGCGTCAGCCGTTGCGTTGATTCTGGCTATACAAAAGTGCTTCTCTTGTGGCGAGATAATTACTTTTGTCAGTCGTATAAAACTGCTAATATCTTTCAAATTAATCGGTCGAAATTGTTCAGCTTTTCTCTATTACTTTATGAAGCACTGCACAATACAATTAGCTTATCGGAGACCGCTAACTGTTCAAAGCTAAACTTGTAGAAGCTTTCTAAGGTCCGTTTCAACTTCACCTAGTTTGACCTGGATCTCGTTAATATAGTGGCCTCGCCACGCGTTATAAAGACGATTCTTTTCACTGCTGTTCACTTCGACGTCTCACTATAATGAATGTATAAGAAAAGAACTTCCACAAATATCTTCGATGATTTGAGAATGAGATCTCAGAATGATCAGAGAACGAAAGAGACTCCTCTCTTCTGCGCAAGCCCTTTTATTAACTTCACGAGGGGCGTTTCCATCCCTTCCAAAGCGTGATACTGCGTCATCGCTAGAAGTTCCAACTTCGTTAATACATGACGGATTTTCAAAATTCAAAAACTGAAAATAAATTTCACCAAAATTCCAAATCAATGCCTTTACTGCAAATGGATTTCCACAATTCTGCATTCCAAAAGTAATAAAAATACCATAGTTTCAGCAATCTCCGTCTTCCTTTAAACTATCGTTGATTGGTTCATGCCTCTCCTCCAATAGCATAGTTTCTTCCTCAGCCGAATTCCTCGTTTCCTGCGACTGCGTCGTAAATCTTGGAACATTCTCGACTAAATGCTGACGTCACTGAGAATCTCAGCTCAAGTAGCTTGCTGGCATAACATTATCGTCATCCGTGCTTACGTCATGACTACCCACGTCATAACTATGACAGCCATAACTCTCCTTATAAATTTCAAATATAGCCACCGTGGTCTCTACATAATTCAATTACGGGGGCAGTACCATCCCGGCATTTGCCCGAAGACGAAGTGGGAAACCACGGAAAACCACTTCGAGGATGGCTGAGGTGGGAATCGAACCCCCTCTACTCATTTGGAACACCCCAGGCTGAGTAGACCCCGTTCCAATCCTCAGACCACTTTTCAAATTTCGTGGCAGAGCCGGGAATCGAACCCAGGACCTCCGGGGCTGCAGCTAACCATGCTGACCGCTACGCTACGGAGGCGACCGAATATTTATGTTCGAACATAAAATAGTTATAATTGTCGTCGAACAGAAACAGTCGTATGCAACTCGCCATTATAGGCTTGATGCATAATGTACTATTATACTTTACGCTCGGTAGCGTGCAGCGCTAGGCCATGGGACTAAGCTACCTGCGGACTCGGTAGACATGGGTTCGAAACCCATCGTCGGCCGTCCATGAAATAGTGTCCAATTTTCAACTCCAGGAAAATGTCGGGACGGTAGAGTATTCGCATTATTACTGTGCCGGTGAGGCCCGTTGCATTTCCGAGTATTCGAGCTGTAAACTCCTCTACTCCTATTCATAAGACATTACCCCACCTCGGGAGTTGTGACGGCCGACTTAGCATAATGCACTCGGCACACTCATTAGTGCTGGCCACACAATTGTTGGTTTGTCAATATGAGAAATGTCTTTGGTCAGACTAGTACAGTCGGTATACCTTTCCTAAAGTATTGACCTTCTAATAGACCACGGCCACTTCGTTTCATATCCTTGACCAGTTTCATGTATCTTCATTCATTTAATCTATCACTGACTCCTCTCAAGAGGCTGCGTTGTCGTCAGGGAGGGCATTCGACCGTAAAAGCAACAAGTAACTAGGAAGTTATTTGCATCCTACACCCAACCCCGTTGAAAAAGGCAATAATGAGGAGTAGACAAACAAATATAACACAAATTATCAGATTATTATCGTGTTGGAACCCAATTTACAGTGTTGCCTTATCGAAGTTGTAATGCTTTTCAGTCGGTCAACATGATTTTACCAATTATGATGAGTGTTTCCTGAAAAAGAAAACACTCTTTTGATGACCAATTTCGATCGTCAAGCGTCAAGTAATCTCTATATATATAAAAAAAAGTTTGTCTGTTTTTTTTTCTGAATTTCCACGGAAATGTGCGTTATTTGCGCGTTTCAGACTGTTTTATGATGGATGCGCGCAAAAATATTTTTTTGTCTGTCTGTCTGTTTGTTTGTGTGTCTGTGGACAACTTTGAGTCCTTATAACTTGAGAACGGCTGGGTGGATCAACGTAAAACTTGGTACTGATATCCATCAGAGGCACGACACTAATCATCGATGCAACTCTTCTCTGTACCTCTCATAAAAGAGGGCCTACCCCTTAAAATACTTGCTGAAATGGGCGTAGAAAGACGAGACAAAGCTCATTTTCAGCGTCTCAATGTGAGAAACAAAACTCGGGAGCCCTACGGGCCCCGAAAACCACATGTTAAGGTCCTAAAACCAACAGTTTTTGAGATATACCCAGAAAAATAATTTCATTTATTAAGCTATTGAAAGAATGCAAGTCAGTAACCATGCCAACACAATCTCTGATGTCCATCTATTTCTGTAAGACGCAATGCCATTCCATGTATTACATTACTGTGAAAGTTCGCAAACGGCTATAAGGTTATCACGGAACCAACATAAGCTGTAAAATTCATTAATACGTATATAATGCGCTTAAGGAGGTCAAGGGGTACTCTTGAATTTTTTCACGTGATTTACACGGGCGGGTGTGGTACTAAAGGTCTATTATATCGCTATCCCAATATTATTAAATTATTATTATGATTATTATTATATTATGACGTACAAGGCCGAGACAAAACTCATTTTCAGCCCCTCGGTGGCTCGGAGGCTACTACATTTTAAGGCTCTAAAACCACGTTTATGAGATATTCCGAGAAAACTAATTTCATT
The DNA here is from genome assembly GCA_946902985.2 of Meconema thalassinum. Lineage (NCBI taxonomy): Eukaryota > Metazoa > Arthropoda > Insecta > Orthoptera > Tettigoniidae > Meconema > Meconema thalassinum. Next base: position 510,524,000 of record OX336393.1, on the reverse strand, counting down.
TAATAAACTAATAAATAGATGACGAGTACAGAAGAACACCAAATCAGGAGCTATGTAGATATACTGAGAAAATCACACAGGTGGCCAGGAAGAGACGTCTGGCTTCCTACGGACACGTCTCATGGATGAACCCAACAAGACTAACCAACCGGTTTCTCAACTACTGGGGGAATAGAAAGAGCTTGACACCGTCGCTAACAGTAGTTAACAAGGATATCCAAGATCTGAAGATAATGAAAAGTGATATTAGATGCCGATCACATCTCAGAAAGATACTTAAACAGAAGAGTTTTTAGGACAGACCACCCTGTATGAAAACCGGCATTATCTGAACAAAAGAGAGAAAGGAGAAACATAGCCAGAGAATGCGCGAATATTGGGCAAACATCAAGTCCCTCGCCAATCTGAAAAGTTGAACGTCGTGGTCCTTAGCTGGCCCATTCGAAAGAAGAAGAACAAGAAGAAACTAATGAAGTAATGCAAGCCGGTGACCATGACAACAGTATCACAAGTGGTGACACCCAACTTTCCATCTATTTCTGTAAGAAGCAATGCCACTCAATTTATTACATTCCTGTGAAAGTTTGCAAATGGCTTTGAGGTTATCGTGGAATCAAACATAGACTGTAAAATTCAACAATGCGATTAAGGGGGTCAAGGGGTACCCTAGAATTTTTACACGTGGCTTACACGTGCGATATGCGATATGTTGCACAGAAGGTCTATTATATCTCCAAACAGCAACATTATTTTCAAAAATTCCTGGATTGGAATAGTGTTTTTTGCAGCTTTTGGGAATTTGGGACATTGGAGGCTAAAAATCCCGAATTTTCATGCACCATAAGATCTTATTGGGGATGGGGACATTCCATAACGGTGAGGGTCAGTTTTAATTTGACATATATTGCGTTTCGTCTACGAGGTTTTCAATATTATTTTCACGTCAGGAAGTACACGTTAGGTGAATTTAATTTGAGAGCACATTTTAAGTAATCATATTTTTGTCAACAAACGGGTTCATCGTAAATATGATTTTGTTTGATACTGTGTGGTTGATATATATATATGTTTATGTACGCCTATAATTCATGTTCGGGTGCTTGGAGCATCGTAAAATTAGGTATTGTAACCATGAGTCAATACACCAATCATTTAGAATACTCTTCAACGTACTTCTCATAGAAGGGTGGGTATAAGGAACAACTTTTCAAAATACATGCTAAAATAGGCGAAAAATAAATTTTTCCTAGAACGACGACCAAAGATTTTGTTGCGCTTCGCAATGTGGGACACAAAACTAGGGAGTTTATAAAGGATCTCCGAAAACCACATTTTATGGCCCTTAAATTAACAGTGTCTGCGATATACCCAGAAAACTAATTCGTTCTGATAAGCTTATGAAGTTATGACAAGCCCCTAACCATTGCAACAGTAGCTCAAATGATAACGTCTGGTTATTAATACCGAAGACCGTTCGAAGATCGGGTACTTCTGCTAGTTTGGTATATAGCGTAAAGTATAATGTTTGAATTTAAGCGTTATAAGTCAAATGCCTGTTTACCATCTCTTGATGAATGCAGTATATTTGCATTTGTCTGTTGGCACAGGCTAGAGCAGGGCCATCCAGTCATTGCGCTCGGGGAGCACTGGGCAGTCAGACTAGCGCTCCTTCCCCTACCACCACTACACTGTGGCTGCGAGGAGACGGACGATGTTCGGACCACGCTGACAAGATACAGTACGTACAGTCGTGCGGCCGACGGTTCTTGTGGGATTGTTGACTTATTAATTGGGCTGTTTTGCCATAACAAATATACCACTTATACACATCGAATGATACTCCGATGTATGGAATGTGCAGGAAACGAACACAAGTGTTCAGTAAAGAATATTGTGATTTATTCCAAACTGAAATGTGAACATATTAGAGCGGAAAATTTAACAACAAATTGTGTTCTTTTTAATACATTACATCTCTGTTGCACATTAAGTATTTGGCATGCCCTTTATAGGCTGTACAGAAAAATGAAATTTCCCAATCTGCTTTAAAGTCTGCTGCTTCACCACTTCTATTTTTGTATGCTGTTCAGTCATTACCACTACGAAACTAATTTACTTACACTCTGTCAAAAAGCGCATTGGACTAAACTTGCGACTGATGGATCGGCTGCACACTTCAGCGCGCTCAGCCAGCCAAGCTCCTCCCACCAATTCTGAAATTACCTTCCAACAAAGCTCTCGAAGCACTGGCTTAGAGCGCGGCCGGAGCGCTGTCTGGATGGCCCTGGGCTAGAGTAAAATGTGGCTGTTCAGCAATGTCTCAGTCTCATTCATGGCTGTGATTATTTGGCAGCTACTGAGGTATGGGTGGTGCTGAGTAATGACTTTCAGGGTACAGTCAGTGCCTGTGAATGTTGTGAAAGGTTCTGCTCATAGGGTTAGTACAGCTGTACTGACTCAGTGTGGACAGCAAAGACAAACTACCTCACTCCTCACCTTGCCTAGTACGCCTCATTATAGTGTTGCCTCGGTTTTGTGGGTTTCTACCACATAACCTATGGTGGTGCATTTTGAGGAACCAACCTGCCTTCGGGCTGACTACCTAACAGACGGAAGTCAAATGAGGAGATTATCTCTAATACTGCGATGCTGTTTTTCCAGGTTAACGTGTTCCTAGTCACCAGTAACGGACTAGAAAATATCCGGCTGCATCTCACAAAGGCTCATCTGAAAGAACTTGAGAAAGTAAAGGCAACTTTCCTCAAAAAAGCACTACCGCTTGCGTGTCCAAGCTCGCACAGTTCCGCCTAGTATATGTCCTGGCAAGAGAACAATTTTATGTGGGGGAGCTGAGGTCAAATTGCTACTCCCAGCCACACCCAGCTATGTGGAGATAATCAAAGAAATCTAATATATAAAAGTGAAAGTCTGTATGTATGTATGTATGTATATATGTTGGTTCCGTATACAAATCTACACCGTTCCACCAATCTCAACCATATTTTGCATACACATAGTTTAGGACCCAGAAGGAACCGCTGGCTACATGAATTTTCGATAGTCTTTCTCATTCTTCTGATTTCGGCCCTTTTTCACTCAAAAACTGGCTAATCAAATCATAAAATATACTCATGAAGGAATGGTAAGGCAGATAGTTTCCATGGCAACATAGCTCAAGTCGAGACGCGGCCGACTTGATGGCAATTGCGCTCTGCACTACCGGTATAGAAAATGAGGATCTTTACTTGAAATCCCGTTAGTTACTCAACTGCTCACACAGCACTGTCAACCGAGTATAGCATAACAAAGACTTGACACTATCTACTAGATATTTGTCAAATACCACTCACTCACTCACTCACACATTCATCACGAAATCTCAGAACCCACCCAACGGATTGGAATGAAATTTGGTATGCAGCTTACTCAAGGGCCGCAAACGCCCACTAAGAAAGGATTTTTGGATATTCAGGTTCTAAAGGGGTGTTAAGGGGGTAGACCTGCATTTCATCGAATAGCAATATCTCCCGATTGGTTTCACTTGGGGGATGTGATACTCGGCATATAAACTCATCATTAAAAATAAGAAGATATGTGTCTGAGGGTTTTTCGATGTGGTGTATATTATGAGGTGAAAGGGGTGAAAAGTGGGGGTTGAAAGATTCCTAACGGAGCCTGTATCTCATAAACGACATAGGCGAGGAGTGTGAAACTCAGCGGGAAAAAATCAGCATACAAAATAAGTAAATAGGTGTTTGACCGTTTTTTTTTTCATAAATCCAATTTAAGGGGCCTATGGCGAGGGGTGAAATTCTGAAGAAAAAAATTGAAAGAAAATGTCCTGACTCACTCACCCACTCATCATCGCCCAGCCAAAAATATTGAAGTTGGAAACATGTCATTTTCGGGATATGTTCGTTGTATGTCAAAACCATACACTAAGGGAGGATTTTAGAATATTCAGGCTCTAAAGGGGTCTTAAGGGGGTTAAACCTGCATTTTATTGAATAACAATATCTCACGAGTGGTTTCATTTGTGGATGTGATACTCGGCATATAAACTAATCATTAAAAATAAGCAGACATGTGTCTAAGGGTTTTTCGATGTGGTGTATTATTATGAGGTGAAAGGGGTGAAAATTGGGGGTTGAAGGATTCCTAACGAAGCGTGTAGGCCTATCTCCTAAACGACATAGGCGAGAAATTTGAAACTCGGCGAAAAAAAATCAGCTTAAAAAATAAGTAAGTCGGTGTTCCACCGTTTTTTCATAAATTAATTTAAGGAGCCAATGGGGTGGGGTGAAATTCTAGGGAGAAAAAGGAGAGAAAGTGTCCTAACTGACTGACTAACTCACTCAATCATCAAACTCAGGGGAAAAAGACAGCTTAAAAAATAAAAAATAAGTTAATAGGTGTTCAAGCGTTTTTTCATCAATCCAATTTAAGGGGCCCATGGGGAGGGGTGATATTCTGGTAAAAATAATTGAAAGAAAATGTCCTGTCTGACTCACTCACTCGTCACGCCCAGCGAAAACTATTAAAGTTAGAAACATGAAATTTTGGGAATATGTTCGCTGTATATCGAAAACGTCAACTAATGAATGATTTTTGTTATTCGGGTTTTAAAGAGGTGTTAAGGGGGTAAACGTGCATTTCATTGAATAACGATATCTCATGAGTTGTTTCTTTGGGGATGTGATATTCGGTATATAAGCTAATCATTAAAAGAATCAGACATATGTCTAAGGGTTTATCGATGAGGTGTATATTACGAGGTGAAGGGGGTGAAAATTGGGGGTTGAGGGATTCTTAACGGAGCGTGTATCTCTTAAACGACATAGGCGAGAAGTTTGAAATTCGGCGGGAAAAAACAGCTTAAAATATAAGTAAATAGGTGTTCGATCGTTTTTTCATTAATCCAATTTAAGGGGCCCTTGGAGAGAGGTGAAATTCTGGGGGGAAAACAGGAAAGAAAGTGTCCTAACTCCCTCACTCATCAAACTCAGGGGGGAAGAACAGCTCAAAATAAGTAAATAGGTGTTCGACCGGTTTTTTTTTTCATAAATCCAATTTAAGGGGTTCATGAGAGGGGTGAAATTCTGAAAAATAATTGAAAGAAAATGTCCTGACTTACTCACTCATCATCCCCCAGCCAAAATTATTGAAGTTACAAACATGACATTAAGGGGCTATGTTCGTTCTATGTTGAAAACGTCCACTAAGGAAGGAATTTTGGATATTCAGGTTCTAAAGGGGTGTTAAGGGGGTAGACTTGCATTTAATTGAATAACAATATCTCCCGAATGATTTCCTTTGGGATGGGATACTAGGCATATAAACTCATCATTAAGAATAAGAAGACACATGTCTGAGGGTTTTTCGATGTGGTGTATATTATGAGGTGTATGTGTGAAAAGTGAGTGTTGATGGATTCTTAACGGAGCAAGTATCTCTTAAAAGACAAAGGCAAAAAGTAAGAATCTCAGGGAGAAAAATCAGATTGAAAAAGTAGTAGATAGGTGTTCGATCGTTTTTAGCCTACTTTCGATTTTTGCAAAAAATGAAAGTAGACTTATGAGATCAACACATGGCGAAAAAAGTGTGTCTGTCTGTGTGTGTGTATGTGTGTGTGTGAGTCTGTGTGTGTGTGTGTCTGTGTGTCTGTGTGTGTGTGAGTGTGTGTACTCTGAATGTCTGTCCCCCCCTATCAATTCGAACACGGTGAATGCGAATTGAACGAAATTTGGTACAAAGGTTGCACTAGCAAAGGACACCGCAGTGTCATGTTTTATATCGCCGCCATCTTGACGAAAACGTAATGGCGGCCACACAAATGTCCAAAGCTTAAATCAAATTACGACTAACCTAATCATCCGATCTCTACCAAATTTTGCAACGACATACCTTTATGGGGGGAGCATCCTTTGACCAAACCAATAGGTCATCAGCGTAATAGTTTGCGGATGGCGGCCATCTTTGTGTGAAAATCGATTCCCCCTATTAATTCGAACACGGTGCACCCGAATGGAACGAAATTTGGTACAGTGGTAGTACTAACAAAAGGGACCTCAGTGTCATGTTTTATATCGCCGCCATCTTGACGGAAACGTAATGGCGGCCACACAAATGTTCAAAGCTTAAATCAAATTACGATTAACCTAATCATCCGATCTCTACCAAATTTTGCAACAACATACCTTTATGGGGGGAGCATCCTTTGACCAAACTAATAGGTCATCAGCGTAATAGTTTGCGGATGGCGGCCATCTTTGTGTGAAAATCGATTCCCCCTAGTAATTCGAACACGGTGCAACCGAATGGAACGAAATTTGGTACAGAGGTAGTACTAACAAAAGGCACCTCAGTGTCATGTTTTATATCGCCGCCATCTTGACGGAAACGTAATGGCGGCCACACAAATGTTCAAAGCTTAAATCAAATTACGATTAACCTAATCATCCGATCTCTACCAAATTTTGCAACTACATACCTTTATGGAGGGAGCATCCTTTGACCAATCTAATAGGTCATTCACCTGATAGTTTGCGGATGGCGGCCATCTTTATGTCAAAATTGATTCCCCCTATTAATTCGAACACGGTGGAACCGAATGGAACGAAATTTGGTACAGAGGTAGCACTAGCAAAGGGCACCTCAGTGTCATGTTTTATGTCGCCGCCATCTTGACTGAAACGTAATGGCGGCCACACGAATGTTCAAAGCTTAAATCAATTTACGATCAACCTAATCATCCGATCTCTACCAAATTTTGCAACTTCATACCTTTATGGAGGGAGCATCCTTTGACCAATCTAATAGGTCATTCACCTAATAGTTTGCGGATGGAGGCCATCTTTATGTCAAAATTGATTCCCCCTATTAATTCGAACACGGTGGAACCGAATGGAACGAAATTTGGTACAGAGGTAGTACTAGCAAAGGGCACCTCAGTGTCATGTTTTATATCGCCGCCATCTTGACTGAAACGTAATGGCGGCCACACGAATGTTCAAAGCTTAAATCAAATTACGATTAACCTAATCATCCGATCTCTACCAAATTTTGCAACTACATACCTTTATGGAGGGAGCATCCTTTGACCAATCTAATAGGTCATTCGCCTAATAGTTTGCGGATGGCGGCCATCTTTGTGTCAGAATCGATTCCCCCTATTAATTCAAACACGCTGAAACCAAATGGAACGAAATTTGGTATAGAGGTAGCACTAGCAAAGGGCACCTCAGTGTCATGTTTTATATCACCGCTATCTTGATGGAAACGTAATCGCGGCCACCCAAATGTTAAAAGCTAAAATGTAATTACGACCAACCTAATAATCTAGTCTCTACCTAATTTTGCAACACCATATCTTTATGTGGGAAACATATTCTGACCAAACTGCAAGAACATCAGCCCAATAGTTTGCAGATGGTGGCCAAGTATGTGTGCAAATCGATTCCCCTTATCAATTCAAACACGGTGAAACCGAATTGAACGAAATTTGGTACAGAGGTAGCACTAGCAAAGGGCACCTCATATTCATGTTTAATATCCCTATAGCACGTTGTATTTCAACAAGCTCCTACAACCAACTTTCAATCATACTCCTTGAAAAGGACAAAGAGTTATAACAATACCCATGCATTTAGGAGAAAGTAGGCTATATGTTCTTTACTGAACATCTTGTTTCATAATCCAATTTAAGGGGCTCATGGAGAGGGATGAAATTCCGGGGAAAGAAGTCCACTAAGGAAGGATTTTTGGATATTCACTCATCATCCCCCAGCAAACCTATTGCAGTTAGAAACTTGAAATTTTGGGGATATGTTCGTTGTTTGTCGAAAAAGTCCACTAAGGATGGATTTTTGGATATTCATGTTCTGAAGGGGTGTTAAGGGGGTTAAACTTGCATTTCATTGAATAACAATATCTCACGAGTTGTTTCATTTGGGGATGTGATATTCGGCATACAAACTAATCATTTAAAATAAGCAGACATGTGTCTAAGGGTTTATCGATATGGTGTATATTATGAGGTGAAAGGGGAGAAAATTGGGGGTTGAAGGATTCTTAACGGAGCGTGTACTGTATCTCTTATTCAACATAGGCGATAAGTTTGAAATTCAGCGGAAAAAGCAGCTTAAAAATAAGTAAATAGGTGTTCGACCATTTCTTCATAAATCCAATTTAAGGGGCCCATGGGGAGGAGTGAAATTCGGGGGGGGGGGGAACAGGAAAGAAGGTGTCCTAACTGATTGACTTACTTACTCACTTATCAAACTCAGGGGGAAAACAGCTTTAAATAAGTAAATAGGTGTTCGACCGTTTTTTTTTTCATAAATCCAATTTAAGGGGTTCTTGGGGAGGGGTGAAATTCTCAAATATTAATGAAAGAAAATGTCCTGACTGTCTCACTCACTCATCATCGCCCAGCAAAAATTATTGACGTTAGAAACATGAAATTTTGGGGATAAGTTCGTGGTATGTCGAAAACGTCCACTAAGGAAAGAGTTTTGGATATTCAGGTTCTAATGAGGTGTTAAGGGGGTAAACGTGCATTTCATTGAATAACAATATCTCACGAGTGGTTTCATTTGGGGATGTGATACTTGGCATTATACTAATCATTTAAAATAAGCTGACACATGTCTAATGGTTTTTCGATGTGGTGTATATTATGAGGTGAAAGGGATGAAAAGTGGGGGTTGAAAGATTCCGAACGGAGCGCGTATCTCTTAAACGACATAGACGAGGAGTTTGATTTTCTCCGAGTTCCAATCACCTTAAAAATTAATAAATGAATAAATAATTAAAATAAGTAGATGTTCGACCGTTTTTTTTTCATAAATCCAATTTAAGGGGCATATGGGGAGGGGTGAAATTCTGGAATAAAAACGTCCACTAAGGAAGGATTTTTGGATGTTCACTCTCATCGACCAATCAAAACTATTGAAGTTAGAAGAAGGGGATATGTTTGTTGTGTGTCGAAAATGTCTACTAAGGAGGGATTTTTGGATATTCAGGTTCTAAAGGGGTGTTAACGGGGTTAAACCTGCATGTCATTGAATAACAATATGACACGACTATGACGCGAGCGAAGCGAGGCTAAAAATGAGATGGTGTGTGTCTGTGTATTACTCAATCACGCAAGAACCACTGGTCCGACTTACATGAATTTTACATGAAAGTAGCTGATTTAACTGGTTAACATATAGGCTACTTTTGATTTCAATACTTTGCACTATGGCGACCATTTTAGTGACGTCACTACACCCTTTGGTTCCAAACTTTCATATTTCCATTTCAAATAAAAAGTGAACGCTAAGAAATAGCAAACTTTTGATGGCATATACGAGGTTTAAAATTACATTTTCTATCCGAAAGGTATCTCCAACGGTTAGCGAGTAAAACCTAAATTTGTGCTATAAAACACGGTCAACGCCGAACGGTGTAGTTGGACAAAATGTTCCATCCTTAATCTCCCTCTGCGCAGCACCTCGCCTATACCCTGTTTTAACTGTCACTTTCACATTTTAATTTATTTATGACGCGTAGCGAAGCACGGGTACTTCAGCTAGTGGTCAATAAAAACATATACCGGGTGTATATTAATTATACCGACAAAAAAAATCAGGGACGCTCTGCGTGTTATGTAAAAGACGATGCCGCAATCGGATTGGCGGAGAAAATTTTTCCCTCACAGAAAAATGAGGTTACTTTGTTACTTCCGGGCGAGCGATTCAAATTTACGAACTCGCCGTATTTGCTGAGCTAGAGAGCAAGCCGCTGGCCGCCGCTGTGCTTCAGGCAAGGGAAGGGAGTGTGATAGAAGGCGACAGAGATATGCTGGCGGGCATGCGCAATTTTCTTCGATCGCCTCGGTTTGCCGCATGCCCGCCAGCATATCTCTGTCTCCTTCTATCACACTCCCTTCCCTTGCCTGAAGCACAGCGGTGGCCAGCGGCTTGCTGCCTGGCTCAGCAAATACGGCGAGTTCGTAGATTTGAATCGCGCGCCCAGATGTAACAAAGTAACCTCATTTTCTCGGAGGGTAAAATCTTTTCCGCCAATCCGATTGCGGCATCGTCTTTTACACAACACGCAGAGCGTCCCTGATTTTTTTTGTCGGTATAATTAAGATACACCCTGTATATGGGATCATTTCTTTACAACTGGAAAGTAGGAAATTTCGAGCTAAGTGCATGGTTTTCATCACCGGATCTACAGCATAGCGATGTGTTACGTACAACGTCCAGAATGTAAATGCAATATTTATGTGGAGATTCGTGCCACAGATATCATGCAGGGAGAGAAATGTACCTTTGGCACAGTCTTGCACCTCAGAGAAATAAAAGGAACTCTAGACGCTGTGTTCTTAGCCTACTTTCGATTTCTTGAAGAAAAAAAAGTAGACTTATGTGATCTTACTTAGGAAGCAAAATAACCAGTGATGGACGAAGCAAAGAGGATATAAAAAGTAGGTTAGCTCAGGCAAGGAAAGCATTCTACAGAAAAGGAGTCTGTTGACATCGAATATAGATTTAGGTATTAGGAAGTCATTTTTGAAGGCCTTTGTTTGGAGCGTGGTGCTCTATGGAAGTGAAACTTGGACTATTGGTGCAGCAGAAAAGAGGAGAATTGAAGCGTTTGAAATGTGGTGTTACAGGAGAATGATGAAGATCAGATGGGTAGATAGAGTTACAAACGAAGGGGTATTAAGGCGAGTGGGAAAGGAGAGATGTTTCTGGCGACTGCTAATGAAGAGAAGAGATAGGTTGGGAGGACACATACTAAGACACCCAGGAATATCAAGCTTAGTTATGGAAGGAAGGGTTGAGGACAAGAACTGTAGGGGTAGACCAAGATTAGAATATGTTAAACAGATTGTCTCGTATGTAGGGTGTGGTAGCTATGTAGAGATGATTAGCTCAGGACAGGGAGGCATGGAGAGCTGCATCAAACCAGTCAAAAGACAGAGGGCTCAAACAACAACACACGGGCCAAAAGTTGTCAGTCTGTCTGTGTGAACCGAATTGAACAGAATTTGGTACAGAGGTAGCACTAGCAAAGGGCACCTCAGTGTCATGTTTTATATAGCCGCCATCTTTACCGAAACTGAATGGTAGTCACTCAATCGTTCAAAACGTAAATTCAAACTACGACTAAACTAATCGTCCCATCTCTACAAAATTTGGTATCAACATACCATCATATGGGATGCGCCTAACGTCCAAACTACACGGTCATCAGCCGTACCTTTTCAATATGGTGGCCGTGTGAATTGTGCAAGCATTATAATCAATAACTTTGGACCCACTAATTCCAATTATCGAACAGAGGGTGGTTTAAGTTATCCTAAAGGACGTTACCCGTTGGTCATTATAGTTTTCTTTTATATAATTTTATACTAGCAGTGCCTTAAAAGAGCTGAGCCGTCTCTGTCACATTACAAGATGGCAGCTGACCTCTCGTAACTGATCTATATTTCAGTTGTTTGTTTAAGTTGCATGCAATATAGTCTACTGATAGAAAAAGAGCAATACTAACTTGTATGAAATGGATTATAATGTAGATATACTGTACTGAAGAAATCTTTTATTTCAGGTCATAACTTGCTAATATGTTGTATCTAAGTCGGTTGATAACACTGAGATATTATGGACATGTTTGGCTCTGTGGTAAAGCGCTCATCACTCAAGAGGTCGGGTGGAGTTAGCTTTTGGACTTGAATTCTTTTATATTAATTTTATATTAATTGTTTTATAACTACTCAGACGTCATTAAATTAAGCGTTATATTGTGCATTTTACAATGAACAGGAAGTTCCGTGACGAACTAAAATTAAGATTCATGCCAATGATTAATCTATATGGATCTATCTAGAATAATGACGAAATTAAGTTGCTAATATCGACATTTGTAATTAGTTTGAAATACTGTATACCTGGCATAATGTAGCCTAGGAGAGGACTACAGTTGGCAGCCCTGGTGACTGAATATATTCTTAGTTCCATCTCTTAAAGTTCAGAATACTAAATTTGGTTGATGTCCAATGGGTAGCATGGACGTTACATGCAGTTAAACATTGGATCTAACAGCAAGCGTAAAAACATGTTGGCAACAATGTCATGCATGTATTGGTCAGAAATAATCTGAAATAATGTGATCTATTGTTGTGCCAATGTTGAATGAAATCCAGTAGTTAGTATCGAAATTACATGCATTTTAAAATTGGACTTATCAGCAGGCTTAGAATCATGTTAGCAGCACTGACATATATTAGTTACTCCAAATTAATCTAGAATGCCAGATACTATACGTGTGCAAAGTTTTGAGTTATTGGCTTGCATACTTTCTGATATATTGACATTAGCGTAACAAAACTGGAGACAGCACTTATAAACAGTTGGCAGCCCTGGTTGCTCTTAAGAATATGCATAGTCATATCTGTTATGGTAAACATAGAACATACGAAATTTGGTTGAAATCCAAATGATAGTATAGAAGTTACATGTATTTAAATTTGGACCTCTCAGCAGGCTTAGAATCATGTTGGTAGCACTGACGTATATAAGTTACTCCAAATTAATATAGAATATCAGGTACTATAAATGTGGATAGTTTAAATCAGTCGGCTTGCATACTTTCTGATTTATTGGTATTTGGATAAAATAAATCGAGAGCATATATTAACAGTTGGCAGCCCTGGTGGCTCTTAAGAATACGCTCTGTCATATCTGCTTATGTACACATAGCACATACGAAATTTGGTTGAATTCCAATTGATAGTGTAGAAGTTATATGCATTTAAAAATTGGACCTATCAGCAGGCTTATAATCATTTTGGCAACACTGCGATGTATGGCCTCTTGGAAATTAAACTTCAATAGTATTATCTATACGTGTGCCAATTTTGAAATAGGTCCCATTCATACCTTCCATGATATCCAACATGGAGCTCAAATTTCAATTGCGATTTCTCAGCAGTTGGTAGCACTGACATCATTTTCAAATATGGTCGTGAGATATTCAGGTATATATCTTTACTCCTACCAAATTTTGTTTCGATTGCTGCAGCCGTTTAGGAGTTGATAGGGGGGGGGGGGGAGGACACACACACAGACAGACAGACACACATTTGCCCGATCTCATAAGTCTACTTTTTCCTCATTTTTCCAAAATGTGAAAAGTAGGCTAAAAAGGGACGGTTGATTGTGCTGAGCCTTGGTGAGCTAATATTGAATTGTAACTCTCATTCAGTAAAGTATCTGATAAACCGCGCGCTGCCCTAGACGCGGAGGAGCACGGTATGATATCGCACCCCACACAATATTATTCGAGTAGATTCAACTCACGATGAAAGTACCCATATGGCACTAGAGACACCATCTCTTACCGGGACAGAATATGCTTGCTGCACGTTCCCAGAACTAACCGTATGAATAGGTGTAGGCATCCTGCATTTTACTTCTATACTAACTAATGGATTTCATTCAAAATTGACACAACAATAGATCATATTATTTCAGATTATTTCTGACCAATACATGTATGTCATTGTTGCCAACATGATTTTACGTGCGCTGTTAGATCGATTGTTTAACTGCATGTAACGTCCATGCTATCCATTGGACTTCAACCAAATTTTGTATTCTGTTCCTTAAGAGATGGAATTAAGAATATATTCAGTCACCAGGGCTGCCAACTCTAGTACTCTATTAGGCTACATTATGCCAGGTATACAGTATTTCGAACTTTCTAGAAATGTCGATATTACCAACTTAATTTCGTCATTATTATAGATAGATCCATATAGATTAATCATTGGAAATGGAAATCCACAGCCTGTTTCCAGTCTCCGACCGGGTCAGGAATGGAATGAATGAAGCCCCCATCTAGCGGCGAGGATATGAACTGTGCCGGCTGCCGAGGCCTGACGCACTCCTCAGGGGCAATGATTAAATGAATGACAGATGAAATGAAATCATTGGCATGAATCTTAAATTTTAAGAAAATTAGGCTCTTTAGTTCGTCACGGAACTTCTTGTTGTTCTTGTGATGAACTCCATCACTCGTGACCTGCAACGGAATGTTCTTTGGACCCTTCTGTATGCAGATGATATACTGGTTGGAGATGTCACCCGAGAAAAACTCCAATGTTAAGCTGAAGACTGGAATAACCGCCTCTCCTGTATGGCCTATGTCTGAATGTGAAAAAAAGGAGTTAAACCCAAGCGACGGTACCATTCAAATCAGTGGACAAAATCTAGTCAAGACAGAATGTTTCAGGTACCTTGGATCTCGTCTGCAGAGTGATGGCAACTTCAATGATGAAGTAAGAGCCAGGGTAAACGCAACCTGGTTGCAGTGGAAGGAGGTCACGGGTGTGCTTTGCGGCAAGAAAATACCTCTTCGTTTCAAATCCAAGATATATCGGACAGTGGTACGGCCAGTTGCGCTGTACGGAGTTGAATGTCGACCATCCGACAAAATTTCAGAACGTCACCTACACACCATGTAAATGAAAATGCTCCGTTGGACAATGGGCATATCCCTTATTGGCCATGTCAGAAACGACGCAATTCGGGAGCAAATGGCTGTCGCCCCAATTATAGACAAAATGAGAGAGAAACTGCTCCGATGGTATGGCCATGCCCTGCGTGCAGCGTCTGATACTGTTACTAACTCCTTCATTTTGAGGTTGAAGGCCTACGCCCCAGTGGAATGGTTTTGTTCCAAAAACTGTGCTATGGTTGGCTTTTTGTAAATCGTTAGAAAAGCACAAAAAAATGCTTAACTCTGAATTTTAGAATAATTTGCACGATCATTTTGTCGGAAAACTCAACAAAATATTGAAAAGCGTTTTTCTCTGAATCGACGTATTATTTATACAATGAAAATGTATTGTTTTAAGGAAAGTTGTTTAAACAAAAAATGTAGAGGACATTGTCACCTACAATTCGTCTCATTGGGGTCATGTCATACGTTTTGAAATGCAGAAGCAATGTAGCGCCAAAATTTCCAAATTTTTTTTTTCACTTTTTGTCCTAGAAAAAAAAGGTTTTTTTTTTCACAAAAGAGTGAATCAGAAATTTGTTCCTCTCAAAATTGTCTGCAACATTTATTTAAACGTATGTTTCCTCCGACTTACCGTGCCAAAATTATAGCGCAGCAAATGCAACGCTGCGTAGTCAAGGCTACTATTGTTACTGCGGAGAGAGCGGTGGGCATAATTTAGACAGAGACAGGTGTCGGACAGCTGCCTATGGCTCGGTCAAACAGGACGCGGGCTGTGTTTGTTAAGTAGCTCAAACAATCATATCTATTTCAATCGCAACGTATCAATCATAACTGTACACATATTAACCTTTGTGCCATCTGAATAGTACAATTTTCACACTTCGGCAGACTATAACTTTGGAACGGCAAGGCGGAGGGAAAAAAATGTTCAATAAAGGTTGTAGACAATTTTTAGAGGAACAAATTTCTGATCGCTCTTTTGTGAACAAAACATCTTTTCTAGGACAAAAAGTGAAAAAACACTTTTTTGGAAACTTTGGCGCCACCTAGCTTCTGCTTTTCAAAACGTATGACATGACCTCAATGAATTGTAGGTGACAATGTCCTCAACAATTACTTACTTACTCCATGGCACTACAACCCGGGGTGGGTTTTGGCCCCTGGACAACTGCTCTCCATGTAGGTCTATCCATCGCCTTGCTCCTCCATCCTCTCACTCCCATTGCGAGGAGGTCTGCAGTCACACCATCCAACCATCTCTTCTTAGGACGTCCTTTCCTCCTCCTGGAGAATAGCCTCCCTTTCAACATTCTCTTGGGCATCTGGCTCTCCGGCATCCTCTCTATATGTCCCAACCATTGGATTCTCTGTGCCTTTATAAACTTTACGATGTCTTGTTTTCCAATCAATTCGTTTAGTTCATGGTTATATCGTATTCTCCATCCGTCTTCCTCTCTAACAGGGCCATATATTCTTCGCAGTATTTTCCTTTCAAAACACTTCACAGTATTCTCATCATCCATAGTTAATGTCCAAGCTTCAGAGCCATAGGTCACTACTGGTCTTATCATTGTCTTATATATCTTCATTTTGGTTGTTCGCGATATAAGTTGATTCCTGAGCATCTTGATGTTTGCATAGTATGCTCTGTTTCCAGCCTGTAATCGATCTTTAATACAGTTTGTCATGTCACACTGGTTGTTAATAAGTTCTCCTAGATACTTAAATTGTGTCACACCCTCAACCGTCTTATCGCCTATTTTCATATCATGCGGGGCTCTTCTTGTGTTAGATGTGGACATTACCATGCTCTTAGTTTTACTCTCATTCACTAATAACCCAATATGTGTAGCCTCTTTCTCTAATTCTAAATATACTCTTATCAGTGTACGCTTCTCTCTTGCTATGATCACTACATCATCAATTATTGTTTAAAAATCTTTTCTTTAAAATACGTCGATTCAGAGAAAACGCTTTTCCATGTTTTTTTGAGTTTTCCGACAAAATGATCGTGCAAATTATTCTAAAATTCAGAGTTAAGCTTTTTTTTGTGCTTTTCTAACGATTTACAAAAAGCCAACCATAGCACAGTTTTTGGAACAAAAGGTTTTTTTTCTGTGCAGCTGTCCTGTACTAGGAGGACCGAAGCAGCGTTGGCAAGACACTATAAATGATGACTTAAAAAATACCGGCCTAAATACAGCTGACGCACGAAACCGGACAAAAATGGAGGTCAATGACCAAAAAAGCGGACCCTGCACCAGCGGGACAACGGTAGGAAGAAGAAGAAGATGATGAAAAAGATGAATAGCTCACAAATTGGTAGCGCACCAAGGTGTTATCGAGAATAGTCAGTACTAGATGTAAGGGTGGGAAGTAGCAAAAGCAGTGTATCAATTTGCAGAGCAGCACCGTGTTTGTCCTGCCTACGTGAGATGGGCAGAAAGCAGCCCACACTCCTGCTGAATGCTGATGCCAGCTTCTCAAATTAAAAGTCGTGGAATCTCTCCAACAGAAACTTCTCTCATTAGCAGCCACTTGTTTCTCCCACAGCACCGATCACTCTCCCTATAGGCACCTTCCTTATGTTCGATACTTGTAATGAATAGCCTCATGTTCACCATTTCGTTACCGGTACTGTGAGAAACCCGACTAGAATACGATAGATATGATCTTAACACTTGAACCACACTGTGCGGCCATTTTATGATCTCTTCTGTGCATGCGTCAAATGCCGTTAGCTTGATGTTATTTGATCTACCTTCAATGTTGGAATAATTGTTGATGTGACTACATCGTTTAAGCGTTTGGAATATTTTGTTGCTGAATATTGTTATGTTGGGGTCACATACGACCCCAAAGTGTGTTTTGTGTAACAAAACTTTCTACGAGGTACCTCGCTTGCTTTATCGTACAATTTAGTCATGTCCAGTTGTGAAAACACTGTAAACCCTTGTAACCTAAATAGCGAGATGTATTATTGCCCACACAAAGACAGAAATGGGTAAACTACCTGTGTGATTTGTTATTGCAACCTGTGTGCAGAACACTGACAAGCAATCTACAGAGACTGTAAAGTTAACAGGGCCTAGGTTTTCGCAGAATGGTTGAAATGAACAACTGTGTGCTATTTTTTCTCAATTCATATAACGACGTTTTAAAGTATGTTCCTGTATGCTTTAGAATAGTGATGGAAATGAAAAGCCACAGCCTGCTTCCAGTCTCCGACCAGGTCAGGGAATGGAAGGATTGAAGCCCCCATCTTGCGGCGAGGATATGAACTGTGCCGGCTGCCGAAGCCTGTCGCACTGCCCTGGGGCAATGATTAAATGAATGACAAATGAAATGATAGTGGAGAGTATTGATGGAATGAAATTTGTGACAGGGAAAACCGGAGTACCCGGAGAAAAACCTGTCTGCATCCGCTTTGCCCAACACAAATCTCACATGGAGTGACCGGGATTTGAACCACACACCCAGTGGTGAGAGGTCGGCGTGCTGCCGCCTAAGCCACGGAGGCTCCAGAATAGTGATATTTTATTAAATTACGGCAGTTAATAGTTTGAGTCCAGTAAATTATTATTTCCAACAAGGCAATTAAATTAATCAATAGAATACATGTGTGAGTGCCTAGAAGCAGGGAAGTACATCAATGTGACTCTCTAGAACACTGATGGTTGGTTGGTTCTTAAGTTTAGGGGCTGCGACAACGCGATCATGTAGCCCCGTGTACTTTGGGTGTGTGTAGAATCTGTCTGATAACCGGTGTTAATTGTGATGACTGTATTAGTGTGTGTTATCTGTTTTTTAATTTAAGTACAGACTGCAACTTAGAATTTTTCTAATAGTTCCTACCTATGCCGCCAAACGCCACCGTCAACGACTACTAGGCCTACTTCAGAACTTAGCTACTACACGCCACCGCAGTCGGCTCTTGGCAACGAACGTAGAAACCTAAGAGCGTTGTTTACATTCTTAGCCTATACAATTTAGCTTCACACAGGTTAATTAGTGGAAGGTTCATTAACATGCCATAAATCTATGACATGGAACCGCCGGTTTTATTTCCCCTCCGAAGGAAGGCATACTGAGGGATTTTAACGCTCTAAAATTCCGAAGGCCTCGGCCGGGTTTGAACCCGTGATCTTGGGCATAGAAGCTCAGCATGCTACCAACTACGCCACCGTTTTCTTATGGTAATGTCTCTTTATCTATACTAATACTAATCTTATATATAAAAGTGAAAGTCTGTATGTATGTATGTGGGTGGGTGGGTCTCTTCCGTATACAAATCTACACCGTTCCACCAATCTCAACCAAATTTTTCATACACATAGTTTAGGACCCAGAAGGAACCGCTGGCTACATGAATTTTCGATAGTCTTTCTCATTCTTCTGATTTCGGCCCTTTTGCACTCAAGCACAGGCTAATCAAATCATAAAAAAACAAGAAGTTCCGTGAAGAACTATACAGCCTACTTTTCATGCCAATGATTATTCTACAGTATATGAATCTATCTAGAATAATGACGAAATTAAGTTGGTAATATCGAAATATCTAATTAGTTCAAAATATACCTGGTATAATGTAGCCTAATAGAGCACTACAGTTGGCAGCCCTGGTGACTGAATATATTCTTAGTTCCATCTCTTAAGGTACAGAATACAAAATTAGGTTGAAGTCCAATGGACGTTACATGCAGTTAGACACTGGATCTATCAGCACGCGTAAAAGCATGTTGCCAACAATACCATGCGTGTGCTGGTCAGAAATTATCTGAAATATTATGATAACTTGTTGTGCCAATTATGGATGAAATCCATTTGTTAGTATTCTAAAATTGGATATATCAGCAGGCATAGAATCATATTGGCAGCACTGCCTTGTATTAATTACTCCAAATTAATCTAGAATGTCAGGTGCTATACGTGTGCAAAGTGTAGAGCTGTTGGCTTGCATACCTTCTGATATATTGATATTAGGGTAGAAAAATATAGACATCATTTATTAACAGTTGGCAGCCCTGATTGCTCTTAACAATACTTATAGTCATATATGTTATGGTACACATAGCACATACTAAATTTGGTCGAAATCCAACTGATAGTATAGAAGTTACATGTATTTAAAAATTGGTACTATCAGCAGGCTTATAATCATGTTGGTAGAACTGACGTATATAAGTTACTCCAAATTAATCTAAAATGTCAGAATATACGTGTGCATAGTTTAAAGCTGTTGGCTTGCATACTTTCTGATATATTGGTATTTGGATTTAAAAAAATAGAGAGATCAATTATTAACAGTTGGCAGCCCTAGTGGCTCTTAAGAATACGCTCAGTAATATCTGTTTATGTACAGATATTACATACAAAATTTGGTTGAAATCCAATTGATAGTGTAGAAGTTATGTGCATTTAAACATTGGACCTATCAGAAGGCATAAAATCATTTTGGCAACCCTGTCATGGTTGGCCTCCTGGAAATTAAACTGAAATTGTATTATCTACATGTGTGCCAATTTTGGAATAGCTCCCATGCATACCTTGCAAGATATCCAACATGGAGCTCAAATTTCTAGTGCGTTTTTTCAGCAATTGGTAGTACTGACGTCATTTTCAAATATGGACGTGAGATATTCCGGTGCACATCTTTACTGATACTTAATTTAGTTTTTATTGCTGCAGCCGTTTAGGAGTTGATAGGGGGGGACACACACACAGCCAGACAGACAGACAGAAGGACTGACAGACAGACACACATTTTCCCGGATCGATCTCATAAGTCTACTTTTTCCTCATTTTTGCAAAATGTGAAAAGTAGGCTAAAAAAAATACTCATGAAGGAATGGCAAGGCAGATAGTTTCCATGGCAACATAGCTCAAGTCGAGACACGGCCGACTGGATGCCAGTTGCGCTCTGTACTACCAGTATAGAAAATGAGGATCTTTACTTGAAATCCCGTTAGTTACTCACCTACTCACACAGCACTGTCAACCGAGCTTAGCATAACAAAGACTTGACACTATCTTCTACTATATATTTGTCAAATACCACTCACTCACTCATTCATTCATCACGAAATCTCAGAAACCACCGAACGTATTGGAATGACTTTTGGTATGCAGCTTCCTCAAGGGCCGCAAATGCCCACTAAGAGAGGATTTTTGGATATTCAGGTTCTAAAGGGGTGTTAAGGGGGTAGACCTGCATTTCATTGATAGCAATATCTCCCGATTGATTTCATGGGGGGATGTGATACTCGGCATATAAACTCATCATTAACAAGTAGTTCCGTGACGAACTAAACAGCCTACTTTTCTTAAAATGTAAGATTCATGCCAATCTATATGGGTAGATTAAAGGCTAAGGAATAACCCACCCACCTAGGGAAGATGATTAAGAGAAGGAAGTAGGTTTTGGATTGGAGAAAAAGGATAGAAAAATAGGAGGAGAGTCCCACAAAAGTTATGAATTTGACTTTCAATACATTTAGAGGCAGTTGCCACTGAAAATTAACTCTCTGATACCTAAAGTAGGTACGAGCTTGGTCGAAGCTAACGGGAACCGCAGCTAAGACTTGGGCGGTTTGCCAGAGAAAGGCTTTAGTGTATTTCCCCCCAACCATGAATAAAAGTACTATGGGGAAGGGTGATGGTCTGGCCAGACAGATAGTAAATGCTTTATTGAGTA
Source organism: Meconema thalassinum (assembly GCA_946902985.2). Taxonomy (NCBI): domain Eukaryota; kingdom Metazoa; phylum Arthropoda; class Insecta; order Orthoptera; family Tettigoniidae; genus Meconema; species Meconema thalassinum. The sequence continues at coordinate 510,502,786 of OX336393.1, read as the reverse complement.
TGAATGAGAGCATGAACCTAGGAAGAGCTAGGAAAGCCAGGATCTTGCCTAACTGTAGTATCAGAGAAATGATGAATCCAAAAACAAATATTTAATTTATTTAACAATGCAAAGAAGTTGATATCTTTAACAATTAAATATGTTTCAATCTTATTAACAATTTGGGGTCGCAGACCTCCGACAACATTTAGAAATTGCTCCAGGCAAATAATAATTCTTAAGGTTTTAAACCTGGTACTAAAATCTTTGTAAGATTTTAAAAAGGCAAATGAAATGATTAAAGTTTAAACATTCACAAGAGTACAAGGAGTGTACTTTAAAAAATTACCAGGTAACTGATTTAGAAAAGGTTACAACTTCGAAAATAACAATAAGAAAAACATAAAGAGTGAAATAGAAGTTCCTACAACTTCTTATATTTAAACAGAATTACTTTATGAGAATTATACAAAAAAGGGCAGGTCACTTACTGTGAAACCTGAAGAAAGTTAAAAGGAAGGTTCTAGACTTCCCAAGTTTGAGTAGGAATCACTAGCCAAATGGGACAGTTTCCATTTCGTGAAACCTGAACATGACTCGCTCAAGAGTTTAAAGAATTGTTTTCCCTGATTATAGGAAAGGAACAATGTGAATTTGAATCGTGTGTCACACACGTAATTATACAGAATTTAATTAATGTTAAACTAGCAAAGTTGGAAGGGCACTTCGTGAGTGACACCTTATAGAAAAGTTACAATTGTATTAATATGGGTTGTTAGTAGAAGGTTGAGGAAAGATCATTGGGATATAGGATCAATGTTCATGGCCGTATTTAATGTAAACGGACGATCGCGACGCGGTAGAAACGTGGAGCAAGCACTGGTTATCACTGTAGTCTATAAAGATGGATGCAAAGTTCACTATAGAAACACTAAAGTTTATGAGAAAGAAAATTATTGCAATTATGGAAAAAACTGATTGCACTATATAGGTGAGAGTCTATTTCTTGAGAAAGTTGTGAATTACAATTAAATGCGCCATAGAAAATTCCAGCGGTGGACGAAAATTCACTATTGTAGTAATTTAAAAGTAAGATTCTTCAATTTTAAATAGCATTCTCACAAATAAGTAAGAAAGACATGACGGCAGGACTTGCAGATAAAGTAAAAGATCTGGAAGGTTCCAGAACGATCTTAGTAGAAAAATGGGGCTAATGTAAATCCAACGGAGGAACTAGCTTGGTGAATTATAGACAGCGGGTATTAGATGATATCCCACGTAGCGAGAGAATTTCTCATTTAAATAGCTTAAGAAAAGCTCTTTTCTAGTAAGGTTGGCTTGTACGAACAAAAGCTCAACATGGCAAATCCCACGAAGAATGATTTTTGCCCCAAAATAAATAATCTCACACTGTCTATAAAAGTATCGTTAAAAGCACGTGAAAGTTAAAACCATGAAGATGAGGTTAAAACTTTAAGATGGTACTTATCTTGATTTCATGTTGAAGGCGAAGTTCCGTATGACGATAACTACTTTGCCAACATGGCGTAGAAGAGAGTATGCCTCTTGGTTTGAGGAGGCTGGCTCGAGAGAAGCCTTAACTGATCGAGTCAACTGCCGACTGAGAAGTGAGACCTGCTCAACGGAGCACGGAGGGTCCAAGGAAGGGAAAAAGAGTGGGGGGTAGGAAACAAAAGGAGAACAAATAAACATAACCAACTTATCAAAAATAAATGTTCTTCTTGATGAATGGTCTTCAAGGAGTTGATGGTAGGCGATGCTAGCGCAGCATGGTGAGTAAAGAAGTAGACGTAGTCCTCTTGCTCAAGGAGAAAATAGCTGGCGAAGGTAACAGGATCTGGTGGCCAAATGGATAAGTAAGTCCTCTAGCACCAGGAAGAATTGAGGAGCTTCAGAGATTCGCTGCGAGATGACGCTAGGTGGGTCACAGAAGGTATATATCTAGAACAGACTCATGAAAAGCATAAGAGACAGGAACCAAAGAGAAAATAGAAGATCACTGTTGGTGTTTGACAAAGAGGAAGGAAGAAATGAACATGCAAGGAGCAATAAAAATTATCTCTGAGGTACCGTGTATTCAAAAAATACACCATACTGGGGGTGAAACACCAACAGAGAGCAATTAAGCAGTTACACATTTAAAGGAAGAGGAGCGATCAAAGACAGGGGTCTTGTAATCGAACCGTTAGTGGTCAAGACTCTCACCACCCTGACTCTCCCATCTCTTCCAGGATAACACTCGGTCACTCTACCGGAAGTCCAGACTAGAGGGGGAGAAACATCCCTAACCAAGACCAAGTCCCCCACTTTAATGTCGGGACTGGAAAGAAACCACTTCTGCCTCCGTTGCAAGGAAGTTAAATATTCCAAGTTCCATCTCTTCCAAAAATAATTACGGAGGGCTTCAAGTTTACGCCAAGTGATAGGTAGATTAGAATCCCTGTAAGAATTAGGAAGGGGAGGAGGGGCAGAGAGAGAAGTGCGTGTAAGGAAGCGACCAGGTGTAAGTAGAAGGAGGTAATCAGGGTCATTAGAAAGCGGAGTTAAAAACCGAGAATTAACAACACCTTCAATCACGAAATAGCTGGAAGCTGAGGGAAATAAAGCACTAGTAAAGATTACGATACGATGAGAAAGAAGAATTGACAAGTTTAAACAAAGCGTATAGAAACAAGTACATCTATTCAGGATAAGAATATACCAAATAAACAAAGAAACTATGCGAGTAGAAAGCAAGAACCCCATAGGTAACAACAATCTAGTAGCCATAAACAATGACCTTAAGTTACAATAAGCATCAAAGGGGTTACTCAGAAAAATACTTAAGTCAGCGAGAAACGTGACGTGACAAGTATAAATGCAAAAACACATCGAATGTGACGACGAGAAAAAGTAAGTTTGTTCCTCAATGAACAATAAGATTTCAAAATATGTAAGCAAAGTGCAATACATAAGCGCGTAAAGGATATGCAACGATGTTACGAGACGAGAATCGAAGCAAGTGTAGAATACGAGCGTGAGTAAGTGGAATACACAGGCAAGCACGGCCTTGACACACATAGTACGGCGAGATAAGGAATATAAATAGCTGAAAGAGTCCTTAAGCGGAACAAGTTTATTTTGGTGATGAGTTGAACGGCTTCTGTACTTGCAGGAGCGACTCACTAGACAATGGTTGGCAATCAGCCAGAGTTGAGATAAGATAAACTTGCTTTGACCTTTGTCAAGCGTACAGGAAATAAACAGTGACTTGGCCTTCCTCAAACTTGTATGCAAACAAGTTTGAAAAACAAGCAGTTCAAAGTACACAAACAACACTAGTTGAATCAGCTGTAACTTAAAGCAGATATTCAGGTTGGACGGCATGCAGTCAATCGTAACTTGGACGTGAAAAAGCAGTTTAAAGATATATGAAATAGAGTAGGAAATCAATTTCGCATAATTGAGAGGATCACGGAATCCGACAATTTTCGACAGGAAAAAGCTTGATTCTTCCGAAAAAGGAAGTGAAGCCGGGACATTGAGAAGGAGTTTATGCTTAAGAGTAGTTATTCTAGATGTTAGAGAATTCAGATTTTCAATTGGTTTCAAAAGCGGCTTCCAATTGTGAGGAAGGAGGAGGGAGCCGGCCGTGGCCGTCCTTCCAAATAGCGAAAGAAGTGAAACATAGCTTACAGCGAAGTGATGGTGACTGATAGCCATGGTTTTACACAAGGGGAAGATAGTTTTCGAAAAAGAGTTTAAGCAATTACCTGCTATAAAAATGACATGAGAAGGTAAACGAAATAACACAAGGCAAGGCGAACTTGAATTGCCATCTTGTGCGGGAAGAAGGAAAAACCATTTAAACAACTTACAGAGGTAGTGTTGTTGTTCACGATAAGACATCGTTTCGACAAGTGGTTTTCAAAAATATTGAGATCTGAAACATGAGCGTTCTCTTTTTCAGAAATAGGATTTATGTCAGCCGTAACGAAATGGCATTGCGCTTTGGTTTGAACACTGGTATGTTTGATTTCACCAGTAATAACCCAACCAAAATCGGTGTCTCTGGCGACCAGGGTTGAAGATAACTTACGTGTTTGTTTGCGAAGGCACTTCCAAAAAACATTGGCACTGAAAAGTACATCAATGGGACCTTGAGCATTATACTGAGGATCAGCTAACCTTAAGTGCGAAGGAATCTTTAATCCGGAGGTATTAATACAGCTGCTAGGAGTGTCCTTGCCAATACTGGTAAGAATGAGGCAGTTTATGTTAAGATTGGTGTTTCTTTGGCAAACGTCTCTGATTTTTAATTTTGAAGACTGCAAGACTTGAGTTTTCAAATTGTCAATGCCGGTCACATTGATAGAAGTCGGTGATGACGAAAGACCTAGTTTTTTTAATTAATGATTGCGAAACAAAGTTGTGCGTTGAAGCAGAATCGAGAAGACCACGGGTTCGAACCCAATTTCCAAATTTATCTTGGATTTCGAATTGTACAGTGGTCAAAAGGGTTTGCGCACTGTGAGAAGTTTCGGCGTTAGAAATGCAGGAAGAAGCATTAGTTTGTTCGGAGCTGCTCTGCATGGAGCTTGAAGAGGCAGGTACTGATGACCTCGATTTATCGTGAACGTGCAATAAAGAATGATGCGGTTTTTTGCAATGAAAACAGAGATTGGATGACGTACAGTTTGAAGAAGAATGCTTAGGTGACAAGCAATTGAAACAATGTTTGCTATTGAAGACAAACTTCCTTCGATCTTCGACAGACAATTCTTTAAAGGATTTGCACAAATACAATGTGTGAAGCTTTTTACAGAGCGTGCATTTTAACGATTTGTTGAGCGGCCTGATATGTTCTCTTGCATGATTGAAAGAAGAACGGGTTTGCTTGTTCTCGACAGATGGGGGCTGATGTCCCTTTGAAGAAGCAAGGTTTTTCTCAAACATTTGACACTGATGATTCGTTTCGACCTTTTCGCAATGGTAGCAAAGTCTTGTGGACTTGCAATTAGAAGCAGAATGCGTAGGCGCTAGGCAGTTGAAACAATGTTTGTTTTGAGCGACTAATTTTCGTCTGTCGTCGACTGACATTTCTTTAAAAGATTTGCAGAGGTATAGGGCATGGGGATTTTTACAAAGTATGCACTTTACAGGTTCGTTTAAACTTTTGCGAGGTTCGCTTTGCGTGTTTAAAACAATAGAGCTAGCAACACGACGTTCACTAGACCTAGTTGGGTAACCAGTAGTGTTTGATTTAAATTTGGATGAGCTGGACCCGAGTTTTTGGGTATTGGACGCTGAGCGTTCACTTTTGGGTTTTATGGACATTAATTCGAATTTGGAACTAGGAGATGAAGGTTCACTTTGATTAGCTAGAGTGGTTAAAAGTTGGCATCTAGCGTTTATGAAAGTAACTAAATGCTCGTAAGTGTAGTCGTCTTCTTTAGAAAGTTCAATTTCCCAAGCTTTGAGGGTAGCAGCATCAACTTTAGAAACCACTAAATGTATTAGGAAAGTATCCCAATAGTTAGTAGGTTGATCTAATTGGGACAAAGCCTTAACGTGAAGTTGTGTAGTGTCAACTAGAGTACGTAAACTAGTGACGTCATTGTGCTGTGACGTAGGTAGATTGAATAAAGCCTTCATATGGCGTTGAATACGTAAACGTAAATTTCCATATCATTCCTTTAATAAGTTAAAGGCAATGGGGTAATTTTCGGCACGCAGAGGAAGTGCTTCGACTAACTGCAAAGCTTGACCTCGAAGGATAGATCTCAAATAATGAAACTTGTAAATGACTTGAATGTCTTCATTGTCATGAACAAGGGAGCAAAATAATTCATAGAAAAAATCCCAAGCAGATTCATCTCCAGAAAAATGATGTAAATCAATTTTCGGTAAAGTTGGTTTGGGCTTATGAGTGCCCTCACGGAAAGAAGTTTCTGGTTCGTGAAGGGAACCAAGAACAGAAGCGTCCTTTTTCTGCTCCTCTTCGAGTTGGCGTATTATTTTGAAAGCAGAACCTATGCCTTCGTAATATAGGTTTTCTACATCGACACGATCTTCTGTTTGATTGAGCATGCAAGTTTCTATTTCAGTTTGAATGTTACAGTAGTTTTCATAAGAACGTTCAAAATCCTTTACACGATGTTTCAACAAGTCTAATTGCGCTTCTGAGGGATCTAATTCTTTTATGTACCTTCTGAATCGGGTAATTTGCCCTTTATAGGATGCTCGTTTAGAAGTAAGTTTTTCATCCTTATCCTTATCAGTGGGAGCCATATTAAAGAAGGTAGATGAAAATGTAACTCACGAAACTGTGGAACCTTGGAAATGCTGTCAAGCTGGCAGCAGCGAATGAGTAGAAAGAACGGGACACACCAAATGAGACAGGAGCGGCCTCTTTCCCCTTCACAGGCTTTGCAAGATGTAGTTATAGCTGAAAGATTCAAAGCAGATATTAATAATTTGCCAAGTATTGTCAAATGACACTTTTTTTTAGAAAAAAAGGAAAATGGACTCTCCCGGGTTTCCGGGACCAAACTTTGGGTAGATTATAGGCTAAGGAATAACCCACCCACCAAGGGAAGATGATTAAGAGAAGGAAGTAGGTTTTGGATTGGAGAAAAAGGATAGAAAAATAGGAGGAGAGTCCCACAAAAGTTATGAATTTGACTTTCAATACATTTAGAGGCAGTTGCCACTGAAAATTAACTCTCTGATACCTAAAGTAGGTACGAGCTTGGTCGAAGCTAACGGGAACCGCAGCTAAGACTTAGGCGGTTTGCCAGAGAAAGGCTTTAGTGTATTTCCTCCCAAGCATGAATAAAAGTACTATGGGGAAGGGTGATGGTCTGGCCAGACAGATAGTAAAAGCTTTATTGAGTATGAACGAGAGCATGAACCTAGGAAGAGCTAGGAAAGCCAGGATCTTGCCTAACTGTAGTATCAGAGAAATGATGAATCCAAAAACAAATATTTAATTTATTTAACAATGCAAAGAAGTTGATATCTTTAACAATTAAATATGTTTCAATCTTATTAACAATTTGGGGTCGCAGACCTCCGACAACATTTAGAAATTGCTCCAGGCAAATAATAATTCTTAAGGTTTTAAACCTGGTACTAAAATCTTTGTAAGATTTTAAAAAGGCAAATGAAATGATTAAAGTTTAAACATTCACAAGAGTACAAGGAGTGTACTTTAAAAAATTACCAGGTAACTGATTTAGAAAAGGTTACAACTTCGAAAATAACAATAAGAAAAACATAAAGAATGAAATAGAAGTTCCTACAACTTCTTATATTTAAACAGAATTACTTTATGAGAATTATACAAAAAAGGGCAGGTCACTTACTGTGAAACCTGAAGAAAGTTAAAAGGAAGGTTCTAGACTTCCCAAGTTTGAGTAGGAATCACTAGCCAAATGGGACAGTTTCCATTTCGTGAAACCTGAACATGACTTGCTCAAGAGTTTAAAGAATTGTTTTCCCTGATTATAGGAAAGGAACAATGTGAATTTGAATCGTGTGTCACACACGTAATTATACAGAATTTAATTAATGTTAAACTAGCAAAGTTGGAAGGGCACTTCGTGAGTGACACCTTATAGAAAAGTTACAATTTTATTAATATGGGTTGTTAGTAGAAGGTTGAGGAAAGATCATTGGGATATAGGATCAATGTTCATGGCCGTATTTAATGTAAACGGACGATCGCGACGCGGTAGAAACGTGGAGCAAGCACTGGTTATCACTGTAGTCTATAAAGATGGATGCAAAGTTCACTATAGAAACACTAAAGTTTATGAGAAAGAAAATTATTGCAATTATGGAAAAAACTGATTGCACTATATAGGTGAGAGTCTATTTCTTGAGAAAGTTGTGAATTACAATTAAATGCGCCATAGAAAATTCCAGCGGTGGACGAAAATTCACTATTGTAGTAATTTAGAAGTAAGATTCTTCAATTTTAAATAGCATTCTCACAAATAAGTAAGAAAGACATGACGGCAGGACTTGCAGATAAAGTAAAAGATCTGGAAGGTTCCAGAACGATCTTAGTAGAAAAATGGGGCTAATGTAAATCCAACGGAGGAACTAGCTTGGTGAATTATAGACAGCGGGTATTAGATGATATCCCACGTAGCGAGAGAATTTCTCATTTAAATAGCTTAAGAAAAGCTCTTTTCTAGTAAGGTTGGCTTGTACGAACAAAAGCTCAACATGGCAAATCCCACGAAGAATGATTTTTGCCCCAAAATAAATAATCTCACACTGTCTATAAAAGTATCGTTAAAAGCACGTGAAAGTTAAAACCATGAAGATGAGGTTAAAACTTTAAGATGGTACTTATCTTGATTTCATGTTGAAGGCGAAGTTCCGTATGACGATAACTACTTTGCCAACATGGCGTAGAAGAGAGTATGCCTCTTGGTTTGAGGAGGCTGGCTCGAGAGAAGCCTTAACTGATCGAGTCAACTGCCGACTGAGAAGTGAGACCTGCTCAACGGAGCACGGAGGGTCAAGGAAGGGAAAAAGAGTGGGGGGTAGGAAACAAAAGGAGAACATATAAACATAAACAACTTATCAAAAATAAATGTTCTTCTTGATGAATGGTCTTCAAGGAGTTGATAGTAGGCGATGCTAGCGCAGCATGGTGAGTAAAGAAGTAGACGTAGTCCTCTTGCTCAAGGAGAAAATAGCTGGCGATGGTAACAGGATCTGGTGGCCAAGTGGATAAGTAAGTCCTCTAGCACCAGGAAGAATTGAGGAGCTTCAGAGATTCGCTGCGAGATGACGCTAGGTGGGTCACAGAAGGTATATATCTAGAACAGACTCATGAAAAGCATAAGAGACAGGAACCAAAGAGAAAATAGAAGATCACTGTTGGTGTTTGACAAAGAGGAAGGAAGAAATGAACATGCAAGGAGCAATAAAAATTATCTCTCAGGTACCGTGTATTCAAAGAATACACCACTATATAGGCCTGTCTGCAATAATAACGATATCAAGTTCCTAATACCAACATTTCTAAGTAATGCAGTTTGAAATACACCTAAAATAATGTAGCTTAGTATAGTAACTTACTACAGTTGGCAGCCCTGGTGACACTGAATATATTCTTAGCTCCCTCTCTTAAGGTATAGAATGCACGTACACAATTTGGTTGAAGACTAATGGATAGTACGGACGTTGCGTGCTGCTTGATATTGGATTTATCAGTGCGCGTAAAATCGTGTTGGGAACAATGTCATGCATGTGATGCTCAGAATTAATATGAAATAATACGATCTATTATAGCCTAGTGCCAATTGGTAATAATTGTTAGTATGGAAGTTACACTTAATTAAAATTGAAACTATCAGAAAGCTTAGAATCATGTTGGCAGCACTGAGGTATATTAGATACTCCAAATTAATCTAGAAAGTCAGGTACTATGCGTGTGCAATGTTTAGAGCTGAAGGCTTGCATACATTTCTGATAGATTGTTATTAGGATTAAAAAACAAATAGAGAGAACATTTATTAACAGTTGGCAGCCCTGTTGTTTCCTACGGATACGCATAATCATAACTGTCATGGTACACAAAGCACATACGAAATTTGGTTGAAATCCACTTGTTAGTATAGAAGTTATATGCATTTAAAAACTTGACTTCTCAGCAGGCTTAGAATCGTATTGGCAGCACTGATGTATATAAGTTACACCGAACTTGGGTAGAATATCAGGTACTATAAGTGTGCAAGGTTTAGAGCTGTTGGCTTGCATACTTTCTGATATATTGACATTAGGGTTAAACAAATAGAGAGAACATTTATTAACAGTTGGCAGCCCTGCTGGTTCCTACGAATACGCATAATCATAACTGTTATGGTACACAAAGAGCATACGAAATTTGGTTGAAATCCATTTGTTAGTATAGAAGTTATATGCAATTTAAAACTTGACCTATCAGCAGGCTTAGAATCGTGTTGGCAGCACTGATGTATATAAGTTACACCGAACTTGGGTAGAATATCAGGTACTATACGTGTGCAAAGTTTAGAGCTGTTGGCTTGCATACTTCCTGATATATTGACATTAGGGTTGAAACATAGTGAGAGCATTTATTAACAGTTGGCAGCCCTGGTGGCACTTTAGAATACGCACAGTCATATGTGTTGTAGTACACATAGTACATACGAAATTTGGATGAAATCCAATCGATAATATAGAAGTTACATGCATTTAGAAATTGTACCTACCGGCAGGCTTAGAATCATATTGGCAACACTGGCATGTATGAACTTCAAAAAATTAATCTGGAATGTCATTATCTATACGTGTTCCAATTTTGGAATAGTTCGCATGCATAACTTCTGAGATATCCGACATAGAGCTGAAATTTCAATTGCGATTTTTCAGCAGTTGGTAGCACTGACATCAATTTCAAATATGGCCGTGAGATATTCAAATATAGATCTTTACTCTTACCAAATTTGGTGTTGATAGCTGCAGCCGTTTAGGAGTTGATAGGGGGGGACACACACACAGCCAGACAGACAGACAGACAGACAGACACACATTTTCCCGGATCGATCTCATAAGTCTACTTTTTCCTCAATTTTGCAAAATGTGAAAAGTAGGCTAAAAATAAGAAGACACGTGTTTGAGGGTTTTTCGATGTGGTGTATATTATGTGGTGAAAGGGGTGAAAAGTGGGGATTGAAAGATTCCTAACGGAGCGTGTATCTCTTAAACGACATAGGCGAGGAGTTTGAAATTCAGCGAAAAAAATCAACATAAAAAAGAAGTAAATATGTGTTTGACCGTTTTTTCATAAATCCAATTTAAGGGGCCCATGGGGAGGGGTGATTTTCTGGAGGGGATAAAAACAGGAAAGAAAGTGTCCTAACTGATTGACTGACTGACTCACTCATCAAACTCAGGGGGAAAAACTGCTTTAAAGTAAGTAAATAGCTGTTCGACAGTTTTTTTTTTCATAAATCAAATTTAAGGGGTTCATGGGGACGGAGTGAACGTCTGAAAAAAGAAAATTGAAAGAAAATTTCCTGACTCACTCACTCACTCACTCATCATCGCCCAGCCAAAATGGAACGAAATATGGTATGCAGCTTCTCAATGGCCGCAAACGCCCACTAAGGATTTTTGGATATTCAGGTTCTAAAGGGGTGTTAAGGGGGTAGACCTGCATTTCATTGCATAGCAATATCTCCCGATTGGATTCATTGGGGGATGTGATACTCGGCATATAAACTCATCATAAAAATTAAGAAGAAACGCGTCTGAGGGTTTTTCGATGTGGTGTATATTATGAGGTAAAAGGGGTGAAAAGTGGGGATTGAAAGATTCCTAATGGAGCGTGTATCTCTTAAACGACATAGGCGAGGAGTTTGAAACTCAGCGGGAAAAATTCAGCATAGAAAATAAGTAAATATGTGTTTGACCGTTTTTTCATAAATCCAATTTAAGGGGCCCATGGGGCGGGGTGAATTTCTGGGGGAAAAAAACACAGGAAAGAATGTGTCCTTACTGATTGACTGACTGACTCACTCAACAAACTCAGGGGGAAAAACTGCTTTAAAGTAAGCTTTTCGAATTTTTTTTTTTGATCAATCAAATTGAAGGGGTTCATCGGGAGGGGTGAAATTCTGAAGAAAAAAAAATGAAAAAAAATGTCCTGACACATTCACTCACTCATTATCGCCCAGCCAAAAATATTGTAATTGAAAACATGGCATTTCGGGAATATGTTCGTTGTATGTCAAAACCGTACACTAAGGGAGGATTTTTGGATATTCAGGTTCTAAAAGGGTCTTAAAGGGGTTAAACCTGCATTTCATTGAATAACAATATCACACGAGTGGTTTCATTTGTGGATGTGATACTCGGCATATAAACTAATCATTAACAAGAAGTTCCGTGACGAACTAAAGAGCCTACTTTTTCATGCCAATGATTAATCTACAGTATATGAACCTATCTAGAATAATGACGAAATTAAGTTGGTAATATCGAAATATCTAATTAGTTCAAAATATACCTGGTATAATGTAGCCTGATAGAGCACTACAGTTGGCAGCCCTGGTGTCTGAATATATTCTTAGTTCCATCTCTTAAGGTACAGAATACAAAATTTGGTTGAAGTCCAATGGACGTTACATGCAGTTAGACATTGGATCTATCAGCACGCGTAAAAGCATGTTGCCAACAATGTCATGCGTGTGCTGGTCAGAAATTATCTGAAATATTATGATAACTTGTTGTGCCAATTTTGGATGAAATCCATTTGTTAGTATTTTAAAATTGGATATATCAGCAGGCATAGAATCATATTGGCAGCACTGCCTTGTATTAATTACTCCAAATTAATCTAGAATGTCAGGTGCTATACGTGTGCAAAGTGTAGAGCTGTTGGCTTGCATACTTTCTGATATATTGATATTAGGGGAGAAAAATATAGACATCATTTATTAACAGTTGGCAGCCCTGATTGCTCTTAACAATACTTATAGTCATATATTGAACCCTTTACCCTATGTTGGTTAAATGATTCTACTTTTATTTCTTCAATTAATAAATATTTCAACCAGTATCATGAAAGTAGCCAGACAGTGATGAGGAAATTTCAAGCATTTGTTGGAGACAGTAGGGACATACCTGCATCAGTTTAACAAAAGGCTAAATACTTGAGCTATGAAAAGAAATAGCATAGCGATGTATCAGAAGGACAGGTGTGGCTACCTCAATTTTAGAAGCGACGCGCGGTGAGACATGGTTCTGGTATGTTCATTGTGATATTCGCGCCTAGAAGAAATATGATGCAGTAACGTGAATGGCTGATGAAGAAAATAGACACTCCCAAGACGCCAAGATCTACTAGAAACCGCCAAATTATTAGAAATGGAGAACCAATGAGAAGAGAATGCCTACTTGCGCGCCAACTCCGGCTGGGGTACGCGGCGGCCAGCATTCACGCGGGAAATCGCCTAGACAAAATCTCTACGATCGATTCTAGGATTAATGGGCATATTCTTGACCTGTGCAATATTACGAGTTCAGTGATATTTATTTCATTCCTGTATCACAATTATTTCGAGAAATTTTTACATAAAATCCCCCTCCATCTAGACCCAAGGGCCAGTTCATTTATAAGTGTGTCGAAGAGCCAAGACATTATTATTATTCTGTGCGTCTACGGACGTAGACTTTTATTCCGTGTGTCGAGGACACAAGACTTTGACTTTTATTCCGTGTCACAAGGACACAAGATATTCATTGTAAAGTGTTAAACTCAGTGATAGATAGTCATAGTACTATAGTTATAGGGGCAGTATCGTCGATAATTCGCCAACGAACAGTGACAGGGAATTTAGTACCTGAACAAGCGAATTTAGTAGTCAGACATAAAGTGTATAATAACCTAATTTTTGTATCAGCGCAGTGATGACATCGATGAATGCAGAGGAAGTTTGGAATTCTCAACACTCCGTCCAGATGGCTGATATGAGATAAAGAATCATCCAGTTGGGGAATGGCGTCTGATGTTCTTTGACGGGTGACTACAAAAGAGATGAGTACAAAATAATATTTTATTATTTGTTAAATTAACTTATGGTTTATGGGACATATTTTTGTAAATACTTTGCTTGTGTGATTAATGTAGTATATTTAGTTTTGATCTGACACATTTTTGTTTGGAAGCAGCTCGCACAATTGTAGGTGATGGAAGGTTCTTTTCTTTGTGTTGTGTTAACTAACGTAGCTATGTGAACGGCCGTGTTCGCCTAGGTTACGAAGTGCGGTTAAAAACGTCTCTCGGAGATATGTCGTGTTTCAGAAGTAGGACTGAATTAATATAATTATATAGCAGATTGGAGGGTAATTAAAATTTTGTTGAGATTTATTATTGATCAGATTCAGTGTGATTATTGCCTTTGGAGCAATGTAATTTGTGACGAAGAGTATTCAGCTCTATCGTAAGTTTTAAATATTGTGGTAAATGTTTGCGAGCTCTAATTCAGCAGACCCGTGTGAAAGGCGTTATGTCAGTCCCAGATGTGTGTATTGTGAGTATATTTTGTGGTATTACAAGCGGGAATTTCAGCAGAGACTGATTTCTGTCAGCTTGGTACCAGATTCATATTGTATCCTTGCGAGGACAATTATGGATATGTGATTATTGTCTGACCATATGTTGAGTTGGAGGAGATGTTAGTTGCTGTTGATTCCTTGAGATAACAGTCCAGCTGGTCGGCTATTTATATACACTGGAAGGGGGACATGACTGGTATTGTGGAAGGGGTGAGTTGTGGTCACAAGGGCTGGCTGAGTTTCGCAAGCAAGCTCATTAGTGGAGTGCACGTCTGGCTCCCAATTACTTGAAAATAAATATAAATGTGAGAAACTGATCAATGGTAAAATTGTTTAAATAAATGGGAGTTGCCTACGAAACACGATAATCTTCGAAGCGTTTCCTTAACATGCAATTTTGTTAATATAAATTAATCTTAACCACTCAGGTTGTTTGTTGTTGTTGGTTTATTCTATGTTTATTTTCCATGTCAGTGACCCGTGAGTCACGTGCGGCGCTGTTTTTCCTTGTTGTTGAGTATCTGGCCATTGTGGCAGCTCATTTGGTTAAGTGTGTCACCACACTAATAAGGGTCTCAGAGAGATGCCTGTAAATAGTAGAGTTGTAATATGTGTGTCAGAGTTAGATTTAAGGATTTTATTAATGTTATGCCCATATCCATAAACGTTGATTTACGAGATGATTGTTCGTGAGCACCGTGGCTGTTAACCCGTTGTGAACGAATGATCATCCAAGTACTCATTTCTCGTAGATAGTCATCACGCGAACATAAATTCATATGCAAGATAGTGGAACTTGGATCCACATTTTATTAGAAAAGGGGAGATCCATCTGACTCCTCAAAGTGATAGATATTCCTGTCAGGGGAAAAATTCAGGGAGGATTTTGTTTATTATTGTTTGTTTTATTCTTTTATGCACAAATTAGTTATTAAATCTTGTTATTATCTTACGTTTTGTCTCCTTTCTTTCTTGATTATAGTTTTCATCCTATAACCCTTGCCTCAGAAAAGCACGTTGTTTGGCGGACGTAAACACCACACTATGAACTGAACGCGACCCCTTGATCTAAGATTCTTGCATAAAACACTGCTATTCTGAAGGGTTCAATATGTTATGGTACACCTAGCACATACGGAATTTGGTTGAAATCCAACTGATAGTATAGAAGTTACATGTATTTAAAAATTGGTACTATCAGCAGGCTTATAATCATGTTGGTAGAACTGACGTATATAAGTTACTCCAAATTAATCTAAAATGTCAGAATATACGTGTGCATAGTTTAAAGCTGTTGGCTTGCATACTTTCTGATATATTGGTATTTGGATAAAAAATAGAGAGAGCAATTATTAACAGTTGGCAGCCCTGGTGGCTCGTAAGAATACGCTCAGTCATATCTGTTTATGTACAGATATTACATACAAAATTTAGTTGACATCCATTTGATAGTGTAGAAGTTATATGCATTTAAACATTGGACTTATCAGAAGGCTTAAAATTATTTTGGCAACACTATCATGATTGGCCTCCTGGAAATTAAACTGAAATAGTCTTATCTACATGTGTGCCAATTTTGGAATAGCTCCCATGCATACCATGCAAGATATCCAACATGGAGCTCAAATATCCATTGCGTTTTTTCAGCAGTAGGTAGCACTGACATCATTTTCAAATATGGACGTGAGATATTCCGGTGCACATCTTTACTCATACTATTTTTTTTTGATTGCTGCAGCCGTTTAGGAGTTGATAGGGGGGGGGACACACACACAGCCAGACAGACAGACAGACAGAAGGACAGACAGACAGACTGACAGACAGACACACATTTTCCCGGATCGATCTCATAAGTCTACTTTTTCCTCATTTTTGCAAAATGTGAAAAGTAGGCTAAAAAAAGCAGACATGTGTCTAAGGGTTTTATCGATGTGAAGTATTATTATGAGGTTAAAGGGGTGGAAAGTGGGGGTTGAAGAATTCCTAACGGAGCGTGTAGGCCTATCTCTTAAACGACATAGGCGAGAAATTTGAAACTCAGCGAAAGAAAACAGCGAAAAAAGTAAGTAAATCGGTGTTCGAATTTTTTTTTTCATAAATTAATTTAAGGGGCCAATGGGGTGGGGTGAAATTCTGGGGGAAAAAGGAGAGAAAGGGTCCTGACTGACTAACTCACTCACTCATCAAACTCAGGGGAAAAAGACAGCTTAAAAATAAGTTAATAGGAGTTCAAGCGATTTTCATCAATCCAATTTAAGGGGCCCATGGGGAGGTGTGAAATACTGGTAAAAATAATTGAAAGAAAATGTCCTGTCTGACTCACTCACTCATCACGCCCAGCGAAAACTATTAACGTTGGAACCATGAAATTTTGCGAATATGTTCACTGTATGTCGAAGACGTCAACTAAGGAATGATTTTTGTTTATTCGGGTTATAAAGAGGTGTTAAGGGGGTAAACGTGCATTTCATTAAATAACGATATCTCATGAGTTGTTTCTTTGGGGATGTGATATTCGGTATATAAACTAATCATTAAAAATAATCAGACATATGCATAAGGGTTTATCGATGTGGTGTATATTATGAGGTGAAAGGGGTGAAAATTGGGGGTTGAGGGATTCTTAACTGAGCGCGTATCTCTGAAACGACATAGGCGAGAAGTTTGAAATTTGGCGAAAAAAAACCAGCTTAAAATACAAGTAAATAGGTGTTCAACCGTTTTTTTCATAAATCCAATTTAAGGGGCCCTTGGAGAGGGGTGAAATTCTGGGGGAGAAAAACAGGAAAGAAAGTGTCCTAACTGATTGACTCACTTACTCCCTAATCAAACCCAGGGGGAAAACAGCTTTAAATAAGTTAATATGTGTTCGACGGTTTGCTTCATAAATCCAATTTAAGGGGTTCATGGGGAGGGGTGAAATTATCAAAAATAAATGAAATAAAATGTCCTGACTGACTCACTCACTCATCATCGCCCAGCCAAAATTATTGAAGTTAGAAACATGAAATTTTGGGGATATGTTCGTTGTATGTCGAAAACGTCCACTAAGGAAAGAGTTTTGGATATTCAGGTTCCAAAGAGGTGTTAAGGCGTAAATGTGCATTTCATTGAATAACAATATCCCACGAGTGGTTTCATTTTGGGGATGTGATACTTGGCATATATACTAATTATTAAAAATAAACTGACGCATGTCTAATGGTTTTTCGATGTAGTGTATATTATGAGGTGAAAGGGATGAAAAGTGGGGGTTCAAAGATTCCTAACGGAGCGTGTATTTCTTAAACGACATAGGCGAGGAGTTTGAAACTCGGGGGAAATCAATCAGCTTAAGAATAAATAAATAAATAAATAAATAAATAAATAAATAAATAAATAAATAAATAAATAAATAAATAAATAAATAAATAAATAAATAAATAAATAAATAAATAAATAAATAGGTGTTCGACCGTTTATTCATAAATGCAATTTAAGGGGCCTATCGGGAGGGGTGAAATTCTGGAAGAAAAACATCCAGTAAGGAAGGATTTCTGGATGTTCACTCTCATGGACCAACCAAAACTATTAAAGTTAGAAGAATGATATTTTGGGGATATGTTTGTTGTGTGTCGAAAACGTCTACTAAGGAGGGATTTTAGGATATTCAGGTTCTAAAGGGGTGTTAACGGGGTTAAACCTGCATTTCATTGAATAACAATATGACACGACTAAGAGGCGAGCGAAGCGAGGCTAAAAATGAAATGGTGTGTGTCTATGTATTACTCAATCACGCAAGTACCACTGGTCCGATTTACATGAATTTTACATGGAAGTAGCTGATTTACCTGGTTAACATTAAACCCATCTGCAATTGGTTCAAGCGTCGAATCCATATTTTTATATGCAAAGGAAGAAAGGAAATAATGCAATTTTTAGAGTGACTTGGAAAGATTTTAAGAAGTGAGCTGTTATAATGTGGCGCAAGAACGGGTGACCACGAGTCATGCGGACGTGAGATCACGCTTGACGCATCGATAAGGAGCTGGCGCATGATTATTAATAGAACAAGAAAAAATATCCACGACGAGTGAGAGAGAATGAGTTTCGGAAATAGACCTTACTCAGCTATAAAATGACAACCTTGCAATGACGCAAGAAGAGAAATAATTAAAATTAAGCCATTTGCATGCATTTAATTAATGATACGAACACATCATAGTTGATCATTCTGGAATAGAGATTTGTGTGTGGGGAAAAAGTTTATAATATTTGCACAGGAAAGAACTGCAGACGTGGCATGACGTAGTTAGTTTTTCCCCGAGTCCAGACATGGGAGAGAGGGAAAAATAAACCTCACCACCCACATATCTGAGGAGCCAAATTATTTAATATCTTGGAATTGTGTGATCGATTTTCATGATCAAAGAAACCATGTTACGTTTAAAAAAAGAGCTTTGAAGAGATATATTTTTCAAAATTATACGACAATTACTTCAGAAGTTAGTGCTGGAGAAGAAGCGGATTTGATCTTTTTGCCGCAGATTTGGATATAAACCCTGGATGTGCCAGGAAGAGCATTCAGTCTACCACGAACCTCGAGGGGTGTCGTGCTGAATCACCGTGTTCAGATCATCAGTACAAGTAAATCTACGTAGTCGTTACGCCAAAGTGGGCCCGATAAAGGGATAAAGAACATTATTAAGTACAATTATTAATTTTTGGTGTCCCTCTAAGGAGGACACGCTGTTTCGCAAAGTAACATGCAGTTTCCGACAACCCGAGGGGGGCGTCGCTGTGTCGCAAAGTATCATTCAGTCTGAGCGGACCTCCGGGAGAGGCCGTGCTGTTTCAACCAACAACAAGACAATCTACAAGTAAACTCCTAGTGCAGGAGTGCTGCATCAAAGTACATTCAGTTTATAAAAGACGCCGGAGAGCGGGATCCTGTTTTGCAAAGTACAAAACGTCATTTTTAGTGAGCGCTGAGACACTGCACGCAGGAACAATTATTGTCGAATGCAGTCTTTACCAGACCGTGAGAGGTCGTGTTACGCTGTATCACAGACGAGCACCCCGTATGGGAGTGGCCGTGCAGTATCGTCATTAGTATCGCCGTGTGAAGACACATCGGAATCCTGTTATAGGAATAATATCATCAAGCTTCAGACTTTATAAAGTTTACCAGTACAGTCAGAGTTTAGGCTGTGGACTTAAGAAATAACCGGCGATAAGTACTCGAATATAATAGTTCAGTTAAAGAACCGACGCATCATAAGATTTCGAAGTACCCAGGGACAGTGAAATGTACAGTTCTATCTACGTTAAGTAACCAAATTAGGGTAGAACGAAATAGTAACGCCTAGTGTTCCTGAACCAAGGGGGCTAGAGCAAAGAACGATAAAAATTAGCAATCGAAGTTCCAGGCGTTGACTAGGAGGACAAATGAACAGTAAAACTTTGGGGAGTACTCAATAAGCCATAAATCAAAGTAACAGAAAGTAATACAAGGAAATTACTAGGTCACCGATATACAAGTTCGAGCGATCAAAATAGTAATACATCAGGGACAGACATTTATTAGACGAAAAAATTAGCGTCTAGCAAGATACGACATCGTGCAGTAAAGTTAAAGAAGCCGATAGTCAAACCCAGAATTAGAAGATCATCCGTTCCAGTGAGGTTAGTTCGATCGAGACTTTCAATCATCTCTTCAGAATAGGAAGCCGACGCGCATATAGTGCAACCCTTGGAAACGGGAAAGGAAAATAAATCACGTGTGTAAGGCGAATAATTAACGCCAGAGTGATGAAATTTTTATGTAATGTAAATATAGTGAAATTTTTGAGTGTAATAGTTATAGTGAAATTGTATTGTGTTAAGTGAAAACAATACAAAATGGTATTCATTATATTCAAAGTGATTAGGGTATATATTTTATGTGCTGTTAGAAAAGTGTTATTGAGTGTAAATATAACCTTGAAAATGGCTTGAGAAGAAGTTGGTGGGTGAAAATGTTCCATCGTTGGTAAAACTCGGTGGATGACCGTACAGTCATGTGAGTAACAATTTCATTATTATGTGTTTTGGGAAGATTAGCGTATAATCCTCATGAGTGAGAGTAAGGACGGTTGATAACAGGTGAAAGAAAGATTGCGCGACCTGAACGATTAATTTGATGGAAATAAAATAAATATGTGAAATATTAATGAATCCCTTGTGGAAAATATTCAGTGGAATATCAGTTTAAAATGGTAAATGATATAACTATGGTAGAGCAAGCGTAATAATAATAATTATTATTATTATATGAATGAATATTGTGATGAATTTTATATTGAAAAGTGGTAGATTCAGAGCTCCTTTAGATGAATTAATAAATTTAGTGAATACATGTTCTTTATTGTAAGAATGATTAGTGTTAATGGAGGAAGAGTAATATATTTTGAGACGTAGATCAAACTTTGATTTGAATTTATTTAGTTCTTTGAAGGCAACTTGGCTAATTAATGTATGAGGGCCATGTCGCGCATTGAAGTAATTTGTCACGCTAGGAATGCGTTGAAATGCTCGGTAAAAGTAATTATGAGGGACAGTTAGTCGTGGTAATGAACGGTTATAAGTCCTCAAAGTTGGGATACTGCTCCCGAGGCATTTGAACGGATCGAACTCAGAGTCGTCCGTGTTGAAGCCCCTTAATATTGGTTGTATTGTTGAATTTTCCTACCCGCTAATGAGGACACTTCATAATTATACTATACCGAAGCTAAGAGAATAAGGTTTGTAGAACCTAAATATGTTGTATTGTGGTTATTTTGTATCGTAAGCCTTGTCATTCAGAGAAATGCATTTGAAACAGCTGTGTGTAAAAGCTGAGTAACCGGTCCCTTGTGAAAGCGAGACTGTGGGCTCTTCTCTCCATGCAATAAATCAAGCCAAGTAGTTAAGACAGACCCTTACCCTCTTGTATTGCGGTAGGTTGGGGAACAGGATGTCTGAGTCACAACACACAGAAGTGTTTAAGATTATTTTAACGACCCGGTAGTTGAACCGAGGTCCCTTTATATCCATTATTATCGCTTGCAGAGTTCAGATCGTTGCTTTCTTAAGATATAATTGTCTTTGAAGACATAATGATAAATCCCTAACTTTATTATTTAATGATTCAGTGATTCACGAGTTTTCTATGGAGACATTAAGGTTCTGGGAGTAATCTTAAGTTTGACTTGCTCAGTAGTTTCTATAGCTCGGGAATACGCAAATTTTTCCAATCACGGTAGTGAGTTGGTAGCTTGAGAGAGAGTGAAGGTAACAGATGAACATTGTGAGAGCCCAATATTAATTAAGGATTAGCCTTACTTTGATATTAGGAGTAAAACCAGATATACTCATGTAAATATTAATTGTTGTGTATTTAATTGCTACACAGTGTATGTAAACATTACCGAGCCATTTGGAGCTCGTTATTTGAAGAATTTGAATTGACACCATATGGGAGTGCAACTTAGTTGAAGTTTTGTTGGTTTTTGGAAAACCAGTCATCATTATTTTGTAATTGTTTAATATGAATTCCTTGTACAACTTTGGACAAGTGTGAAGTGTAGTGTCAGTATTTTTATTTGTTTAAGTTTTGTAGCGCCATATTTTGGATAATTAAATGTTTTGATATTAGGATTTGATTTTGTTTATTTTTGGAAGTGTATCCTATGATTAGTCCAAAGTGTGTAGGCCAGAGAGTGGGAGAACAAACCATGAACCCCGATACTCCCGATTGAGCATTGCTGGCAAACTGTGATTTGCATATTTCACGGTTGAAATGGGCACATGGGGGCATAGAAGTAATGTGCTTGGATTAATGCTTTTAGGAACACTTAAGACGGTCATATCACATAAAGGTAAAATAGTGATAGAATTAGCTACAAAATATAATATTAACTGACCGCATTGGGACCCTGGAAACTCACACCGAGCAGCCCATAAATATCACCCTCTAACATAATAATTAATGTCGCCCAACGTGGGGAATTGACTGACTAATAAATATATTCTTGGCGCCCATTACGTAGGGAAGAATTTTCCTAGGGAAAACCCGATTTTTTCTTGAAAAATCAAAAATTTAAATTTTTGAAAAATTGTTTTTTCAAAATGTTTGAATTTTAAGAAAAATCACTTCCATAAAGGTGTTGATATTGAAATGAGTATTATACCATACGGGTACGTTTTTGTAAACACCCTTACTGAGGTTGAATTTTGGAAATTGGGACACAAGAGTTCAGAGTACCATCTCTCATGCATGAACCGATGATGGGACAGAGTATCCCACTGTATTCTCTAATTTAGTAATATGTCATTGAGTGAAGCGAGGCAGAGGTTCTTGGAGGCCGTGGAGGCGGACAGTAAGGATAGATATGAATCTATAGACAGTAAAGTGAACCTCCAACAAAATGAAAAATGGTACCCAACCAAGGAAAATGTAGAAATTTCCTTAGGAAGCATGCGTGCATCTAGAGGCATATTTGCACGAAGAGAAGGTAACATGTCTTAAGAAAACAGAGTAAAGATTGAGCCTATAGAGCTCCAAATTGAGAATGAAACATGTAAACCAGTTCCAACGGAATGCGTGCATAGTAAAAGCAATAATGAGGATAATAATGAGGATGATTCAAAGTCTCATTTAGTAAGCCAAGTCCAAGTAGGCTCGAAAAGCGAAGGGGAAAAATGATAGCTTTAGCATTCAGGATCAGGAAAAAGTAGAAATGGCTACATGAGACGAAATAAAAGGGTTCTTGGGTATAATTAGTGAAATGCGAAAAGAGCACACTAAGATGAATGATGAACTTAGGTAAATGTGGTATAAAGATCTAAACAAGATAGAGGGAATTGAAGAACAAATAAGGGATATTTTTAAGGAAATTGATAATGTAGATAAACTTAGCAAGAGGGCAAGAAAAAATTGGTATAAGATACCCAAACTGGAATTAGAAGAATTGTATAATGAAATCCCTAATGTTAAAAAGTCATTAATAGAAACGAAAAGGAAATTTGCGAAACGTATGGTTGAAGAAGGGAAAATAGAATTAGCTCCATGGGAACAGATAAGAATGTTCATTAATGAAGTAAGTGAAATAATGGAGAATGTATGGGAAATAAGAGATGAATGGGATAATATCTTGTGGAAAACCGATTACCAAGATCACGACAGTAGGAAATACCTTAAGGAACAGACGGCGTGTATAGGAGAAGAAAAGGATAAGATGCATCAGTTCAGAATGAACATGTACGATGAACAAGATATAATAACCATTCAGGAGTTAGCCGAAGTAAGGAAGGTTAAAATTCAGGAATATAAAGAAACATTAGAGGCCGCCCAGAAAATATATGATGAATATATATTAGCGCAGGACCTCAAATCAAAAGAAATGGTTATCCCAGTCATAGGTGGCATAGAAAAAATTAAGGGAAAGGACATAACGGTGCCGAAAGAGCCCGAAAATTGCCTTAAACAATCCAAAGAAGAAAAAGGAGTAGAAATGGTTGTGACTCCTATGGAAACGGAGAAAACTATTGAGCTACCTCAAGAAAAAATAGCAGACATTCAAGAGGAAACGATAATTCCATGTCAGAAAGAATGCCGAAATGAAAACGAGTTTCAAATTGAAGAAAACCATTCGCATGCCAAAAATGAGCATGAAGAGAAAGATAAAAACCCAGATCATGTGGGGAAAACAGAAGAAGTGGAAGTCGGAGAGACTAAAACAATAATTCCTAGGGGAATGGATAGAACAACTGAAACCCTAATAGAGAGTGTCGTTGAGGCACGAATGGAAGTAGAAATTCAGGATCCAATAGAAATTGAAAAGGAAAGTGAAATTCCAGAAGAAAGTCATAAGTTTGAGGAAGACAAAATGGAATTGGAAGAAGAACAGCTGAAGGCACAAATTCTGGAACTCAAGATGAAATATCAGGAATGTAAACGAAAAAGGGCCGAGCAAAGAAAAATGGAAATAGACTCAAATTTGAGTAATGAAGACCTCATAGAAAAGGATGAAACCATTGGAGATAATGAAGAAAAGAGAGGAGATGTCTTTAAGATAAATGATAAAATTGGAAGAAAACCGATAATTGTAGCAGGTTTACCGGACGATAAAAATCCTATTGAAACTATGAGGGGGTTAGAAATAATGCAAATTCCCATGGAGAAAGAAAATTCCCAGGTATTTTACAGCTGGAAGCTTAGAAGGAAGAAATGGAATGAAAGAAAAAAAGAAAAGGAGAGAATCTTAAAGAACTCTGGAATTGGAAGAGTAGAAAAAAGAAATTTTGGAAAAATGCCATCTCGATACGAGATGAAGGAAAATGGAAGAAAACAGAGAAGAGACGGGTAGGGATAGACCTCACCCGTAATGAAAGATGAAATTCTGTAGACTTTGAGTCCAGAAAACAGAAAAAGGAATAACGGGGTAGGGCAAGACCGCACCCGTGGAGCCTTAAGGTGATGTAAATAAGTTAATGGTTGAAAGAGAAGAAAGGAGACAGACAGGCAGAACGCCAGTCCCATGAAATAAAGAAAGAGAAAAAGGAAACCGTCTAACACAGTTTTGGAGTGCACGCCAGACTGTGGGGAGGCAGAGAAATACCCGGACGGGACAAGTGATTTATGACCTTAATTGTGGACATCCGCGTAAAGGGAATAAATGAAGGGAACCCTGTTGAGACTACAACAAGCCAGAGAAAGGAAGTGCTTGTAAAAGAAGACCAGAAGGTACTGCGAAGTGTTATGATGGCTTCGAAACTGAAAGAATGAAATTTTCTATGAAAAATGTTAAAATAAATTTCCTCAAAATTTCGATAATTTATTTATCTAAGTCGGGGAGATTTGAACCCATCTGCAATTGGTTCAAGCGTCGAATCCATATTTTTATATGCAAAGGAAGAAAGGAAATAATGCAATTTTTAGAGTGACTTGGAAAGATTTTAAGAAGTGAGCTGTTATAATGTGGCGCAAGAACGGGTGACCACGAGTCATGCGGACGTGAGATCACGCTTGACGCATCAATAAGGAGCTGGCGCATGATTATTAATAGAACGAGAAAAACTCTCCACGACGAGTGAGGGAGAATGAGTTTCGGAAATAGACCTTACTCAGCTATAAAATGACAACCTTGCAATGACGCAAGAAGAGAAATAATTAAAATTAAGCCATTTGCAAGCATTTAATTAATGATACGAACACATCATAGTTGATCATTCTGGAATAGAAATTTTTGTGTGGGGAAATAGTTTATAATATTTGCACAGGAAAGAACTGCAGACGTGGCATGATGTAGTTAGTTATTCCCTGAGCCCAGACATGGGAGAGAGGGAAAAATAAACCTCACCACCCACATATCTGAGGAGCCAAATTATTTAATATCTTGGAATTGTGTGATCGATTTTCATGATCAAAGAAACCATGTTACGTTTAAAACAAGAGCTTTGAAGAGATATATTTTTCAAAATTATACGACAATTACTTCAGAAGTTAGTGCTGGAGAAGAAGAGGATTTGATATTTTTGCCGCAGATTTGGATATAAACCCTGGATGTGCCAGGAAGAGCATTCAGTCTACCACGAACCTCGAGGGGTGTCGTGCTGAATCACCGTGTTCAGATCATCAGTACAAGTAAATCTACGTAGTCGTTACGCCAAAGTGGGCCCGATAAAGGGCTAAAGAACATTATTAAGTACAATTATTCAGTTTTGGTGTCCCTCTAAGGAGGGCACGCTGTTTCGCAAAGTAACATGCAGTTTCCGACAGCCCGAGGGGGGCGTCGCTGTGTCGCAAAGTATCATTCAGTCTGAGCAGTCCTCCGGGAGAGGCCGTGCTGTTTCAACCAACAACAAGACAATCTACAAGTAAACTCCTAGTGCAGGAGTGCTGCATCAAAGTACATTCAGTTTATAAAAGACGCCGAAGAGCGGGATACTGTTTTGCAAAGTACAAAACGTTATTTTTAGTGAGCGCTGAGACGCTGCACGCAGGAACAATTATTGTTAAATACAGCCTTTACCAGACCGTGAGAGGTCGTGTTACTCTGTATCACAGACGAGCACCCCGTATGGGAGTGGCCGTGCAGTATCGTCAATAGTATCGCCGTGTGAAGTCACATCGGAATCCTGTTATAGGAATAATATCATCGAGCTTCAGACTTTATAAAGTTTACCAGTACAGTCAGAGTTTAGGCTGTGGACTTAAAAAATAACCGGCGATAGGTATTCGAATATAATAGTTCAGTTAAAGAACCGACGCATCATAAGATTTCGAAGTACCCAGAGACAGTGAAATGTACAGTTCTATCTACGTTAAGTAACCAAATTAGGATAGAACGAAATAGTAACGCCTAGTGTTCCTGAACCAAGGGGGCTAGAGCAAATTACGATAAAAATTAAGAATCGAAGTTCCAGGCGTTGTCTAGGTGGACAAATGAACAGTAAAACATTGGGGAGTACTCCAATAAGCCACGAATCAAAGTAACAGAAAGTAATACAAGGAAATTACTAGGTCACCGATATACAAGTTCGAGCGATTAAAATAGTAATACATCAGGGACAGACATTTATTAGACGAAAAAATTAGCGTCTAGCAAGATACGACATCGTGCAGTAAAGTTAAAGAAGCCGATAGTCAAACCCAGAATTAGAAGATCATCCGTTCCAGTGAGGTTAGTTCGATCGAGACTTTCAATCATCTCTTCAGAGTAGGAAGCCGACGCGCATATAGTGCAACCCTTGGAAACGGGAAAGGAAAATAAATCACGTGTGTAAGGCGAATAATTAACGCCAGAGTGATAAAAATTTTATGTAATGTAAATATAGTGAAATTTTTGAGTGTAATAGTTTTAGTGAAATTGTATTGTGTTAAGTGAAAACGAATACAAAATGGTATTCATTATATTCAAAGTGATTAGGGTATATATTTTATGTGCTGTTAGAAAAGTGTTATTGAGTGTAAATATAACCATGAAAATGGCTTGAGAAGAAGTTGGTGCGTGAAAATGTTCCATCGTTGGAGAACTCGGTCGATGACCGTACAGTCATGTGAGTAACAATTTCATTATTATGTGTTTCGGGAAGATTAGCGTATAATCTCATGAGTGAGAGTAGGGATGTGTGATAACAGGTGAAAGAAAGATTGCGCGATCTGAACGATTAATTTGAAGGAAATAAAATAAATATGTGAAATATTAATGAATCCCTTGTGGAAAATATTCAGTGGAATATCAGTTTAAAATGGTAAATGATATAACTATGGTAAAGCAAGCGTAATAATAATAATAATAATAATTATATGAATGAATATTTTGATGAATTTTATATTGAAAAGTGGTAGCTTCAGAGCTCCTTTAGATGAATTAATAAATGTAGTGAATACATGTTCTTTATTGTAAAAATGATTAGTGTTAATGGAGGATGAGTAATATATTTTGAGACGTAGATCAAACTTTGATTTGAATTTATTTAGTTCTTTGAAGGCAACTTGGCTAATTAATGTATGAGCGCCATGTCGCGCATTGAAGTAATTTGTCACGCTAGGAATGCGTTGAAATGCTCGGTAAAAGTAATTGTGAGGGACAGTTAGTCGTGGTAATGAACGGTTATATGTCCTCAAAGTTGTGATAGTGATCACGAGGCATTGTGTGTTGTATGTTAAAAAGGGTGCCATTTATGTGGTATTATGAGCGCTGGTAATGGGCGAGGCCTGCCTTAAGTCGCCAATGTTATAAGTCCTCAAAGTTGGGATACTGCTCCCGAGGCATTTGAAAGGATCGAACTCAGGGTTGTCCGTGTTGTAGCCCCTTAATATTGGTTGTATTGTTGAATGTTCCTACCCGCTAATGAGGACACATCATAATTATACTATACCGAAGCTAAGAGAATAAGGTTTGTAGAACCTAAATATGTTGTATTGTGGTTATTTTGTATCGTAAGCCTTGTCATTCAGAGAGATGCATTTGAAACAGCTGTGTGTAAAAGCTGAGTAACTGGTCCCTTGTGAAAGCTAGACTGTGGGCTCTTCTCTCCATGCAATAAATCAAGCCAAGTAGTTAAGACAGACCCTTACCCTCTTGTATTGCGGTAGGTTGGGGAACAGGATGTCTGAGTCACAACACACAGAAGTGTTTAAGATTATTTTAACGACCCGGTAGTTGAACCGAGGTCCCTTTATATCCATTATTATCGCTTGCAGAGTTCAGATCGTTACTTTCTTAAGATATAATTAGTAGGATAAATAAGCCGGTTCTGGCACAGGGGCTAATGGGCAAGATGGCCGCCGCGCGCAATCACTCTATGTTATTCTTATGGAGGTTTCATTCAGAGCTGGCACAGGGGCTATTGGGCAAAATGGCCGCCACGGCCTGAGACCGTGGATTACGTCACAGGGAGAGGTCGGCCGTGTAGTTGCCAAATGGAATATTTATTATTATTATTATTATTATTATTAGGTAATTGTTAATTGATCATGTATAATCAAGACCAGCCTTATATTGTCCACTTTTTGGTGTAGTGGCTAGCATTCTTGGAGGTCATTCCTGAGGTTCGAATCCCGGCTCTGCCAAGAAATTTAATTTCTGGTCTCATGAGTGGAACGGGGTACACTCAGCCTTGTGAGGCAAAACTGACAAGAGCTGGCTTTTGATTCATACCTCAACAATTCTGCCTAACCCAACTTCACCTAACCTAACCTAACCTAACCTAACCTAACCTATCCTAACCTAACTTCAAAGTCAAAGCAAATATAAAAGCAAATGTGAAAGCACACATAATAAACTAAGTTATAACCTAACCTGACTTCACCTAACCTAACCTCACCTAACCTGTCCTAACCTAACCTAACGTAACCTACCTAATTTAAAATTGCAAGCGAAAAAAATTTAGCAAAAAGTATGAGAAAAAAGTGAGAGCAAATGTAAGAGCACAAATAATAAACTTAGTTATAACCTAACCACACCTAACCTAACCTAACCTAACCTAACATAACCAAACTTCAAAGTGAGAGCAAAAATGTAAGAGCAAATGAGAGAGCACAAATAATAAACTTAGTTATAACCTAACCTAACCTAACCCACAGAAACCTCATTTAAAGATTTTAGATTTTATGTTTTAACATTTTAGATTTTTGATTTTTTTCATTTTACATTTTTTAGATTTTACATTTTACATTTTTGATTTTTTGTATTTTAGATGTTAGTTTTTTTTAGATTTTACATTTTAAATTTAAGATTTTTTGATTTTAGATTTTACTTTTTACATTTTCCGAAAAGAGTAAACTACTAGGTCACATACCTAACCTCACCAAACCTAACTTTGCCAAACCTAACTTAAGCTAATTCAAAGGCTAATGCACATACACAAAGTATATAAGGGTACAAGCAACTATCCTTATGCTAGTTTTATAGGTTACTGTACAATATGATAACTACCCCAACCGTTTTTTTTTTCATTTGTTGTTTACACATATGACAATTTTCCAATTCCCCATTTTCATTTTTTTAAATGTTAGTTTTAAGTTTTTCAATTTCATAACATGGAAACATGGATTTTGCATTATGTTGTTTACACATTTATCAATTTCACAATTTCCCATTTACAGTTCTTAAAATGTCAGTTTAAAGTTTTTCAATTTCATGATATAGAAACATGGATTTTCCAATTTGTTGTTTACACATTTGTCAATTTACCAAATTCCCATTTACAGTTTTTAAAATTTCAGTTTAATGGTTTTTTTTTATTTTGTCAATATGGAAACATGGATTTTCCAATTTGTGTTTTACATGTTCATTTTGCATTAGGAGTGGAGAGAGGTGAGTAGTAATAAAAAATGTACAAGCAGTTTCCATACGGTACAATATTTTTTTATTTAAATACATGTACACTATTTACACATAATACATTTTTATATATATTCCTTATTGTTATAAATTGTACACTTGTTTTTATTTTGTTTTCTATTTTATTTATTTTTGATTATGAATGCCATTTCTTATTTTGTTTTATTTTTATTTTTGTAGTGCTATTGTTTTATTTCCTAAATTGTTTTGTTTTATGTATTTGCTAGTTGCAGGCAGAAGATTTTGATATTCATAACTTAACTCTTTAAGCATGGTTAATGATTGAGTAATGACCATAGGCATGTGTACCTATACCATCAGCATCAATCACTCTTTTATCATCACCAGGACACAAAGCAATTTTGTTTAGTCTTATAGATGATATGTCATGTTGTTTAGAAGCGATAATGTTCATTGGTATTCTTTTTACATTGTTTTTCATGACACAATCCTTATAATCTTGAAAGCTTATACAATTTTTGACAACACCTCTGTTAATACCTTTAATCTTTTTGATTTCTTTACCATTTATGTCTAATGCGTACATTTTAGCTCTAAGTCCAACAAATGCTTTTATAATTTGTCCACAAGCCTCGTCTTTAAATTTCCCCAACGTTTTCTTGTTTGATGTAGAGTAACATATGTGATTAGTAGGATAATCTGATGTGTCCAGGTGTTGTAGGAAATCCAACTTGTCTTGATATACATCTGGGGTGTTAACCAAATATATGAACGAGTCAGTATCCATATACATGAGTTTAAGATTGTTCATGCCATAATAGGGTAGCAGGACATCATAGTGGTGGGAATACATGAGAGTTTTTGAAATATCCAGTATACACATTCCAATATATATAGGCTTATTGAATACAATGTTACGTTTAGACATGTGGAAAGCAGCTAGGTTAGGGCCATAAATTGTTCTGTCGATAAATGTCGGCTTTGCTATTAGCTTTTCTGCCTTTTTGCTGTCAGTCACAAGACGTATGTCTATTCTTTTACGGATATTTTCCATTGTTTTTCCAAAAATGGCATTGTTGAATAATTTGTACAGATTTTTCTCAAACTCATTTTTGGCTTGTTTTCGAAGGTTGTTATTAAAATCAACGTATGCCTTTAACCAAGGTCTTTGCTTAAACTTTAACACACGATGAATTTTTATCAATTTTATTCCATGATCTAAAGCCTGTTTTAATGCCATGTAGTGAACAACATATCGCCTTCGATTTCCAAGATGAGGAATTAGTTTTTTCAGAGACGAATCCTTAGGTTGTGTACACTCTGGTAGGAAAGGTAAATCGTTGTGTAGATCATGAAGGTCAGATGGGTAATCAACATCAACGTCTAGAATGTATCCCACAGGATCGTCTTTCTTTAGTTTTTCTAGATCAACGGTATCTGGAGAAACCCACTGAAATCCACCATAAGGAAGAGAGTGACACATAGCCCACCCGTATTGGTTGTTGGCATCATCATAGGTAATAAACTGCGATGGTTTCTCAGAATCATAGGTTTCCATGTATTTATTGTTAGCTTCAGCATACCGATGAGACACCTGGCATATGCCTCCACGTATTCCAGACTCGATTAAAAGAATCTGATCGTAATCCTGTAGCAATTCCAGTTCAATGCCTGTGTAAAGGAGCATTGCCTCAAAACTTAAACCAGGCGAAGTGAAAAAGTGTGCAGCATCCACTCGGTGTGTTTCTAGTGTTTTGTTTCTAAACGTTTCAAAGCTGTCTGCAAGAAGGAGTACATCTGAAGTTAGGTAGAGGTCACTATATTCCCCTAGAGTTTTAATGTTGAACTGATTCCACACATTTTTAGCATGTTCATAGTCTTCTTGACTAACATTTTCTTGACTTAATTTGTTAAAGAATACCTCTTTTGGAGGTAAACACGCTTCACTTAACTTTTCCCATGAGTCAATGTAGTCATAACAAAATACCCCTTTACGAGTCATGAGCATTGCATTTTCTTTTCCAAAGTACTTGTCTGTTTCAGGGTATGATGTTAAGTTGGAAACTAAGTTTTCCAAACTACTCGGCATTAACCGAAACGTATCCACAAATCTAAGCTTAACATTTCCTACATATTTGGTAAAGGAAATGTACTTTTCTTTGGAGTTAGCGATAACATCCACTCTCTCAGTAGTACACCCCAATTGCTTTACAATGAAATTTGCGTCGTAGCCACTCATATTATGTAGAAACACAGGAACGGGGTTTCGTGTTTTACACCTCAAATTACAGTTATTGTGAGCACTTCCACGGTATTCCCCTGTAATATGACAATGGTCTCGAACTTTCCAGTCCTCTTTGGTGAATGGTTTTCGACACAAATAACAGGTTTCAGAACATTGGAACTCTGCTTCTTGAGCCTGAGTTAAGGCCTTTGGAACATTTAAGCTGTAAAGGCGATCAATTTCATTAGCTATTGAGATCAAACAGTCCATAAACTTTTCTGCAGCGTCAGGTCCACGATAAATAATAGGTTGGCTCGGAAGATTTGTCTTTATGTGTTCCACAGCAGGTGAGGGTTTAACGTATATACCAAAGCTCATAGGAACATGACTCTGGTATGGCACTGTATAACTTGCCTCAGGATTAGGTAGACATGTTTGATAGGGTAACAGTATACTTTCAAAATCAGCATAGATAACGTAAGGTATTCTCAGCATTTTTTCAACATTTAAGAATTTGACAATGGGGTTTTTAATAGGCATTTCAACCCTAGCAATGTCATGCTGGACACACAAAGCTCTATGTTCTTTCATTTTTTCCATTCCTTGTTGTCCATATCGATTATCAAAGTGTGTAAAACACCGTTTACACGTACATATTTTATGTCCATGGCGGGTAATCTGATGTCCTACTAGTTTATCAAAATCTTTGATAAAGACGTAGTGGTTCTGGCCGGATGATGAACTTAGCAAAAGGAGGTCGCGATGGTCTTGCAGCTCTTGATCCACAACCTTTAGAGGGAACAATTTGTTGTCTTGTTCCAATCCAAATACATTAATGGATATATCGTTGGCTTTTTCAAATTTGGGAATGTCAGCTAGCGATGTAGGAAATGATATTACTGAAAAATCATACTTGTTTTCCAGATCCTTGTATTTACTAACGCGTTTAGCATCAGTTTTAACCAGTTTTGCTAAAATGGCATACATAAAACACCTCTCGTCCTTAAAGTTTTGAGGATTAATGCAGGCTTTTCTTGCTTGTATAGCTGCTGGTAATGGAATATATGTGCTACCACGCAAGGGATTGTACTTATTTATTTTCAATCGTACTCCTTCCACTGCTAACAAAGCCCAATTACTGCCTTTTAGCTCAGATTCTTCCATTTCCGTAGTTAACTTTGTAAATTGTGTTTCCAAGAAACTACTTAAGTCCGTTTCCAAAAATAGGGCCTGATTTCGTGTTTTAAAAGCACGATCTGTAATTTCATTGGTAGATGTATGAATGAATCTACATTCAGCAACAAGATTAACTTTTATCGACTTGTGCATTGCTAGTTCTTTCTGCATAGCTTGTATTATTTGCTGTTTGGACTCTTTAAGGTATGAATTTAAATCCTTGCACGTATCGCAACGAATGAAATAGGATTTAAGTCGACCTTCAAAAGATGTCTCATATTCAATAAGTCCATTTTTGTCAGGGACCAATGACAGTAGGTAATGTTTTGTAGGCTCTGCTTTTTGTCTCTTAGCTGCCGACACAACATTACAACATTCTTCATGACGACGTCCATTGTAGGCATTGTTGAATGTACTACCACAGGTCTTGCACTCATGAAATTCACCACACGATACTTCATGTCGCTTCCTATGATAGTCTCGAAGAAAAGTCTTTCCACACTCTTTACACATATAGCTAGGAATGGCTTCTTCCATTATGAATGTTGATTTCTGCAAACAGCTGCTTACTGCGTATCACAGGGCTAGAGGTTGGTCAGTGAGACGGTCTTTCACGATGTGAACACCGTGAGAGGTAGTAGTCAACTGGTGATATTCTTGTTAAGGGTCCACTAATATACCCCTAGTCTAGACCAACAGCTCTTTACAGCGTATGACAAGGCTGTAGACTGGACAGTGAGACGGTCTTTCACGATGTGAACACTGTAACAAGTAGTAGTCAACTGATTATATACTTGCTAAGGGTTCTCTAATATACAATAGTCAAGACCAACAGCTACTTACTGTGTAGTACAAGGCTGTACAATAGTTGTTTTGACAGTCTTTCACGATGTGGTCACTGTGAATGGTGGTAGTCAACTGATGATATTCTTGATAAGGGTCCTCTAATGTACACCTGGTTAAGGGTAACAGCTGCTCACTGCTTATGACAAAGCTAAAGACTGGTTGCTTCAACGGTCTTTCACAATGTAAACACTGTGACAGGTAGTAGTCAACTGAAAATATTCTTATGGCCTACTCAAGGTTATCAGGTACTTACTGCATATCAAAAGGCTGTACACTCATGTGTGTTAGGCACTCTTTCTTGCTAAGGACCCCAATATTCCCTACACAAGGCTATACATGTTAGTTCTAAACACTTAGTGGTTAATTGTATATTCAATTTTTGTACAAAGCATATACGAGCACGTTTTTATGAGGTAAAACTTTACCAAATAGTCAAATGCGACACGCAAAGTATGTTGCCGCTATCTAGCGGTGACTATGAGAACTACTTGACCGACCAGCATGCTACCTAGCGCTCCATTTCAATACTCGCTCACTGAACGAACAGCATACTATCTAGCGGTCGATATCAATACTCACTCAACTACCAGCCTGCTACCTATCGGTCAATATAACAACTCACTCAACTACCAACATGCTACATGGCTTTTTTGGTCAGTTTTTTGTTGGCTTATGTTGGCTTTTATTGGCTTTTGTTGGCTTTTGTTGGCTTTTGTTGGCTTTTTGTTGGCTTTTGTTGGCTTTTGTATTAGCTCTTTTATATTTGCTCTTGTTTGTTGGGAAAGTATGTTGGTCTTGGAAAGTATGTCAGTCCTTTTTTTATGGCTGTAAAATGCTTACAGCCATGTTTGTAAGCAGCAACAACAACAACAACACACAAAATTCCAAAAAATATCGAAAGTACTCTAAGTTTTATCAATGACTCTCAACTCTTACACTTACCTCTATCCCATGCATAGTCAAAAATTAGTGTATTTTTCAAATTTTTCAAAAAATATTTGGAAAGTAGGCTGTATCATTAAACTAAAAATCCTGAAAAGACATATGTTAACTCCAACACCTACTTCTATACCCCTCTCAGTCCAAAAATAGTGTATTTTTCAAATTTTCCAAAACATATTTCCAAAATGGGTTATATTTCCGAAATTTAAAAGTTTACAAAAACGTTTGTTTGACATAAACGAATGGCATTTGTCCCCTCTACCGTCGTACCAAGTCCCAGGTCTCTAGGACAACAAACATAAAAATTTGAAAATGGGCTTATATTTCCAAAATTAGGAATTTTACAAAAACGTTTGTCTGACGTAAATCAGTGGTCATTACCCCCTCTATCCCCACACTAAGTCTCATGTCTCTAGAACAACAAAAATAAATTTTTGAAAAATGGGCTTATATTTCCAAAATTAGGAATTTTACAAAAACGTTTGTCTGACGTAAATCAGTGGTCATTACCCCCTCTATCCCCATACCAAGTCTCAGGTCTCTAGGTCAACAAAAATAAAATTTTGAAAATGGGCTATATTTCCAAAATTAGGAATTCTACAAAAAAGTTTGTCTAACATAAATCAATGGTCTTTACCCCCTCTATTCACATACCAAGTCTCAGGTCTCTAGGTCAACAAAAATAAAATTTTGAAAAAATGGTCACTATTTTGGAAACTAGGAATTCTACGAAAAAGTTTGTTTAACATAAATGAAAGGTCTCTATCCCCTCTACCTGTAAACCAAGTCCCAGGTCTGTAGGACAAAAATGAAAAAAGTTCAACTGGGAAAGTAGGCGATTTTTCATAAAACCAAACATTCTAAAAAGTGTTCTATGGGTATAAAAGAATGGTCTCTATGTCCTTTATTTTTTATAATAAAACTTTTTTATTTTTTGAGTTTTTTTGAAAAAGTTCAATTTTGAAATTTTTATATTTTGGAAACTAACAAGTTTACAAAAATGTTTGTTTGACATAAATAAATGGCCCTGACCCCCTCTACCAACAAAATAAATTTCAAGTCTCTAGGACTAAAACTGTACAGTAGTGGAGTAGTGGCGCTTCTAACGCACTCCAGAACCCTCCTTGCCCCACTACTAAGCCTCAGGCATGTAAAATGGGTGGGTTAGAAGCACCACTACTCCACTACTGTACAGTTTTAGTCCTAGAGACTTGAAATTTATTTTGTTGGTAGAGGGGGTCAGGGCCATTTATTTATGTCAAACAAACATTTTTGTAAACTTGTTAGTTTCCAAAATATAAAAATTTCAAAATTGAACTTTTTCAAAAAAACTCAAAAAATAAAAAAGTTTTATTATAAAAAATAAAGGACATAGAGACCATTCTTTTATACCCATAGAACACTTTTTAGAATGTTTGGTTTTATGAAAAATCGCCTACTTTCCCAGTTGAACTTTTTTCATTTTTGTCCTACAGACCTGGGACTTGGTTTACAGGTAGAGGGGATAGAGACCTTTCATTTATGTTAAACAAACTTTTTCGTAGAATTCCTAGTTTCCAAAATAGTGACCATTTTTTCAAAATTTTATTTTTGTTGACCTAGAGACCTGAGACTTGGTATGTGAATAGAGGGGGTAAAGACCATTGATTTATGTTAGACAAACTTTTTTGTAGAATTCCTAATTTTGGAAATATAGCCCATTTTCAAAATTTTATTTTTGTTGACCTAGAGACCTGAGACTTGGTATGGGGATAGAGGGGGTAATGACCACTGATTTACGTCAGACAAACGTTTTTGTAAAATTCCTAATTTTGGAAATATAAGCCCATTTTTCAAAAATTTATTTTTGTTGTTCTAGAGACATGAGACTTAGTGTGGGGATAGAGGGGGTAATGACCACTGATTTACGTCAGACAAACGTTTTTGTAAAATTCCTAATTTTGGAAATATAAGCCCATTTTCAAATTTTTATGTTTGTTGTCCTAGAGACCTGGGACTTGGTACGACGGTAGAGGGGACAAATGCCATTCGTTTATGTCAAACAAACGTTTTTGTAAACTTTTAAATTTCGGAAATATAACCCATTTTGGAAATATGTTTTGGAAAATTTGAAAAATACACTATTTTTGGACTGAGAGGGGTATAGAAGTAGGTGTTGGAGTTAACATATGTCTTTTCAGGATTTTTAGTTTAATGATACAGCCTACTTTCCAAATATTTTTTGAAAAATTTGAAAAATACACTAATTTTTGACTATGCATGGGATAGAGGTAAGTGTAAGAGTTGAGAGTCATTGATAAAACTTAGAGTACTTTCGATATTTTTTGGAATTTTGTGTGTTGTTGTTGTTGTTGCTGCTTACAAACATGGCTGTAAGCATTTTACAGCCATAAAAAAAGGACTGACATACTTTCCAAGACCAACATACTTTCCCAACAAACAAGAGCAAATATAAAAGAGCTAATACAAAAGCCAACAAAAGCCAACAAAAAGCCAACAAAAGCCAACAAAAGCCAACAAAAGCCAATAAAAGCCAACATAAGCCAACAAAAAACTGACCAAAAAAGCCATGTAGCATGTTGGTAGTTGAGTGAGTTGTTATATTGACCGATAGGTAGCAGGCTGGTAGTTGAGTGAGTATTGATATCGACCGCTAGATAGTATGCTGTTCGTTCAGTGAGCGAGTATTGAAATGGAGCGCTAGGTAGCATGCTGGTCGGTCAAGTAGTTCTCATAGTCACCGCTAGATAGCGGCAACATACTTTGTGTGTCGCATTTGACTATTTGGTAAAGTTTTACCTCATAAAAACGTGCTCGTATATGCTTTGTACAAAAATTGAATATACAATTAACCACTAAGTGTTTAGAACTAACATGTATAGCCTTGTGTAGGGAATATTGGGGTCCTTAGCAAGAAAGAGTGCCTAACACACATGAGTGTACAGCCTTTTGATATGCAGTAAGTACCTGATAACCTTGAGTAGGCCATAAGAATATTTTCAGTTGACTACTACCTGTCACAGTGTTTACATTGTGAAAGACCGTTGAAGCAACCAGTCTTTAGCTTTGTCATAAGCAGTGAACAGCTGTTACCCTTAACCAGGGGTACATTAGAGGACCCTTATCAAGAATATCATCAGTTGACTACTACCATTCACAGTGACCACATCGTGAAAGACTGTCAAAACAACTATTGTACAGCCTTGTACTACTCAGTAAGTAGCTGTTGGTCTCGACTATTGTATATTAGAGAACCCTTAGCAAGTATATAATCAGTTGACTACTACTTGTTACAGTGTTCACATCGTGAAAGACCGTCTCACTGTCCAGTCTACAGCCTTGTCATACGCTGTAAAGAGCTGTTGGTCTAGACTAGGGGTATATTAGTGGACCCTTCACAAGAATAGCACCAGTTGACTACTACCTCTCACGGTGTTCACATCGTGAAAGACCGTCTCACTGACCAACCTCTAGCCCTGTGATACGCAGTAAGCAGCTGTTTGCAGAAATCAACAATCATAATGGAAGAAGCCATTCCTAGCTATATGTGTAAAGAGTGTGGAAAGACTTTTCTTCGAGACTATCATAGGAAGCGACATGAAGTATCGTGTGGTGAATTTCATGAGTGCAAGACCTGTGGTAGTACATTCAACAATGCCTACAATGGACGTCGTCATGAAGAATGTTGTAATGTTGTGTCGGCAGCTAAAAGACAAAAAGCAGAGCCTACAAAACATTACCTACTGTCATTGGTCCCTGACAAAAATGGACTTATTGAATATGAGACATCTTTTGAAGGTCGACTTAAATCCTATTTCATTCGTTGCGATACGTGCAAGGATTTAAATTCATACCTTAAAGAGTCCAAACAGCAAATAATACAAGCTATGCAGAAAGAACTAGCAATGCACAAGTCGATAAAAGTTAATCTTGTGGCTGAATGTAGATTCATTCATACATCTACCAATGACATTACAGATCGTGCTTTTAAAACACGAAATCAGGCCCTATTTTTGGAAACGGACTTAAGTAGTTTCTTGGAAACACAATTTACAAAGTTAACTACGGAAATGGAGGAATCTGAGCTAAAAGGCAGTAATTGGGCTTTGTTAGCAGTGGAAGGAGTACGATTGAAAATAAATAAGTACAATCCCTTGCGTGGAAGCACATATATTCCATTACCAGCAGCTATACAAGCAAGAAAAGCCTGCATTAATCCTGAAAACTTGAAAAATGAAAAGTGTTTTATGTATGCCATTTTAGCAAAACTGGTTAAAAAGAATGCTCATCGCATTAGTAAATACAAGGACCTGGAAAACAAGTATGATTTTTCTGTAATATCGTTTCCTACATCGCTAGCTGACATTCCCAAATTTGAAAAAGCCAACGATATATCCATTAATGTATTTGGATTGGAACAAGACAAGAAATTGTTCCCTCTGAAGGTTGTGGATCAAGAGCTGCAAGATCATCGCGACCTCCTTTTGCTAAGTTCATCATCCGGCCAGAACCACTACGTCTTTATCAAAGATTTTGATAAACTAGTAAGACATCAGATTACTCGCCATGAACATAAAATATATACGTGTAAACGGTGTTTTACACACTTTGATAATCGATATGGACAACAAGGAATGGAAAAAATGAAAGAACATAGAGCTTTGTGTGTCCAGCATGACATTGCTAGGGTTGAAAAGCCTATTAAAAACCCCATTGTCAAATTCTTAAATGTTGAAAAAATGCTGAGAATACCTTACGTTATCTATGCAGATTTTGAAAGTATACTCTTACCCTATCAAACATGTCTACCTAATCCTGAGGCAAGTTATACAGTGCCATACCAGAGTCATGTTCCTATGAGCTTTGGTATATACGTTAAACCCTCACCTGCTGTGGAACACATAAAGACAAATCTTTCAAGCCAACCTGTTATTTATCGTGGGCCTGACGCTGCAGAAAAGTTTATGGACTGTTTGATCTCAATAGCTAATGAAATTGATCGCCTTTACAGCTTAAATGTTCCAAAGGCCTTAACTCAGGCTCAAGAAGCAGAGTTCCAATGTTCTGAAACCTGTTATTTGTGTCAAAAACCATTTACCCAACAGGACTGGAAAGTTCGAGACCACTGCCATATTACAGGGGAATACCGTGGAAGTGCTCACAATAACTGTAATTTGAGGTGTAAAACACGAAACCCCGTTCCTGTGTTTCTACATAATATGAGTGGCTACGACGCAAATTTCATTGTAAAGCAATTGGGGTGTACTACTGAGAGAGTGGATGTTATCGCTAACTCCAAAGAAAAGTACATTTCCTTTACCAAATATGTAGGAAATGTTAAGCTTAGATTTGTGGATACGTTTCGGTTAATGCCGAGTAGTTTGGAAAACTTAGTTTCCAACTTAACATTATACCCTGAAACAGACAAGTACTTTGGAAAAGAAAATGCAATGCTCATGACTCGTAAAGGGGTATTTTGTTATGACTACATTGACTCATGGGAAAAGTTAAGTGAAACGTGTTTACCTCCAAAAGAGGCATTCTTTAACAAATTAAGTCAAGAAGATGTTAGTCAAGAAGACTATGAACATGCCAAAAATGTCTGGAATCAGTTCAACATTAAAACTCCAGGGGAATATAGTGACCTCTACCTAACATCAGATGTACTCCTTCTTGCAGACAGCTTTGAAACGTTTAGAAACAAAACACTAGAAACACACCGAGTGGATGCTGCACACTTTTTTACTTCGCCTGGTTTAAGTTTCGAGGCAATGCTCCTTTACACAGGCATTGAACTGGAATTGCTACAGGATTACGATCAGATTCTTTTAATCGAGTCTGGAATACGTGGAGGCATATGCCAGGTGTCTCATCGGTATGCTGAAGCTAACAATAAATACATGGAAACCTATGATTCTGAGAAACCATCGCAGTTTATTACCTATGATGATGCCAACAACCAATACGGGTGGGCTATGTGCCACTCCCTTCCTTATGGTGGATTTCAGTGGGTTTCTCCAGATACTGTTGATCTAGAAAAACTAAAGAAAGACGATCCTGTGGGATACATTCTAGACGTTGATGTTGATTACCCATCTGACCTGCATGATCTACACAACGATTTACCTTTCCTACCAGAGTGTACACAACCTAAGGATTCGTCTCTGAAAAAACTAATTCCTCATCTTGGAAATCGAAGGCGATATGTTGTTCACTACATGGCATTAAAACAGGCTTTAGATCATGGAATAAAATTGATAAAACTTCATCGTGTGTTAAAGTTTAAACAAAGACCTTGGTTAAAGGCATACGTTGATTTTAATAACAACCTTCGAAAACAAGCCAAAAATGATTTTGAGAAAAATCTGTACAAATTATTCAACAATGCCATTTTTGGGAAAACAATGGAAAATATCCGTAAAAGAATAGACATACGTCTTGTGACTGACAGCAAAAAGGCTGAAAAGCTAATAGCAAAGCCGACATTTATCGACAGAACAATTTATGGCCCTAACCTAGCTGCTTTCCACATGGCTAAACGTAACATTGTATTCAATAAGCCTATATATATTGGAATGTGTATACTGGATATTTCAAAAACTCTCATGTATTCCCACCACTATGATGTCCTGCTACCTTATTATGGCATGGACAATCTTAAACTCATGTATATGGATACTGACTCGTTCATATATTTGGTTAACACCCCAGATGTATATCAAGACAAGTTGGATTTCCTACAACACCTGGACACATCAGATTATCCTACTAATCACATATGTTACTCTACATCAAACAAGAAAACGTTGGGGAAATTTAAAGACGAGGCTTGTGGACAAATTATAAAAGCATTTGTTGGACTTAGAGCTAAAATGTATGCTTTAGACATAAATGGTAAAGAAATCAAAAAGATTAAAGGTATTAACAGAGGTGTTGTCAAAAATTGTATAAGCTTTCAAGATTATAAGGATTGTGTCATGAAAAACAATGTAAAAAGAATACCAATGAACATTATCGCTTCTAAACAACATGACATATCATCTATAAGACTAAACAAAATTGCTTTGTGTCCTGGTGATGATAAAAGAGTGATTGATGCTGATGGTATAGGTACACATGCCTATGGTCATTACTCAATCATTAACCATGCTTAAAGAGTTAAGTTATGAATATCAAAATCTTCTGCCTGCAACTAGCAAATACATAAAACAAAACAATTTAGGAAATAAAACAATAGCACTACAAAAATAAAAATAAAACAAAATAAGAAATGGCATTCATAATCAAAAATAAATAAAATAGAAAACAAAATAAAAACAAGTGTACAATTTATAACAATAAGGAATATATATAAAAATGTATTATGTGTAAATAGTGTACATGTATTTAAATAAAAAAATATTGTACCGTATGGAAACTGCTTGTACATTTTTTATTACTACTCACCTCTCTCCACTCCTAATGCAAAATGAACATGTAAAACACAAATTGGAAAATCCATGTTTCCATATTGACAAAATAAAAAAAAACCATTAAACTGAAATTTTAAAAACTGTAAATGGGAATTTGGTAAATTGACAAATGTGTAAACAACAAATTGGAAAATCCATGTTTCTATATCATGAAATTGAAAAACTTTAAACTGACATTTTAAGAACTGTAAATGGGAAATTGTGAAATTGATAAATGTGTAAACAACATAATGCAAAATCCATGTTTCCATGTTATGAAATTGAAAAACTTAAAACTAACATT
Source organism: Meconema thalassinum (assembly GCA_946902985.2). NCBI lineage: Eukaryota > Metazoa > Arthropoda > Insecta > Orthoptera > Tettigoniidae > Meconema > Meconema thalassinum. The sequence continues at coordinate 510,459,946 of OX336393.1, read as the reverse complement.
TAAAAAAATGAAAATGGGGAATTGGAAAATTGTCATATGTGTAAACAACAAATGAAAAAAAAAACGGTTGGGGTAGTTATCATATTGTACAGTAACCTATAAAACTAGCATAAGGATAGTTGCTTGTACCCTTATATACTTTGTGTATGTGCATTAGCCTTTGAATTAGCTTAAGTTAGGTTTGGCAAAGTTAGGTTTGGTGAGGTTAGGTATGTGACCTAGTAGTTTACTCTTTTCGGAAAATGTAAAAAGTAAAATCTAAAATCAAAAAATCTTAAATTTAAAATGTAAAATCTAAAAAAAACTAACATCTAAAATACAAAAAATCAAAAATGTAAAATGTAAAATCTAAAAAATGTAAAATGAAAAAAATCAAAAATCTAAAATGTTAAAACATAAAATCTAAAATCTTTAAATGAGGTTTCTGTGGGTTAGGTTAGGTTAGGTTATAACTAAGTTTATTATTTGTGCTCTCTCATTTGCTCTTACATTTTTGCTCTCACTTTGAAGTTTGGTTATGTTAGGTTAGGTTAGGTTAGGTTAGGTGTGGTTAGGTTATAACTAAGTTTATTATTTGTGCTCTTACATTTGCTCTCACTTTTTTCTCATACTTTTTGCTAAATTTTTTTCGCTTGCAATTTTAAATTAGGTAGGTTACGTTAGGTTAGGTTAGGACAGGTTAGGTGAGGTTAGGTTAGGTGAAGTCAGGTTAGGTTATAACTTAGTTTATTATGTGTGCTTTCACATTTGCTTTTATATTTGCTTTGACTTTGAAGTTAGGTTAGGATAGGTTAGGTTAGGTTAGGTTAGGTTAGGTTAGGTGAAGTTGGGTTAGGCAGAATTGTTGAGGTATGAATCAAAAGCCAGCTCTTGTCAGTTTTGCCTCACAAGGCTGAGTGTACCCCGTTCCACTCATGAGACCAGAAATTAAATTTCTTGGCAGAGCCGGGATTCGAACCTCAGGAATGACCTCCAAGAATGCTAGCCACTACACCAAAAAGTGGACAATATAAGGCTGGTCTTGATTATACATGATCAATTAACAATTACCTAATAATAATAATAATAATAATAATAAATATTCCATTTGGCAACTACACGGCCGACCTCTCCCTGTGACGTAATCCACGGTCTCAGGCCGTGGCGGCCATTTTGCCCAATAGCCCCTGTGCCAGCTCTGAATGAAACCTCCATAAGAATAACATAGAGTGATTGCGCGCGGCGGCCATCTTGCCCATTAGCCCCTGTGCCAGAACCGGCTTATTTATCCTACTATAATTGTCTTTGAAGACAAAATGATAAATCCCTAACTTTATTATTTAATGATTCAGTGATTCACGAGTTTTTATGGGGACATTAAGTTTCTGGGAGTAATCTTAAGTTTGACTTGCTCAGTAGTTTCTATACCTCGGGAATACGCAAATTTTTCCAATCACGGTAGTGAGTTGGAAGCTTGAGAGAGAGTGATGGTAACAGATGAACACTGTGAGAGCCCAATATTAATTAAGGATTAGCCATACATTGATATCAGGATTAAAACCAGATATACTCATGTAAATATTAATTGTTGTGTATTTAATTGCTACACAGTGTATGTAAACATTACCGAGCCATTTGGAGCTCGTTATTTGAAGAATTTGTATTGACACCATATGGGAGTGAAACTTAGTTGAAGTTTTGTTGGTTTTTGGAAAACCAGTCATCATTATTTTGTAATTGTTTAATATGAATTCCTTGTTCATCTTTGGACAAGTGTGAAGTGTAGTGTCAGTATTTTTATTTGTTTAAGTTTTGTAGCGCCATATTTTGGATAATTAAATGTTTTGATAGTAGGATTTGATTTTGTTTATTTTTGGAAGTGTATCCTATGATTAGTTCAAAGTGTGTAGGTCACAGAGTGGGAGAACAAACCACGAACCCCGATACTCCCGATTGAGCATTGCTGGCAAACTGTGATTTGCATATTTGCATATTTAACGGTTGATTTCAATACTTTGCACTATTTAAAGATGGCGACCATTTTAGTGACTTCACTACACCCTTTCGGTTTCAAACTTTCTTATTTCCATTTCAAATAAAAAGAGAACGCTAAGAAATAGCAAACTTTTGACGGCATATACGAGGTTTAACATTACATTTTCTATCCGAAAGGTATCTCCAACGGTTAGGTTGTAAAACTTAAATTTGTGCTCTAAAACACGGTCAACGCCGAGCGGTGTAATTGGACAAAATGTTCCATCCTTAATCTCCCTCTGCACAGCACCTCGCCTATCCCCTGTCTTAATTATCACCTTCATATTCTCTTTTATTTATGACGCGTAGCGAAGCACGGTTACTTCAGCTAGTAATATAATAAAGCTGAAGGGTCTGTTTGTGTGTTTAAACGCACAAATCTCTGGTACTACCAGTCGGAATCGAAAAATTATTTTTGTATATGATATCCAGATTCAAAAGGAATTGTTTGGACTATGTAGCATTAGGCTACACCTCTCAGGTAACCTTAAAGATTGGTTTCTGTTCAGTAAGTCGGAAGAACAAGTGCTCCTGAACAGCTTCAATAATACCTAAGTCTATTGTTGCCTGGCAATGCGGGCTGCATCGCTTCCCCCCACCAGTGTTCTGGTGCATAATTGCGAGCTGCTTATAATTTGCAGTCACGGGGAATAATTAGTGCGAAAGGATTTCTTAGACCCCTTTAAACATTTATCATCATGACAATAGTATGCTACTGTAAAGGGCGATGGTGTTTGTGCAGTATACTGAGGTTATCAGCTGCAATAAGCGTTTGTGCTTATCCTTGAGCGCTCCAGTTCTGTAGTAGTATTCATTATCACCCATAAAACGAATAAATCCACCGGACGAAGCCGGGCACTACTGCTAGTACAGTATGTATTATGTTACTCCTGTTAATTTACATTATAACTTGTAAAAACATGTCATTCTTTTCTCTGACACCAAAGAAAATATCTATGTAGTGGGCACCAGGGAATGTTCTCCTCAGCGGTTACATGCTGTTGCGAGAGATAGCGTCAGCAGTTACGTTGGCAGCACGGCTGTCGCTTGCATCAAAACAAGCAGTAGGCTAAATTTTGCTCTCACCACAACCATGAAGTGTTGTCCTTTTGTTTGAAGACAGACTTCAACACGTCTACACATATTATCGAAAATTTTAATAAAGTTTCTTGCGTAATGGACTGCACATAATTAATGATATTCACTTTTAGTTCAATCGTTTTTGGTTTAGTTTGTGAGCCGGTCACACGAAATGTACTTATCAAATCCCGAACGGTATCCCAGTTGGACATTAAGTCAAAAATGGTCATTTTCTTAAGAATTAGTATTCTGATGTATTGACCCAAGGGCCTTGGTACGGCATAGGAAAGAATTAAGTCAGCCTTCTGTCTAAGCTGCACACAAAACATTTTCATCAGGAGAAAAAGCACGGAAGCTCAGTGGCAAGGCAAAATCCATCACAGAGCAATTTGTTTTGTGGTTTTAAGCCAGAAACCACTGCTACATGTAGTGCGATCAGAGGAGAAAAGCACTTGGTCAACGACTTGCTGACTTTCAGCGCCGTATTCCGTACTTAATGTTGGCCGCACTGCAAGATTCCTGCGTGTTACAGTGATAATGTAAATTTGTAAAGGGTTTAGGTGGTCTCTATGTTATAAATCCATTTTAAAATAAAACAAGGGTCAAATATTCATTCTGGATGGCTTCGTGCCGCACTATACTGACCACGGAGCTGAAAGGCATTAAGTGACGTTTGCAAAATTGATCAGAAAAATATGTTTATTAAATTAAAATTGATATTCCGTTAACACAAATATAACCTGCATATTTGCTTCACAGCATAGAAAAGAGGAGAATTGAAGCATTTGAAATGTGGTGTTACAGGAGAATGATGAAGATCAGATGGGTAGATAGGGTTACAAACAAAGAGGTATTAAGACGAGTGGGAGAGGAGAGATGTTTCTGGCGACTGCTAATGAAGAGAAGAGATAGGTTGGTAGGACACATACTAAGACACCCAGGAATAGCAAGCTTAGTTATGGAAGGAAGGGTCGAGGACAAAAACTGTAGGGGTAGACCAAGGTTAGAATATGTTAAACAGATTGCCTCCGATGTAGGGTGTCGGAGCTATGTAGAGATGAAACGATTAGCTCAGGACAGGGAGGCATGGAGAGCTGCATCAAACCAGTCAAAAGACTGAAGACTCAAACAACAACAACACATAGATGACTAATATAGTGTGTTTGTTAAGTTCTGTTCTGTCAATGACGTTTTACCTGTCTTCTGAAAAGTAGTGAAAACTGACCTAATGCTTCTCAACTCCGGCCGATTCAATTAGGAAACCGCGCCTGAAATTTTTAGCCTACTTTCGATTTTTGCAAAAAATGAAAGTAGACTTATGAGATCAACACAGGGCGAAAAAAGTGTGTCTGTCTGTGTGTGTGTATTTGTGTGTGTGAGTCTGTGTGTGTGTGTGTGTATGTGTGTGTGTGAGTCTGTGTGTGTGTGTGTCTGTGTGTGTGTGAGTGTGTGTACTCTGAATGTCTGTCCCCCCCCCTATCAATTCGAACACGGTGAATGCAAATTGAACGAAATTTGGTACAAAGGTAGCACTAGCAAAGGACACCTCAGTGTCATGTTTTATATCGCCGCCATCTTTACTAAAACTGAATGGCGGCCACTCAAACGTTCAAAACGTAAAATCAAATAACGACTAACCAAATCATCCGATCTCTACCAAATTTGGTAACAACATACCTTCGTATAGGATGCGTCTTGTGACCAAATTACAAGGTCGTCCGCCATACCATTTCAGGATGGCGGCCGTGCGAATTATGCAAACTTTATAATCCATATCATGGGACCCACCAGTTCCGATTATCGAGCCGAGAATCGTTTTAACTGTTCTAAAGGAAGAGGCACGTTCGAAATTAAAAGTTTATTTTGTAATACTATAGTGCAGACGTGATTTTAAAAAGCTGAACTGATTCAGTAATAAGACAAGATGGCAGCGGATATCTTGTGCCGGACTTATATTTCACTAATTTGAGTATTGCATGCAATATAGCGTACTGATAAAAAATAAATAAACTTGGTATGAAATGCTTTATATATAAATAATATACTCCAGTGATGAAATCGTTTAGTATAAATCATTATTTGCTAACAAGTTCTATGTAAGTCATTTTAAATAGAACGATATTCGTTGTCACAATTAGCTCAGTGGTAGAGCGTTAGCCTATCGCTCAAATGCCTATGGTTCAAACCCGATCAGAGCTAGGTTTTTTGCTTGAAATGTTATATGTTTATTGTTTTGTAATGACTCAGATGTTTTAAAATTAAGCGTTATATTGTGCACATTATGGTGTAAAATATATATTTAATTAAAACATAATTCGCCAGCAGATTTACTCGGGACATCTAGCTGCCAAAAAGGTAACTTCCAGATTTTATTGAAAAGTTACTTCTTCTGGTCGCTAGAATGCACTCGCTCTGTTAGGATTATATTGTTCGATATTTCACCAATAGATGTCACGACTAGTCTACGTGGGGATCCATTGATTACTATACCATTATCATTCTATGCGCATCGAATTTGAAGAATGACAAGATGATACTACGATACATTTTAACTTTTTATTTTAAAGGGTTTGTAACAGCCTATTTTGCGTTACTTGAAAATGTTATTAAGCGTTATATTGTGCACATTATGGTGTAAAATATATATTTAATTAAACATAATTCGCCAGCAGATTTACTCGAGACATCTAGCTGCCAAAAAGGTAACTTCCAGATTTTATTCAAAAGTTTCTTCTTCTGGCCGCTAGAATGCACTCGCTCTGTTAGGATTATATTATCGAAAATATCCACATAGTTTGTATACACACGTCTCTGTAGGGTCATGGAAAGATTTGTTAATTCAATTAGGGTTGTGAAAGCCATGCACAACCAGACGTGTAAAGACATGCCTCAACTCAAAGTTGGATGTTGCCCACGGCAGGTCGTAATAATAATAATAATGTTATTGGTTTTACATCCCTTTTAACTACTGCTGATTTTAGAGACACCGGGGTGCCGGAATTTTGGCCCGAAGGGGATCTTTAACGTGCCAGTAAATGTACTGACACGGCTCCCTCGCATTTGTGCACCCTCAAATGCCAGCTGACTGCGCCAGGATACGAACCTGCAACCTAGGGCCCAGCAAGCGAGAACGTTACCGCTGAGCCACGCCGCCAGTCCGGTCGATTATGTCTCCAGATCCATAACATTCTTGATATACTTCTTATCTTTCTTTCTTCAATGATGGTAGCAGTTTTTATCTAGGTTGTGGCGTTTGGTAGAGGTAAATCGTTTCTAAGGTCTTCAACAAAGAATAGTTCTATTATACTCTTTGATAATAACAACGAGTTATAACTATACTCATACATTTAGGAGAAAGTAGGCTATATGTTCTTTACTGAACATCTTGTTTTATTTTTATTTTCTGTAAACCGATCGCCTTCGCAATAAACGTGTTACACCAAGAAATCTCTTTCTTCAGTAGTAGTAAACATTACCACCTGTATACTGTTGCACTCTTCCGATAATCTACCTATACACACTGACGATTTCGACAGCGCACAGCCCGCACGTTAGCCTTCGCTATACCGCTACCCTGTCAAAAACGACATGCTGCCAACTAAACTACTGACGCTACCAGTAAAGGCCTGATAACCAGTGCTAATTGTAATGACTGTATTAGTGTGTGTTTCTGTTTCTTAATTCAAGTAAGGACTGCAAATTTGAATTTTTCAAGTAGTTCCTACTTTTGCCGCCAAACGCCACCGTCAACAACTACTAGTTTTGATCTGGCTACTAGACGCCACCGCATTCGGCTCCTGGCGACGAACGTAGGAACCTGAGCGTTGTTTAGATTTTTAAGCTAATTTTGCTTCACACAGGTGTAATTAGTGGAAGGTTCTTTAACATGCCATAAATCTATGACATGGGACCGCCGGATTTACTTCCTCTCCGAAGGAAGGCATACTGAGGGATTTTTAACGCACTTAAATAAGCAGACGACTTTGGCCGGGTTTGAACCCCGCGACCATAGGCATAGAAGCTCAGCATGCTACCAACTACGTCACCGAAGCCGCTACTAAAAAGTCTCTTAAAACTAAATCTTATGTGGTGCACCATCAAGATAAATAGAAAAATTGAACGCCTAAAGTAAAACTAAACAGGTACATTTAGTGTTTCATTAGCATCTATAGACCACAGTGAGGCGTGTGTTCATTGTCATAAATTGTCTCGTCGATGAGCAGTTCTAAAGATTTACACTAACCCTATTGAAAGTTGTTCCTAGTTCATAAGACTTTTTCCATCATTTTGTATTACTTCTTCTTCTTCTTCTTTATATGCCGTCTCCGCGTCGAAGATTGGCGATCATTGCAATCCCTTGCCTCGAGGTTGCCGTTCGAAACAGAGATGCTGAGTCAAGTTCAAACCATTCCCGCAAATTCTTGAGCCAGGAGATCCTCCTCCTCCCTGGTCTGCGTCGTCCTTCAATCTTGCCTTCCATGATTAGCTGCTGGAGTCGGTACTTGTTATTTCGAATCCCGTGGCCAAAGTATTGTAGCTTCTGTCGCTTGATGTTGTAGAGCACCTCCATCTCCTTGCCCATCCGATCCAGTAACTCGGTGTTTCTCACCTTGTCGGTCCACGATATACGGAGCATGCGACGATACAGCCACATTTCAAATACTTCCAACTTCTTCTCCAAGGTTTTGCTTAAGGTCCACCCCTCGTGTCCATACATTAGTATGGGATTACGTAACACTTGAGGGCAAGTAGTCTCGTTCTCAGACTTAGATCTCGGTGACACAGCAGATTCTTCATTTTAAGAAATACACCCCTGGCTTGCTCAATGCGAGCTTTGATTTCATGGCTGCAGTCCCATTTGTCATTCAGGTAGCACCCTAGATATTTATACGAATGAACTCGTTCGATGGCTTTATCACTAACTGATAATGTGGAATTAATTACTTCTTTGCTGACAACCATGTATTTTGTTTGGTGAATGATCATCATTACTAACTGCCTTCACGCGATTCAGCAATGCTTGGAGATTTTCAATGCTTCCGGCGATCAGACCTGTGTCATCTGCATATCGGAAATTATTGATGACTGTGCCGTATTACTATGGGCGTTCAATTTGTCAATCTATATTTACGGTGCATCCTTTAAAGATTTAGTAATAAAGAGACTTTTTAATGTTAGGCTAAACAATTATCTTGTGTCGTATTCATTCATAGCGGCTGATAAAGGGGCCAAAACTAATAATTTGGCCTCGAAATATGTCCCACCAATGACCACAGAGTGAGCATATTAAATAAAAAGTATTGATCAGGCGGAACCTTTAACCTGTATTGTATTTCCAAGACTGCGATAATGAAAAATTATATAATTACCAGCTGTCATCCATTTTGCATTGTCTTCATATCTCTGTGGACCTTTCCGGTCGGCTAGACAGACAGTGAGGCTGTCTTCCAATACTCCAATAGGGCAACCTGTTGCGTCAGTCCAGGATATATGACATGCTGTAGCGTACATGAAACATGCAACGCAAATAATTAATATAGGAGCTGAATTAGTGTCAAGAGCCTGAATAATTGAGAGCACAATGTGGCTTCCCACAAATAATTCATCGTTTGACGCGAATATCGTCAGTGCACCTCACCTTACAACATAACAAACATTCGTACCTATCGTTGACGAGTTCAGAACCTGCCCGTAGGAGCAACAAACCCAAGGAATGTCAGGAGCGCGACCCTGTGAGTTCTAGGCGCGCTTGCTCTACATTTTGTTTGGATTTTATTAATTTTATGGCATAAATAAATTTGAGCCTGTTAAATCCATTTTTTGATGTGTAACATCTTTTCGCTCGGTTGCGGGAGTGATTTTGAAAATTGGGGACGGAAGTGGATCGGAACGATCGAGCTGGCAGTGGTGGATCAAACGGAAGTATGCATTGCCCGCTCGATCGATGAAACCGAAGTGTACTAGCTGGCAGTGGAGGACAACGGAAGTATGCACTGCCCGCTCGATCGATCAAACGGAAGTGTACTAGCAGGCAGTGGTGGACAACGGAAGTATGCACTGCCCGCTCGATCGATCAAACGGAAGTGTACTAGCTGGCAGTGGAGGACAACGGAAGTATGCACTGCCCGCTCGATCGATCAAACGGAAGTGTACTAGCTGGCAGTGGTGGACAACGGAAGTATGCACTGCCCACTCGATCGATCAAATGGAAGTGTGCCCTAGCAGGCAGTGGTGGATCGAACGGAAGTATAAGACGCACTGCCAACTCGATCGATCGATCCGGCTGGCACTGGTAAGAGAAAAAAAGTGTGTCTGTCTGTGTGTGTGTATGTGTGTGTGTGTGAGTCTGTGTGTGTGTGTACTCTGAATGTCTGTCCCCCTCCCCCCTATCAATTCGAACACGGTGAGCGCAAATTGAACGAAATTTGGTACAAAGGTAGCACTAGCAAAGGATACCTCAGTGTCATGTTTTATATCGCCGCCATCTTGACGGAAACGTAATGGCGACCACACAAATGTTCAAAGCTTAAATCAAATTACGACTAACCTAATCATCCGATCTCTACCAAATTTTGCAACAAAATACCTTTATGGGGGCAGCATCCATTGACCAAACTAATAGGTCAAGAACCTAATAGTTTGCGGATGGCGGCCATCTTTGTGTGAAAATGGATTGCCCCTATTAATTCAAACATGGTGAAACCGAATGGAACGAAATTTGGTACAGAGGTAGTACTAGCAAAGGGCACCCCAGTGTCATGTTTTATATCGCCGCCATCTTGATGGAAACGTAATGGCGGCCACACAAATGTTCAAAGCTTAAATCAAATTACGAATAACCTAATCATCCGATCTCTACCAAATTTTGCAACAACATACCTTTATGGAGGAAACATCCATTGACAAATCTAATAGTTCATTAGCCTAATAGTTTGCGGATGGCGGCCATCTTTGTGTCAAAATCGATTACCCCTATTAATTCGAACACGGTGAAACCGAACGGAATGAAATTTGGTACAGAGGTAGCACTAGCAAAGGACACCTCAGTGTCATGTTCTATATCGCCGCCATCTTGACGGAAACGTAATGGCGGCCACACAAATATTCAAAGCTTAAATAAAATTTCGATTAACCTAATCATCCGATCTCTACCAAATTTTGCATCAACATACCATTATGGAGGGTGCATCCTTTGACCAAACTAATAGGTCATTAGCCTAATATTTTGCGGATGGCGGCCATCTTTGTGTGAAAATCGATTCCCCCTATTAATTCGAACACGGTGAAACCGAATGGAACGAAATTTGGTACAGAGGTAGCACTAGAAAAGGCCACCTCAGTGTCATGTTTTATATCACCGCCATCTTGACGGAAATGTAATCGTGGCCACCCAAATGTTAAAGGCTAAAATGTAATTACGACCAACCTAATAATCTAGTCTCTACCAAATTTTGCAACATCAAATCTTTATGTGGGAAGCATATTCTGACCAAACTGCTAGATCATCAGCCCAATAGTTTGCAGATGGTGGCCAAGTATGTGTGCAAATCGATTCCCCCTATCAATTCAAACACGGTGAAACGTAATTGAACGAAATTTGGTACAGAGGTAGCACTAGCAAAAGGCACCTCAGTGTCATGTTTTATATCGCCGCCATCTTGACGGAAACGGAATGACGGCCACCCAAATGTTAAAAGCTTAAATCAAATTTCGACCATCCTAATAATTTGATCTCTACCGGATTTTGCAACAACATGCCCTTTTGTGGAAAGCATCGTATGACTGACTACAAGGTCATCAGCCCAATAGTTTGCAAATAGCGGCCATGTATGTGTGCAAATCCATTCCCCGGATCAATTCAAACACGGTGAAACCGAATTGAATGATTTTTTTACAGAGGTAGCACTAGCAAAGGGCACCTCATATTCATGTTTAATATCCCTATAGCAAGTTGTATTTCAACAAGCTACTACAACCAACATTCAATTATACTCCTTGAAAAGGACAAAAAGTTATAACAATACCCATGCATTTAGGAGAAAGTAGGCTATATGTTCTTTACTGAACATCTTGTTTTTTTTTCTTTTTTGGCACGCTTCAACGGTGTGCGGCAAAATTTTGTATCACAAATCAAAGGAGTGTTAGGTTGGTTGGTTGGTTCCTTAGTTAAGGGGCTGCGACAACGCGGTCATTTAGCCCTGTGTACTTTGGGTGTGTGTAGAATTTGTCTGATAACCGGTGTTAATTGTGATGGCTGTATTAGTGTGTGTCATCTGTGATTCAGATCAGCAGCAGGCTGCGAACGTTGGAACTAATATAGCGTTATCAAACTAACCTACAAATTTTAGCTTCCACAAGTGTAGTTAGTGGAAGTTTCTTTTTAATGCCATAATTCTATGACATGGGACAGCAGGCTTTACTTCCCCTCCGATGGAAGGCATAGTGAGGGATTTTGAACGCTCTTAAAAAATCCTACGACTTCGGCCGGGATAGAAGCTCAGCATGCTGCCAACTACGGCACCGAAGCCGCCAAAAGGAATGCTAGATGGTACAAATACAAGAGTTTGTGAACTTAGGAACCATAGGTCTGCGGTGATTGGTTGTGGCGTTGACCACATACGCAATTTGCCTAACAGTGGTGGCCAAACGGTAGGATATCTTACAGGGGAGTCTTCACTCTCGTTTACGGGTCGGCGGCAAACTTCTATGAAGAAGGTATCCAAAAACTTGTGCCACGCTATGACAAATGCCTGAAAAAGTTCGGCAGTTATGTGGAAAAGTAGTTTAAGAGGTGTAGAATGTTGTGCAATAAATAATTTTTCTGTATCTGTACACAATTTAATTTTATTACCAAACGGAACTGACTTTCTGGATGTGCCTCGTATGTATCAGGCAGTGTTCAACTATATATTTGCTTTTGCTATGTGCCGCTCCAGTTGTCTACGTTACAGGCAACGGCCACTCTGCAGGCTGGTAAACGAAGGAAACACGAGTAGCCGTGGCGTCACTGTGAGCGCTGAGTGAGTTATCCGCTACATTCAGTTCATTGTTGCAATACGCGCTGCCACTCTTCCGTTTATAAGTATGTTTATTATTAGGACTCGGATTTTCAGGTGCTAAAAATCGGGGAAATATTTATTTTTTCTGTAGGGTATTAAAAATACCTGAAATATGTAGTACCTGAAATAAAAATATTTAATTATAATTTAGTTTATAAAAGTGAATATGAACAATATGCAGTACTCACGAATGCAATTTATTCTATGTCTCACTGACTGCTGAAGCATTACAATACACAAGGAGATACATCTTCAGGTTGTCCATCACAAATGACCGACGATTATCACGAAACACTTCTTCTGAAGGCGCGAAACTGCGGCAATATGTTTATTGCCCTTGAGGTGTTGTGTAACTTGAGATCGCTGCTCAGCCTTGATTGCTTTCCCAAATGGTTGGCAGAACGGAACGCCCCCATCAGAAGTAAATTTAACTTTACATTCTGCAACAGACGATAACTTTAGGCATCGTAAAACTGCCTTACACTTCACAGTGCCAGAAATGAACTGCATGTGAGTGACACTGGTTCCAGGTAGCTGGGGGAGGGGGAGGTCTAGCACGTGGTGCAATATGGCTATCGACAAGGAAATCTCCGGCTTCCACAGTGAGTGGCACGGGGCGACAAGTTGAGAAAAACCCAGTTGCAGGCTGACATACGCTCTGTATGAAGATTAGATAGCTCACAGGTTATTCCCAGTTGAAGTAACACAGAACAAAAATGGAATAAACTGAAAGATCTAGCATATTGATTTAAATATTATCTCTTTTTATGTGCTAATAAGTGAAAAGCAGGAATTTATGTATTTATTGAAAAAATGCTTAAAATATGTATTTACATTAAAAAAAATATTTATTTACCTAAAAATCCGAGCCCTATTTATTATGATCGAGTATGATAGCTATTTTTCAAAATGCTTACCTGCAGTGTATACGGCTGTAACAACACAACGAGTAGAAACCGAAACTGCAGAGAGCTAGAAATACATTTCCATAGATTTCCAAATCGAAGTAAGTCGCCACGTACAATATTGCTAGAGGAACCATTTTTTATCCCAGTGCATTAGCAAAATACAGACTATGATGAAACGTAACTTTTGAAAATGAAGTTGATGTCTACGGAAAAGCTCCTTGGTCCAAAATTGAAGCCAGAGACTATTCCTTCAATATCGTCACCTGATTGCAAGAACTAGGTAACTCAAAATTCCCTCTTTTTTAAGATATCTATGTCATAGTATAGCAATAATCACTCCGAATTTAATGCTAAAACTAGGTAAATGATCAAACGATACCAGTGATCTCTATTTACCAATGTAAAAAATAGGTTAAAGAAAAAGAGTAATATTCTTTAGTGTAATAAATAGGTAACTTGAGATAGCATCTTCTTTTGAGATTTGTAACAGGACACCTTAGTGTTAGGAGTCAGTAACTGAGGATGTACACGTTTAACACAGCAAACTAGTGACACTAGCGGATTCAAAATACAAAAACTTAATGTCGTCGCTCTCAATGAAACAACCAGCCTTGAGCCAAGACTACTTCTACTGACACTCGAACTTACCTCACAGAAAACAGGAAGATGAAGACTAAGAAAGAGAAGAAGATGCAAATTATATCAGTGTTCCAGATCGACTAGTTTCTTGTTGATTTGATTGCATTGGCAGTTACGGCAAGTTCTATAATGCTTCAATTAAACATATTCAACTCCAGATAATCAAAATGTGTCTTTCATTCTTCATTTCAGTGGTGTTTATCAAGGAGGAGTTATTAGTTACCTATCCCAAAAACGTCAACTTGAATAAATATGTAAACGTAATGCGAAAATTAGGTACGGTATCTCATTTCATTTTATATTAGATAGTATTACAATAATGACACAACCATAGAATATTGTTAAATTAAATCTCAATATAACAACTGATCACAGACAAAGATCTAGGTGCAAAACAGATACAATTTATTCAAAATTGCTTAGATAAACTTGCAAAGAGAAACGTTTTGGCTACCGGTATATCTCAAAATTGGAAAATTCTAGTTATCTACTTCTTGCATTCAGGTGACGATATGATGTCCGGCGCCGATAGATGGACATACTTCTCATGTACGAATGCTAATTCATACGGAAGCTGCTTCACAAAGTACACAAGTAGGCCTACACAAAAGCCGTCAGCATTATTTTTGTCAGGCATTCTGTTTGAGCCCTTTCGGTCATTCTGCAAGTCCATCAATTGACATAATATGATGTCACGAAATGTTTATTATAGAATTATTCATAAAGTAACTGGTCCTATAGTGGAGGATACTTGGGATCCAGAAAGAACTAAGGTTATAGATTGTTTGAACACCAGTGCCAAACCCATTTGTTTAGCCGGAGATGGCCATTACGATTCTCTCAACTTTTCAGCCAAATATTTAGAGTATTCGCTCGTTGATATAAATACGGGCCGTATAGGTCATTTGGAACTTGTTCAGTGAGGGATCCTGAAAGGGCTGCGTTTGAAATCGCGTTGAAAAAAAAGTGTACAGGAAGAAAATTGTAACATAAAACTCTTTCTTCCCGATAGACGCAAAGGAGTGAGGTATTTGCTGAGAACGCAGTATCCCCATATTTAACATGAATTTGACATTTGGCAGATATCAAAAAGTCTAATGAAAAATACGAGAGCTCTCGTTAAAATACATCCAGAAGTTCAGGTGTGGAAGGCCAGTATAAAAAATGTTGGTTGGTTGGTTCTTAAGTTTAGGGGCTGCAACAACGTGGTTATGTAGCCCCGTGTACTTTGGGTGTGTCTAGAATCTGTCTGATAACCGGTGTTAATTGTCATGACTGTATTAGTGTGTGTTATCTGTTTTTTTTTTTAATTTAAGTACTGACTGAAACTTAGAATTTTTCAAACAGTTCCTACTTTTGCCGCCAAGCGCCACCGTCAACGACTACTTGGCCAAGTTCAGAACTTAGCTACTAGATGCCACCGCAGTCGGCTCTTGGCAACGAACGTAGAAACCTAAGAGCGTTGTTCACATTCTTAACCTATCCAATTTAGCTTCATGCCATAAATCTATGACAGCCAGCTTTACTTCCCCTCCGAAGGAAGGCATACTGAGGGATTTTTAACGCTCTTAAAAGATCCGACGGTTTCGGCCGGATTTGAACCCGCTATCTTGGGCAGAGAAGCTCAACATGCTACCCACTACGCCACCAAAGCAGCCATAAATAATGTGTTAATTGCTAAATTTATGTCAAATATACTCACGTAAAAAATGAGCAAAGAAAACGGTGAAAGGAAATCCTGTGAGCTCGATACATTAAAAGTGTACGAAGAGAGAAATAAAATTTAGATTAAAGTAAATGCAAGTGCATATGAAGCTTGAAGAAAATAATTTCAGATAAATCTTTCTTTAAAAAATGTGTAACATACAAAACACTACATTCACACCAGAAACCTAGAAAGTTATCACAATCTTCGTTTGAAATACGGTACGCTCCTTTTCCTCGTACAGCGGCTTAAGGCTCAGGTCAATGATTGCTGCGCTGGACTATAATGGGAACATCAATAAATTGAGTCGGTACCAAAACTCAGTAGTCAAAATCATCAGGAGCCTGGGTGATAAAACAGAAATATGAAGCGTCAACCGATCGATGAAAGAAGGCAATTTTGTAACAAATAAAACGCTAAGTTCTATTTGATGGATTTACACTTCACGGTCTAAAATAAGCCTTGTAAACGAGGGATTTCTTGTTATACCATACACATAAATTCCTCCGATTTCACTGCCTTTACATTGTCTAATTCACAACAGCATACACGTTCTACATTCGTATACATGATGGTACACTCATTACTAGGGCCCGAATAGTTATGTGCTTAACTTTTCAGTAATATGTATTTACTTATGTGCTTAAAAGTGGGAAAATATGTGATTAAGTTTCCAAAATATGTTCTTAAATTGGTATCGTATTTATGACCCTCAGTTACTCTAAAAATAGTTGAAACGTACAGCTGCTTCAATAACCCAGTCCACAGTACAAATAATCCCGCTTAACAGACCGGGTCTTGCCTCAATTTCCGAATCCTATAATACTTCCTGCAGATACGCGTTATGAAATCATATACGTGCTGTTTTCGAATTTTATTCTAAACAACGGAAGAAAAGTCACTTAAGAATCTGTCATAGCACTGATTGTATTGTCTTATACCGATACTCGAGTGCGTAAATTTGCTCGATTGCCGTGTACAGTAAATTAAATGTCGTCCCCGGCAATCAGGCCACATAAGCACCATAGCATCATTGAATGCTTTAGCTATTGTGTAACTGTTGGTTTTCTCAAAATGAACAGCTGTCAGTAAAAATAACTGTGATGGATCGTATTTTAACGCACCAACTACAGTATGATGATGGCTACGTAACGGCCAGCATCGTCGGTCGTCTCGTCCATTGTAATCCACACAGCTTTGTCGCCTATTTCTCTACGAATTCTGTGCACTCAGAGTAAAGTTTTGGTAAATAGTTCCTACGCAGTGTTGACTCGTCAGGGAGAGGAAGTTTGACGTACTTTTCTAACGTTCCACGTAGCCCTGGATTCTGCAATTTGTTCAGTGGTATATCAGCCACACGAAATGCGTGACAAATGTCTTGTGAGAACTAGCAGTTTGCTGGACCAGATCTCACATCCTGCATTTCGAGAAACCAACGTTGTGTGGACTTCTTTAAAAATGCACATGTCACGTGTTTCGCTGGCACAAAAATGATGCGTAACTTGTGAACGCATGCCTGCCGCTATGGGTTTCTCACAAATGTTGCAAAATAAATTAGGTCCTTCAGTACTAAAGACGTCTCCGAACTCCTGCACTAAACGATTCAAAGTAACACATTTCGCACTTTTGGGACGCATCGTATTCGTTGAAACGACAACGCCACAATCAGTATACTCAAGTTATGCACACCACTGTGATTTCAAGTAAAATGTCTAGGTAAGGCTTAATGAGCCTGTTAACTCCAGCCCCCCTGCTGTACTTAATGACCGGGAAATTCCTGTCTTGAAATACGACTACAGTTAGGGTGACCAACCGTCCGGCATTTGCCGGACATGTCCTCCTTTTTTCATGCTTGTCCTCTGTCCGGCAGGCATTTATTATTTGCTATTAAATGTCCGGCATTTTGCATATGGTATTCTTAGTCATTCACGTTCCTATTGTTTTCTCTGTTGCAAAGCTATTTTTGTTGCACTTCCTCTATCTCAGTCTATATTCTGGATACCCCTATCAGACTACGTCATTTACTCACTTAATAATAAATCATATCTTAAGTTAGAGCTGTCTGAAGGGCCTGTCACCAAAGTGGTGACACCGACCAACGTGATATGATCGTGCTCGGTCGGGGCCGGGGAATTCTCGGCGGGGATTCACCAGTCAAGTAATGTTGGCTGCGGTATTACGTAGTTTTGATTTTGTGCTAGTTGGATTCGGACCTTCTGAGTGAGTGGAGTGTTTGTTTGAATAATATCAGTATGTCATCACTCAAAAGTGGCGAGGCACAAAAGAGGAAATGTAAGTTCTCGGAGAAATTGAAACAGAAGTACCCGTGTTTTAGAGAGGGTGTAACGAAAGTGAGGCGAAATGTTATATTTGTGACTGTTATGTAACTATTGGAAATAAAGGTGCAGGTGATCTCGAGAGACATATTGCTAGTGAATAGCATAGAAAAACAATTAGAAGCAGTTCTTCTAGCAGTAATATTGGTTCATTTTTCCCGATTAAACATTCCCCACTAGACAGGAAAGTTCGGGCAACAGAGGCAACATTGGCATATCACACTGTTTCTCACCATCAGTCGTAGCCTATAGGCCTATGGACTGCACATCGAAGTTGGATAAAGTGCTGTTTGCAGATTCTGAGATTACTAACAAAATATCATGCGCTAGAACCAAAACTGAAGCTATCATAAATAACGTAATCGCCCCTCATTCCAATGACATTATCACTAAAACATTGAATAATAGTATTCCTTTGCCCCTCATTCCATTGAAATTATCACTAAAACATTGAATAATAGTATTCCTTTGTTCGGAGTGGATACTAATGCTAGGCTTTGAATCTATTTCCTATTGAAATACAAAATTTCGACTATACAGAAAATGGTATTCAAACTAAAGTCTTAGAACTACAAACATGTCCTAATGAAACTTCAGAGACAATATTCAATTATGTTTCCGAGACTTTTAAGAAGCATAATATTTCTGCTAAATGCGTTGCTTTTAGTGGAGACAATGCAAATGTAAATTTTGGAGGGGTTAATCGCAGAGAAGGCAGAAACGTATTTTCAGCACTTAAAAGTAAATTAAATGAACATATAATCGGGATTGGATGCCCAGCACATGTACTTACTGCATAATTGTTTGCAACAAGGTGCTGATGTACTGCCAGTTGATGTAGACAGTATAATTTTAAAAGTCTTCAATTATTTCCATATCTATACAATTCGCACTGAACAACTCAAAGAATTCTGCGAGTTTGTTGAAATAAATTATGAACAGATTTTGTGTCACAGCAAAACAAGGTGGTTAAGTTTGTCTCCTGCAGTGGAAAGAATGCTAAAACTGTTTGCAGTTCTAAAGTCGTACTTTCTTTCTCAGCCTTCAAATTCTGTTCCTGCTATAATTAGGTCCTTTTTTGAAAACGAGTTTTCTGAGCTTTACCTATGGTTTGTTCATTCCACTATGCACATTTTTCACAACAAAATTTCATACATTGAAATAGAAACGCTCTCTATAGCAGAACTTTGTGATATATTAGGTTCATCTCTGGCCGCACTGAATGATATGATGGAAAATAAATTGATACCTCTTAAAGTCAAAAAGTCTCTGAAATCCTTCACTGAAAATGGCTTCGAAAGAGAATACATTGCATTTGTAGAACATGTTTTTTAATAAAACGTGCATTCAATACCTGTTAAAGTGGTGTAACCCTATGATGGGAAGAATTTAAATGTTTCCAATGGATGAAGCTTCATAGTATGAAAGACATTAAGTTTGAAGATGATCTTCCTTGTCTCGAGTAATTGCAATCTAAAGGTGTGGAGATAGAAGATTCTAAACTTTTTGACCAATTTTGCAATATTCAGAATTACCGTACACTAGGAGTTACGAAATTGATAAACCTACAACATTACATAAGCAGAGGTGTGAGTTTTTCAAATATAGCCCTGACATTGAAACATTAGTGAGCTGCTTAAAATTTGTCAGTTTTATTTCGCTATTCCAGGTTGCAATGCAACCGTTGAAAGAGTATTTTCCCTGATTAATGCACAGTGGTCAGAAGGAAGAAACCGGTTGCTGACCAAGTCGGTTAAGGGTATTATAATAGTGAAGTACAACTTTAAAAACATGTCATGTGGAGAGTTTTACAATTATTTATTACAAGAAAATAATTCATCTTTGCTGTCGAAAGTGAGCGCAGTCGATAAGTATCAGCATAAAATAGCTACAACTTCAGCATCTTCATCAACATTACAGTTATAAGGTATGTAATGTTAAATATTGTAAGTTAATATTAAAATTCCATTTGTCCTCCATTTTTAGACATTTTTTTAAAATGAAAAGTCCTCCTTTTATTAAGAGTCTGTCCTCCATTTGAAAATGTAGAGTTGGTCACCCTAACTACAGTATGGAGACAATGGAGCACTGACGAAATAGAGAAGCCACTTACTGGAATTTCAAAGGGTTGCAAATTTGGGCAGCAGCCATCCAAGAAGTACAACATACCATCAAATGTAGGAAATATGTTTTTATCAATAAACACGCCAGAATATGTATTTATTTATGAAAACGGCAAAAATATGTAAATAAATAGAAAATATTTAATTAAATAAAAAATATTTATACACATAAATATCCGGGCCTTACGTCATTACACTTACACCAATTTCGCGTGCCGGCTCGGCCTGTAGTGTTAACTATATCCATGTCAGTATCACTATCTGAATGGACTTCAGGCAAACGTCGTTCGTTCTGAATCAAACTGATACGGACGGATGTCCATTATAAGTCAAAATAAGCCCACTAACAATGGCAACAGCAGAACACGGCAACAGACGATGGAGTGCGGGAAAAGACTGCCCTAGTTTACGGACAGAATCAAGGCTGCCATGCAGACACGACTGAGTAATGACGTCACGAGCAGTTACTACTTTCGCACGTAACTTGATACCGGTTGGACGTAGAGGCACCGGATTAACGGCGCGGTTATTAAATGTCCATGTTACATATTTAGCAATAAATAACGAAACATGTGTTTTATCATTTCAAATGATCATGTCGACTTCGTCGTTATGCTTGGGTCCAACGTTATGCGTTACGGAGACGGAAGTGACTTCATGCAGCCGAGCGGGAAGTGACGTCATGCAGCCGCGCGGGATGTAACGTCATGCAGCCGCGCGGGAAGCGAGGGCGTGACATCATGCAGCCACGCGGGAAGCAGAAGCTAATGGTTAATGGAGTCTTTTGAAAGAGTCCTGGGGCGTCGAGCAACCTGAGGCTTTGAGCGAAGCGAACATAAGAATACAGGGTGACTTCTAAAGAGATATACAAGATGCCATATAAGAATACAGGGTGCCCCCTAAAGAGGTGTGCAGGGTGTCAGAGCAAAATACAGTACAAGATGCCAGATAACAATACAGGGTGGCTCCTAAAGAGGTGTACAAGTTGTCAGATAACAATACAGGGTGACTCCTAAAGAGGTGTACAAAATGGCAGAGAAGAATACAGGGTAACTCCTAAAGAGGTGCACAAGATGTCAGACAAGAATACAGGGTGCCTCCTAAAGAGGTGTGCAGGATGTCAGAGCAAAATACAGTAGGTACAAGATGCTAGATATCAGTACAGGGTGGCTCCTAAAGAGATATACAAGATGCCAGATAAGAATACAAGGTGACTCTTAAAGAGGTGTACAAAATGGCAGAGAAGAAAACAGGGTGACTCCTAAAGAGGTGCACAAGATGTCAAACAAGAATACAGGGTGCCTCCTAAAGACATGTGCAGGATGTCAGAGCAAAATACAGTACATGATACCCGATAAGAATACAGGGTGACTCATAAAGAGATATACAAGATGCCAATTAAGAATACAAGGTGACTCCTAATGGGGTTTACAAGATGGCAGAGAAGAATACAGGGTGAAACCTAGGTGCACAAGATGTCAGACAAGATTACAGGGTGACTCCTAAAGAGGGGTACAAAATGTCACACAAGAATACAGGGTGACTCCTAAAGAGGTGTACCAGATGTCACACAAGAATACAGGCTGACTCCTAAAGAGATATACAAGATGCCAGATAAGAATACAAGATGACTCTTAAAGAGGTGTACAAGATGGCAGAGAAGAATACAGGGTGACTCCTAAAGAGGTGCACAAGATGTCAGACAAGAATACAGGGTGATTCCTAAAGAGGTGTACAGGATGTTACACAAGAATATAGGGTGACTTCTGAGGAGATATACAAGATGCCAGTGCAGGGTGCCTCCTTAAGAGGTGTGCAGGATGTCAGAGCAAATTACAGGATGACACATAACGAGGTGTACAGTATATTAGATTCAATTCAAATAGAGGGTGACAGTAGGATATAAAGGCCGAAGCTGGCACAGGGGCTAATGGGCAAGATGGCCGCCGCGCGCAACCAGTCCTATGTTATTCTTATGGAGGGGACAGTCAGAGCTGGCACTGGGGCTATTGGGCAAGATGACCGCCACGCCCTGAGACCGTCAATGACGTCACAGGGAGAGGTCGGCCGTGTATTTGCCAAATGGAATATTTATTATTATTATTATTAGGTAATTATTAATTGATCATGTATAATCAAGACCAGCCTTATATTGTCCACCTCTTGGTGTTGTGGCTAGCATTCTTGGCGGTCATTCCTGAGGTTCGAATCCCGGCTCTGCCAAGAAATTTAATTTCTGGTCTCAGGAGTGGAACTGGGTACACTCAGCCTTGTGAGGCAAAACTGACACGAGCTGGCTTTTGATTCATACCTCAACCATTCTGCCTAACCCAACTTCACCTAACCTAACCTAACCTAACCTAACCTAACTTCAAAATCAGAGCAAATATGAGAGCAAATGTGAGAGCACACATAATAAACTAAGTTATAACCTAACCTAACCTAACTTAACCTAACCTAACCTAACTTAAAAGTGTGAGCAAAAAAAACGTAAGAGCAAATGTGAGAGCACAAATAATAAACTTAGTTATAACCTAACCACACCTAACCTAACCTAACCTAATTTCACATAACTTCACCTAACCTAACGTAACATAACCTAACTTCAAAGTGAGAGCAAATATGGGTGCAAAAAGTAAGAGCAAAAAGTGTGAGCAAAAAGTGGGAGCAAAAATGTGGGAGCAAAAAGTGAGATCAAAAAGGTGGGAGCAAAAAGTGGGAGCAAAAAAGTGGGAGCAAAAAGTGGGAGCAAAAAAGTGGGAGCAAAAGTGGGAGCAATAAAGTGTGAGCAAAAAAGTGGGAGCAAAAAAGTGGGAGCAAAAAGTGAGAGCAAAAAAGTGGGAGCAAAAAGGTAGAGCAAAAAAGTGGAGAGCAAAAAAGTAAGAGCAAATGGGAGAGCACAAATAATAAACTAACTTACAACCTAACCTAACATAACCCACAGAAACCTCATTTAAAGATTTTAGATTTTACATTTTACATTTTAACATTTTACATTTTAACATTTTTGATTTTTGATTTTTTTCATTTTACATTTTTTAGATTTTATATTTTACATTTTAGATTTTTTGTATTTAAGATTTTTTTTTTTTTTTTTTTAGATTTTACATTTTAAATTTAAGATTTTTTGATTTTAGATTTTACTTTTTACATTTTCCGAAAAGAGTTAACTACAAGGTCACATACCTGACCTCACCAAACCTAACTTAAGCTAATCCAAAGGCAAAATGCACATACACAAAGTATATAAGGGTACATGCAACTATCCTTATGCTAGTCTTATAGGTTACTGTACAACATGATCACTACCCCTACCTGGTATTTTTTTTCATTTTGTTGTTTACACATATGTCAAATTTCCAATTTCCCATTTTCAGTTTTTTTACAATGTCAGTTTTAAGTTTTTCAATTTCATAATATGAAATATGAATATTTTTGCATTTTGTTGTTTACACATTTATCAATTTCACAATTTCCCATTCACAGTTCTTAAAATGTCAGTTTAAAGTTTTTCAATTTCATGATATAGAAACATTGATTTTCCAATTTGTTGTTTACACATTTGTCAATTTACCAAACTCTCATTTACAGTTATTAAATTTTCAGTTTAACGTTTTTTTTCTATTTTGTCAATATGGAAACATGGATTTTCCAATTTGTGTTTTATATGTTCATTTTGCATTAGAAGTGGAGAGAGGTGGGTAGTAATTGAAAATGTACAAGCAGTGTCCATACAATATTTTTTTAAATTTTAAATACATGTACACTATTTACACATAATACATTTTATATATATTCTTTTTGTTATAAATTGTACAGTTGTTTTTATTTTGTTTTCTATTTAATTTATTTTTGATTATGAATGCCACTTTTTATTTTTATTTTTTATTTTTGTAGTGCTATTGTTTTATTTCCTAAATTGTTTTGTTTTATGTATTTGCTAGTTGCAGGCAGAAGATTTCGATATTCATAACTTAACTCTTTAAGCATGGTTAATGATTGAGTAAAGACTAGAGACCGGATTTTAAAGGGAAAAATATTCGTAAAAAAAGGACCAAAAAGGGGGAAAATATTCAATAAAAAAGGACCAAAAAAGGGGAAAATATTCATTAAAAAGGGATTATTTAAGAAAAGGGAACTGGTCAAGAGAATAAGGGAAATAAAAAGGTATGCATCATCAGTTAATCACTTGTAATTTAACTTTACTGCATTAAAGAATGGTATCAATTACATGTCCAACATTTATGTAGTGTCCTTGTGTTACAGTGTTTATTGCATTAAGAACGAATTGAACCTGATGACATTTAACATCTCAATGTGTTTGAAGGTCAAATTTTGTATCTTTGAATTTAAAATACCTTTATAAAAAGAAAATGAGCGCTCAATATCAACGGAAACCAGTGGGGAATACTTGATTTTTACCCTAAACTCTAAATCAGTGCACTTCACTAGTTTTTCAATGTCTGGATTCTTTGATAAGCTTGCCTTAAGTTTTTCTTTTGCGAATCCCTCAAGCATGTTGTCAGTTCTTTCAACCACATTCCACTGCACCTCCTTGGATTAGCACTGTTCTTCCAGTTGCAAGATGGCGGCAGTTAGAAACTTGAACGTATGCACTGCGTACAGCTCTGTCTCCAAATTCGGGTCACTCAGCAGGTCCTTCGCTCGACCCACAGCTGCAGATTCAACATCGTCCAAAGACAGTATAAATTCCTTTATATTAGTGAAATGTTCACAAAGGAAAACAGCACATGAAATCCATGTCCCCCATCAAGTTATGATGGGAAATTTAGGTAGTGGTAGGCCTGTAACTTCCTTGTAAAGCTGTATTCTACTTGTAGCTTTAATCAATGTCTTCTTAAGTTCGGATATGAAGGCATTTGCAACAATATATTCAACCCTGATTGCTTCACATACCCTATGCAAAGCATGAGCAATACAAGTTGTATGGTGGAGATTAGAATACATAGGCTTCAAATGCTGAGACCATGTATGATGCTTGGTCCGTAACAACTTGCCACACTTTGTTGTACTGTATTCCTGGTGGCCAGAGTTTAAAACAACATTCATTGAAACTCTGCATTATAGATGTAGAGTTTACTTTTTTCAATTCGTACATGGCAGCCAACATTGGTTTTGATGGATCTCCTGTCAATGGCATCACAAGAATGTTTAGGACAGCTCATGAAAGTGAATCGGTTGCTTTATCCAAAATGAAGCAAACTGGATGGTCTCCAACAACCTCCTTAACATTTTGTACATTAGCTTTATAAATTGGTTGTAGGTAACTCTTTCTATGTGTACTTTCATCAGGGACAGTGGGTTGTGTGTATTTTTCCAAGAAACTTTTCATTGCTGGGTTATTTACCTTATTTAAAGGAATTCCACACTGGACAAAGGTAACTGTGAGGTCACTGAAAAAAAAACGTTTCGTTTCCTGCTTTTTTGTTCGGCCTTCTGAAATGATTCCTGTAAAAATGACTGTTTGGAAACTTTCGCACGAATAGCTTTGTTTTTCTCATGTTTGGCATACTTGAGATGCTGAATTATTCTGTCCTTTAAATGTTTTCCATCTACTTTAATATCAATATCACATAGAGAACATCGAATAACGGTACCATCCTTTTCGATTAAATCGTCCTTGAAACTGCTTACCACTCATCGCATTTTATTGCTAAAAGACGACTTCGCCATCGCTATTACAAGCTACTGCTGCCACTTAACGGTGCGTCCTATTCTCTATGACTCTGTTTCTGCTACTGAGGCGAGCAAGCTACTGTAACCAAAGAGAATAGGCAGTAACTGCTTCACACATTCTGGAGGGGATGCGACGAGTCCAACAACACCTGCGGGCGGGGTGAAGCGGTGCAGTGGGCGAGTTCAACTCTGAGGTGAGTTCGGTATAGAACCCGTGTTAATTCTTTTTTCCCTTACGCTACATCGGTATTTTATGCAGGTATTTTCCCTCAAAGTGAAATAAATTCTTGAGGTTTTGCCGTATATTCTTAAAAAAAGGAAAAATAAGTGCAGATGTAGGAGAAAAAGGAACAAGGGCTAAAAAAATGGAAAATAGGGGAAAAAAAGGGAAGTTAAAACACGGCAATCTTCAGTTTTAAATACAGTTTTAACCCATAGTAACGATTATTTCTTGTTCCCAATCAAATTTAAAAAAGGTATTCCCTTTAAAATCCGGTCTCTAGTAATGACCATAGGCATGTGTACCTATACCATCAGCATCAATCACTCTTTTATCATCACCAGGACACAAAGCAATTTTGTTTAGTCTTATAGATGATATGTCATGTTGTTCAGAAGCGATAATGTTCATTGGTATTCTTTTTACATTGTTTTTCATGACACAATACTTATAATCTTGAAAGCTTTTACAATTTTTGACAACACCTCTGTTAATACCTTTAATCTTTTTGATTTCTTTACCATTTATGTCTAAAGCGTACATTTTAGCTCTAAGTCCAGCATATGCTTTTATAATTTGTCCACAAGCCTCGTCTTTAAATTTCTCCAACGTTTTCTTGTTTGATGTAGAGTAACATATGTGATTAGTAGGATAATCTGATGTGTCCAAGTGTTCTAGGAAATCCAACTTGTCTTGATATACATCTGGGGTGTTAACCAAATAAATGAACGAGTCGGTATCCATATACATGAGTTTAAGATTGTTCATTCCATAATAGGGTAGCAGGACATCATAGTGGTGGGAATACATTAGAGTTTTTGAAATATCCAGTATACACATTCCAATATATATAGGCTTATTGAATACAATGTTACGTTTAGCCATGTGGAAAGCAGCTAGGTTAGGACCATAAATTGTTCTGTCAATAAATGTCGGCTTTGCTATTAGCTTTTCTGCCTTTCTGCTGTCAGTCACAAGACGTATGTCTATTCTTTTACGGATATTTTCCATTGTTTTTCCAAAAAAGGCATCGTTGAATAATTTGTACAGATTTTTCTCAAAATCATTTTTGGCTTGTTTTCGAAGGTTGTTATTAAAATCAACGTATGCCTTTAACCAAGGTCTTTGTTTAAACTTTAACACACGATGAAATTTTATCAATTTTATTCCATGATCTAAAGCATGTTTTAATGCCATGTAGTGAACAACATATCGCCTTCGATTTCCAAGATGAGGAATTAGTTTTTTCGGAGACGAATCCTTAGGTTGTGTACACTCTGGTAGGAAAGGTAAATCGTTGTGTAGATAATGAAGGTCAGATGGGTAATCAACATCAACGTCTAGAATGTATCTCACAGGATCGTCTTCCTTTAGTTTTTCTAGATCAACAGTATCTGAAGAAACCCACTGAATTCCACCTTAAGGAAGGGAGTGGCACATAGCCCACCCGTATTGGTTGTTAGCATCATCATAGGTAATAAACTGCGATGGTTTCTCAGAATCATAGGTTTCCATGTATTTATTGTTAGCTTCAGCATACCGATGAGACACCTGGCATATACCTCCACGTATTCCAGATTCGATTAGAAGAATCTGATCGTAATCCTGTAGCAATTCCAGTTCAATTCCTGTATGAAGGAGCATTGCCTCGAAACTTAAACCAGGCGAAGTAAAGAAGTGTGCAGCATCCAATCGGTGAGTTTCTAGTGTTTTGTTTCGAAACGTTTCAAAGCTGTCTGCAGGAGGAGTACATCTGAAGTTAGGTAGATGTCACTACTGTATATTCCCCTAGAGTTTTAATGTTGAACTGTTTCCAGACATTTTTGGCATGTTCATAGTCTTCTTGACTAACATTTTCTTGACTTAATTTGTTAAAGAATGCCTCTTTTGGAGGTAAACACGTTTCACTTAACTTTTCCCATGAGTCAATGTAGTCATAACAAAATACCCCTTTACGAGTCATGAGCATTGCATTTTCTTTTCCAAAGTACTTGTCTGTTTCAGGGTATGATGTTAAGTTGGAAACTAAGTTTTCCAAACTACTCGGCACTGACCGAAATGTGTCCACAAATCTAAGCTTAACATTTCCTACATATTTGGTAAAGGAAATGTACTTTTCTTTGGAGTTAGCGATAACATTCACTCTCTCGGTAGTACATCCCAATTGCTTTACAATGAAATTTGCGTCGTAGCCACTCATATTATGTAGAAACACAGGAACGGGGTTACGTGTTTTACACCTCAAATTACAGTTATTGTGAGCACTTCCTCGGTATTCCCCTGTAATATGGCAGTGGTCTTGTACTTTCCAGTCCTCTTTGGTAAATGGTTCTTGACACAAATAACAGGTTTCAGAACATTGGAACTCTGCTTCTTGATCCTCAGTTAAAGCCTTTGGAACATTTATGCTGTAAAGGCGATCAATTTCATTAGCTATTGAGATCAAACAGTCCATAAACTTTTCTGCAGCGTCAGGCCCACGATAAATAACAGGTAGGCTTGGAAGATTTGTCTTTATGTGTTCCACAGCAGGTGAGGGTTTAACGTATATACCAAAGCTCATAGGAACATGACTCTGGTATGGCACTGTATAACTTGCCTCAGGATTAGGTAGATATGTTTGATAGGGTAAGAGTATACTTTCAAAATCTGAATAGATAACGTAAGGTATTCTAAGCATTTTTTCCACATTTACGAATTTCACAATTGGGTTTTTAATGGGCATTTCAACCCTAGCAATGTCATGCTGGACACACAAAGCTCTATGTTCTTTTAATTTTTCCATTTCTTGTTGCCCATATTGATTATCAAAGTGAGTAAAACACCGTTTACACGTATATATCTTATGTCCATGGCGAGTAATCTAATGTCCTACTAGTTTATCAAAATCTTTGATAAAGAAGTAGTTGTTCTGGCCGGATGTTTTTTTTTGGGCACAGCCACGCCAAGTGAAGCAGAACCATCACTACTCCACTACTGTTATTTCTTGTTCTAGAGACTTGAAACTTTCTAACATGTGTAGCATTTGTAGCATGCGTCATATGAAATGATATAACGTCAAGTCTTTCAGACTGACTATAATTTTTGTGTTGTGTTCTCCTTTAATTTCCCATAGGCTTTCCCTAGTAATCTGATAATAGCAAGATGCACAGGCATTAAGTTCAACTGCCTGTTTGCTTCTTATACAGCAGTACTATGGTCCATGTAGTCCATAGCTACTACATTGTCCGTAGATCTATGGGATCATTCACAGCTAAAACTTTCCGCACAGTACTATACCCGGATCGTTCACACGTCCGTGACATTGTTGACATTCTCACTTTGGAAATAGGAGTTGTTAGTTGAAGAGGTTGAAGGAATGGATGATTTGAATAACGCGCGGAGGAGACTCAAGAGTGCTGAGGGAAGCATACATCGCAGGGGCGAGTGACGCGAGATTATGACGTGGAGCCTGAATACGTCATAAGAAATAATTTTTAGAATTACCTCAAGGAGAAGAGATGGACGCTAGGAAATTAGCACACTTTTCTGGCTATAACAAGAGGGGGAATTTGAACTATCAAGCATTAAAATCGGTCCATTAGAAGCCGAGATACGAGATGGAATGTTCTCGAACAATGTCTCGCTGAACTATAAAAGGCCACGTTGCTGAGCAGAGAGTCATCATATCTTCAAAGCATTTGCTTATGTTCGGATCTACGCTACGTGAAAGTGACAGTATACACGCCGAGATTCTGACGGTCGGAGGACTTAGTCGCCGTACCAGTGGTCAGCACGACTTAGTTTTTGTTCGAGTGAACGAACTTAACTTTTGGCAGCGAATGGACTTAGAATATTCACAGACTATCAGGTCACTTATTCTAAAGTCAGGTGATGGTAGTGTCGAAACCATTCACAGAAGTTAGCCTACAGAACGATGTATTTCTTGTGGTGACTATACATCAGGCACTTCGAATTCATCAGAAGAAGTTTGTTTCATTTTTTTTCGTTTATGCAGCTAATAGGTGCTCCTATCTTAGCGTGCAAACGAAACCACATTATTGGAATATGAGATTTATTCTCGAATCTATAGGATTGCTGTACCAGTCTATGACTGATCAACTTTGTGTCATGTTACACGGTACTAGTGATAACGGGAGTTATTTCGAACGGATGACTGCGAACATCATCATGCGCCACTAAAACTACTCGTAGGACTGGAAGGACATGGAGACGAACGAGGTATTTGGATACGGCAGATGGCCATGGGAAGACACTGTGGGAATAGTGTACACTGCAGGACACGCCCGTCATCTACATCAAGAATGAAGTAAGACAACAATTTCATGTACTATCCACTATTAGAGAATTCCATATTATTGAACAGTCACGATCAGAAAGCAACACACATTTTTCACCATAGCTAGATATTAGCTAGATCTTCGATTGTATTTGTCTGGATGACAAATGGAACTGCTGTCTGACAATTTATTTTTCGATCTAAGATTTTTGTTAGGACAGGCATTAGTTCATATTTCGACATGAAATATTTCGATTATTCCAAGGGATATAAATATTTATCGTTAATTCTGATTATGAGAACAGAAGTAATTGAGGCTTGGATTATTTAAATAATTTGATTTATTTAATAATAATAATAATAATCAAGTGAATAAGTTAATATTATAAATATAATAATCAAGTGTGAAGTGAATAAGTTAATAATCTTTATAAATTATAACAATGTTATTTAAAATTATAAATAATTAGGGAGTGATAATACCGAACATTAGGAATTAAATTAAATTTTATTAATTGTTTATTGTGATTAAATAATTAATGCATTAAATAAAAATTAATAGGAGACGTTGATAATAATAATTCACAGATGAGACTTAAATATTTATTTATTTAAATGAATAGGGTGATAATAATCATTTGACATTGATGATGCTTAAATATTTTTGTGGTGATAATAATAATTTGTGGATGAATTTAATTAGTTGGAAGGAATTAAATTAAATAACTTTGTTTGGAAGTTTAAATAAATGTAAATGAGTTTATGGATGAAGAGAATGAAGTATTAGATTTTTGAGCTAAGAATTATTATTTTTTAAGAAAAAAAAGAAAATATTCAGATAAAAAAGAAGGGAACGGCAGGTTTTTAATGTATCAAATAGGAAGAATTTACGTAAATGGGAGGCAAGGAGATATTGACCAGAATTTATTTAATTGGTAAAATAATACTGAAGAACCACAGTCTAGTAAATGACTGAATATTACAAGAAAAAAATATAATATGTAAAAAAATATAATAGTAATAATATGATGCTGTGTGCAGAATATTCTGGTGATGATTTTAGTGTGCGTTTAGCGACACTTAAAGTTGTGGAGGCCTAGGGGGTCATCCAAAAGTGGGTTTTATTCCCGTTGTTGTGGGCACAGAAGGATGTGCGGATGTTTGAAGGAGCCTGTGGGCTATATTTGTAAAAGAACCAAATATATTTTTTTTCTGGATCAACTCAAAATTCAAATGGAATGCCTAAATAAATAGTTGAAGAACTTGAATTTATATTTGTTGAACCTGACCGAGGAGAAAAAAAAATGAGATGAAAAGTGCAAAATGAATTAAAATAAATAATTAATGATTTTTATTTTGAATAACAATAATAATAACATTGCAAATGAGCAAATAAAATATTCATCATGTGAGAGTTTGAGAAAACTTGTTATAAATAAAGTGAAAGGAAAGTTTGAAATTAATTAATTAATAATATTTTTTTTTATTAAAAGAATTTGTGAGATTATACGAAAAGTTCGGTGATAGAAAATTTTGTTAACATAAAAATTTGGTGAAGAGTTAGATGATTTAATCCGCTGATGGTGGATAGAAATAACAACATTGTTTACAACAATTTTTGTGTAATGTTAATAACATATGAGAATAATTTAAAATCGTTTATGACATTTAAACAAATGAAAGTGATAAAAGAAGAAAGTTGAATTTTCAAAATATTATGAAAGTTTTTGAACAAATGTTGGGTTTTTGAATTTGAAAATCTTTATGAACAATTACTAACATTCGACTTTATGTCAGTCGAGTATTGATATTGTTACTAAACAACGAATCGGTGACATGATAATTTTCCAAATAAGTTTCATTTCGGAATAACACCGAATGAATCAAGTGACTATTTATTTTGAGAAATGTTTGCTACGAATATTTGATGAAATCAAATTGCAATCTTTGTAAAGTGAACTACGAACGTGTAAATAGTAGGGATCACTCAGAACTCTTTATTGAACAGTGATTACCGAGTGTAAATATATATATATATATATTTTTTTTTGGCTATCAGAATGGACTATTAATTTTTCTGATTATCACATCTACGACAATTCTAATAATATTATAGGGACCGTTGATTTCTTATGTGTGATGTGTTTTTATCTTTGTTGAGGGTTTTTACCAGTTGAATCATATATTTTATTTATAAATAAATTGAGAATTCTAAGGAATGTGCTAGTTCGAAAATAATTTCTCACCTTACCTTACTTGTGAATTACCGAGATCAGGGATGCCAGATTAGACCCAAGTATTCACCTAGATAGACCCTGAGATATATTTTCTCGTGCTGATCTGATTTCGGTATTTTACAAAATGTAGTCGTTGGATCTTGGTCCAAACGGGCACAGTACGTCACGTTATTGTTATTATTATTATTATTATTATTATTATTATTATTATTATTATTATTATTATTATTATTATTATTATTATTATTATTATTATTATTATCATTGTTATAGAGTCAAACATTGAACTGGCACCGTGTCCTCATTAAAGAAGAAAATAATTTGTAAATTTTATTCAGTTTTCGAATGAGGGATGAATCCCTCACATACTTCTTGTTCTTCCTCTGTTTCTTATTGTCATTTTATCTCTCCTGCTCCTTCATTGTCTCCTCCTTCCTCCTCACCTCTGCATTCTCTTTTCTTCTTCAGTTTCTCCTTCTGGTATTGAAGAAGAGAAACTAAAGGCAGTAAATCTATTTCACTAAGGCTGTGTTTCATGTGGTGCGCCTCAAAGGTTAACTCATACTGTAAACCTCGTTTCATCTTAGAATTCTGCTGTACCAAAGTAATTGGCCACCTTTCTAATGGTTACATTATTAAACTACAATTGTGAGAAACTTCCATTACACTGCGTGATTATATCAGCATGCCACTTGCCTTCGTCTTTGAGAGCAACGCGCAGCTCACATTTCCAAGCTCTTAAACGATCTCATTATTCCACAGCCGATCATATACAGAGTTCCTAGAATATATGTGCTGCAACTTATCTCAATCTTGCTCTTCACAACATAGAGGAAGCTGCTCATTATCCATCGTATTAGTAAAGTTAATATTCACTTGTTTATTAGTTTATTTATTCATTTATGTTCGACGATGTCGAAATGTAAACATTATGTGTCGGAAAACTGCACCATAATGAGGCTCATTATAACACTATTTTTCATTATGAAACAGTTTCTCCCACCAATCAGAGCTCAAGAAACAGTTGTGTGGCCAATTAGATAAGGGTACCTTCGCGCATGCGCTCAAAATCCAACATATTTCTGTGTTGTCAAGCAAAGTGAATGGTCTCTGCTTCCGGAGTGCCTTGACCACGCCTGCGCTCTGTTCAGTCACCAAAGCCACCTTGTTCACTAATAACTGAATTAACTGAATCCCACAGATATTTATGAATATTTATGTTAAAACATATAATAAAGTTATAATTATCGTCGAACATAAACAGTCGTATGCAACTCGCCTATAATGGTAATTAAGACACTCGTATGGAAATTATAAAACTCGCATACGCCCGTTTTATAAATATACTCGTGTCTTAATTATTGCCATTATAGGCTCGTTGCATAATGTACTATTATGTATTAATTTATGTACATTTATTCATTTGACTTACTTTCTTTCCTTCTTTCTTTCTTTCTTTCTTTCTTTCTGCCCTTCTTTCTATCCTTCTTACTGTCTTTCTTTCTTTCTTTCTTACCTTTCTTTCTTTCTTTCTTTCTTTCCTTCTTTCCCTCTTACTTTCTTTTGTTCTTTCTCTCTTACTTTCTTTCTTTCTTTCTTTCTTTCTTTCTTTCTTTCCTTCCTTCTTTCTTTCCTTCTTACTTTCCTTCTTACTTTCTTTCCTTCTTTCTTTCTTTCCTTCTTACTTTCTTTCCTTCTTTGTATCTTTCTTTCCTTCCTTCTTACTTTCTTTCCTTCTTTCTTTCTTTCCTTCTTACTTTCTTTCCTTCTTTGTATCTTTCTATCTTTCCATCTTTATTTCTTTCCTTTCTTCTTTCTTTCTTACTTTCTTTCCTTCTTTCTTACTTTGTTTGTTTGTTTCTTTCTTTCTTTCTTTCCTTCTTCCTTTCCTTCTTTCCTTCTTACTTTCTTTCCTTCTTTCTTACTTTGTTTGTTTCTTTCTTTCCTTCTTTCTTTCTTTCTTTCTTCCTTTCCATCTTTATTTCTTTCTTTTCTTCTTTCTTTCTTTCTTACTTTCTTTCCTTCTTTCTTACTTTGTTTGTTTGTTTCTTTCTTTCCTTCTTTCTTTCCTTCATTCCTTCTTACTTTCTTTCCTTCTTTCTTACTTTGTTTGTTTCTTTCTTTCCTTCTTTCTTTCTTTCTTTCCGTCTTAGTTTCTCTCCTCCTTCCTTTCTTTCTATCTTTGTTTCCTTCTTCCGTTCTTTCTTTCTTTCTTTCTTTCTTTCTTTATTTCTTTCCTTCTTACTTTCTTTCTTTCTTTCTTTCTTTCTTTCTTTCCTTCTTACTTTCTTTCTTTCTTACTTTCTTTCTTACTTTCTTTCCTTCATTATTTCTTACTTACGTTCTTTCTTTCTTTCTTTCTTTCTTTCTTTCTTTCCTTCTTTCCTT
The DNA here is from genome assembly GCA_946902985.2 of Meconema thalassinum. Lineage (NCBI taxonomy): Eukaryota > Metazoa > Arthropoda > Insecta > Orthoptera > Tettigoniidae > Meconema > Meconema thalassinum. The sequence continues at coordinate 510,425,262 of OX336393.1, read as the reverse complement.
CTTTCTTTCTTTCTTTCTTTCTTTCTTTCTTTCCTTCTTTCTTTCTTTCTTTTTATCTTTCATTATTTCTTTTTGTTTGATTCTTTCTTTCTTTATTTTTTATTTATGTATTTCGTTATATTTATTTCTTTCTCTTCCTTCCTTTCTTTTTTCCTTCCTTTATTCTTATTGTTGTTACTGTATAAGAGGTTTAACAGTTTGGTTTTCCGCTCCTAGTCATAATAGTTATAAGAATGAAACCCACTACTACTACTAACCCTCTACTAAAATAGGAAAAGAAGGATCTTTGGACTTGGAAGGAAATGTCAGGGGAAGTTGGCGAGAAACACAAATGTAGGTTCCTCACTTGTCAGTAAAATAAAGCTAAGCAAGTGTTGTCTCATGTAGACCTATCTCTTGGGATTACCAATCCACAAACTTGTCATCCGTGAGGATTTGAGGGCGTTGCCCTTTTAGTCCCCTCTGTGGACTGACTAGGATACTGTGAGTGTATATGGAACGCTTCTATTTATTGTTTATGTGTTCTGTTTGGGATATGATATCATCCCCGATTACTTGGGTGTGTTTAAAAATATGTGTGATAACTTGCGTTATTGTGAACCTGTACAAATGTGTCTATTTGTTATTGTACGTGTATCTTACCATTGCCCAGAGTAAAGGTGAGAAACTACGGCAACCCAATTCTTGGCTGGCATACGCGAGGATCGAGCCCAATCCTTCTCAGCTCAGCCTCTCGAAGTCAGTACATTAACCACCTACAATCAGGACGAGTTATATTGCCAGTTCGTTAGTTTTTGTTGTTTTAAGAAGCGGAACAGCGAGGTGATCCGCCCCAATTTATATTGTCAAGGATGCTAATTGTTGCTCCAGCCACATTTCACCGAATTTTCTTTAGAAGTGTTAGTATTTCTGAAACCAAACAGTAATATTCCTTTATCTCCTTGACCTTAGGTGATTGATATTTTCCTTTTACATAAAAAATAATAATTGAAATGTAAGGAATAAAATATAATAAAAATCGATTTAAAAATAAATATGCTTATAAAATTAATACAAATACAAAAACAAACATGAACATTCAAATGCAGGCTAATTAAAAATAGCAATAATATTAATAATAATCATAAAATTAGGCTAACATAATTAATTACATTTCAATAAATAACAAGACGAACTAAAGAGCCTACTTTTCTTAAAATTTAAAATTCATGCCATTGATTAATCGATATGGATCTATCTAGAATAATGACAAAATTAAGTTGGTAATATAGAAATTTCTAATTAGTTCGAAATACTGTATACCTGGCATAATGTAGCCTAATAGAGAACTACAGTTGGCAGCCCTGGTGACTGAATATATTCTTGTTTCCATCTCTTAAGGTACAGAATACAAAATTTGGTTGAAGTCCAATGGATAGCATGGACGTTACATGCAGTTAAACATTGGATCTAACAGCGCGCTTAAAATCATGTTGGCAACAATGACATACATGTATTGGTCAGAAATAATCTGCAATAATATGATCTCTTGTTGTGTTAATTTTGAATGAAATCCATTTGTTAGTATAGAAGTTACAGGCATTTTAAAATTGGACCTATCAGCAGGCTTAGCATCATGTTGGCAGCACTGACGTATTTTAATTACTCCAAATTAATCTAGAATGTCAGGTACTATACGTGTGCAAATTTTAGAGCTATTGGCTTGTATATTTTGTGATATATTGGTATTAGGGAAACAAAACCGGGTGAGTTAGCCGTGGTGGTTACGGCATGACTGATGGCAGTCGCTCACATCCGGGAGGCGAGGAGGTTCGAATCCCCCCGCCGGCAACCTTGAAGATGGTCTTCTGTGGTTTCCCATCTTCCTTCCAGGCAAATGCCAGGGTTGGTCCCTAACTATAGGCCACAGCCGCTACCTTCCAACTCCTCGTCCTTACATTCCAACTTCCCTCCTTCCCTCCCCAACGGTACTTGTAGCTCACCCATTGGGTGTCCGTCTCGAAGCAGCTTCAAAACTGGCGAGCCGAACATGTCCTCGGACACTCCTGGCACTAAAAGCCGTACGCTAAAAAAATAAAAAATATATATAAAAAAAGGGAAACAAAAATAGAGACACCATTTTTTAACAGTTGGCAACACTGGTTGCTCTTAAGAATACGAATAGTCGTATCTGTTATGGTGCACATAGCACATACAAATTTTGGTTGAAATCCAAATGATAGTATAGAAGCTACATGTATTTAAAGTTGGACCTCTCAGCAGGCTTAGAATCATGTTGGTAGCACTGACGTATATAACGTACTCCAATTTAATACAGAATGGCAGGTACTATACGTGTGCATAGTTTAAAGTTGTCGGCTTGCATACTTTCTGATATATTGGTATTTGGAAAAAATAAATTGAGAGCATTTATTAACAGTTGGCAGCCCTGGTGGATCTTAGGAATACGCTCAGTTATATCTGTTTATGAACACATAGCACATACGAAATTTGGTTGAATTCCAATTGATAGTGTAGAAGTTATATGCATTTAAATATTGGATCTATCAGCAGGCTTATAATCATTTTGGCAACACTGCCATGTATGGCCTCCTGGAAATTAAACTGCAATATTATTATCTATACGTGTGCCAATTTTCAAATAGCTCCCAATTATACCTTCCGAGATATCCAACATAGAGCTCAAATTTCAATTGCGATTTTTCAGCAGTTGGAAGCACTGACATCATTTTAAAATATGGCCGAGAGATATTCAGGTATAGATCTTTACTCCTACCAAATTTTGTTTCGATTGCTGCAGCCGTTTAGGAGTTGATAGGGGGACACACACACACAGCCAGACAGACAGAAGGACAGACAGACATACAGAAGGACAGACAGACAGACAGACACACATTTGCCCGATCTCATAAGTCTACTTTTTCCTCATTTTTGCAAAATGTGAAAAGTAGGCTAAAAATAAATTACCGTATCCTCAATTATATACTGCCCTTCAAAGGGTCTTGAGACGAATTGAGCCCCGAATTGAAGCAGGAACTTCAGGGATGATACAAGATAACTCAAGCCACTCCAAAAGAAGTAGCCTCATTTTGCTGACTAGCATTGATATAAATCAAAGAGTTGTTTCAACAAAAGGAATTCCAAAAAGCCAAAGAGACAAAAGTTCAAGGAAGGAAGCTTAAACTTATGATAATAAGCCACAGACCCCGTGGGATATTCGTGCGCGTTTAATCGTGTGCCAGCATGCCCGGTTTTATGTGTTTTTCAACACTCTCGCCAGGCAACTCCTTAGATAGTATCTTATTTCAAGTCCCGAGTCACCAACCTCATCCCTGTCCCTAATACAGCTATACACACTATTATATTCATCATATAAATACAGGCCATCAGACGGATTGCCGCGGTGGCTGAGTGGTTATCGTGTCGGTCTACCAAACCCTAGTCTTCAGGTCCGCTCTAGGCCGTGATGAGTGATTTTCGAAAGGGACAAAATCACTGCATGCATGTCATACGTTGTTGGCACGTTCAAGAACCCATTCGAATTCAGTAGGCCATGTTCATAATAGAAAAATTTATCATTTAAGAGCGTTAAAATCCCTCAGTATGCCTTTTTCAGAGGGTATGTAAAGCCGACGGTCCCATGTCATAGATTTATGGCATGAAAAAGAACCTTCCACTTACTACACTTGTGTGCAGCCAAAATTTGTACGTTTGAATTGATTACGCTCTATTAGTTCCAACGTTCGCCACCAGGTGCTGACTGCAATGCCATCTAGTAGTCAACAGATAACACACACTAATAGAGTCATCACAATTAACACCGGCTATCAGACAGATTCTACACACACCCAAAGTACACGGGGATACATGACCGCGTTGTCGCAGCCCCTAAACTAAGGAACCAGAATTAATCTCGGGATTTTCCGCCAGCACAAAAGAGTTCCTCATTTCTCTACTAGAAAGCGCTATAGTGGAACGGAGCTTAGCTGTCTAACCACCTTGACTTTCATAGTATTCCAAGGAACGAAAAAATTCTACTTACAAGCTGCCGTCTGGGCGTCAAATAATAAAGCTTGCACGCGGTATCCGAGGCCATACGATATTGTTATAGGTCATCAGACATGTTCAACACACACCCAAGCACATTACGCTGATGACCGAAATGTTTCAAACCCTTAAAATGATTTACTAACAGTAACAGCAACATCAACCACGGGGCGTCTTTGTATGTGGATTCCTAACCCTGGACATGATATTTCACGTTGAAAATTCCACTTGCATTAACCGATGATCGAACCCTGTCTGCCTGAGTGGGGCTCAAGCAGTTTGAGAAATGAGTACATCTTTATATGAGCAATGTATACACAAACTGCTCAACCGACCATGAGTATTAGACTAAGCACGGTGATGGAGTGCCACAAAGACATTGCAGTTGGATCTCTTCAAAGAGCAAGCTCTCAAAGAGCAACATGTTCATAAATAGAAAGACGGTGGAGGTGCAGGAATTGAACGAAAGAAGACAATATAATGAAGCTAGTAAGAAGGAGGAAAGAAGAGAAACATAGACTGAGTCTAGTTAGGTAACTCAAGAAAAATACAGAAACAAGCCATGGGAACTTTATATCGGTTCGCTGGCAGAAAACAACTCCCGTAACTAAATAAAAGGATCATGAAACCGTAGTTTCTAAAAGAAGATTCAAATGCACTCTGCGGAAACCGAATGACAGTGCGCTGGTGGTATTTTATAAATTACGAGACTATGGACTTACGAGAATTGAGGATAGCGTAATGTGCATTGATCGTTGAAGTCATAAAAGTCTTCAAATATTTGAACAGACAATTTATATCGTACGGTGCTCGCCAGCACAAGCTTCCCTGACATCCACTCATCAATTCTGTTTCACGACGGAATAATGGTGTTTATGTTCGACCCTGACTATTATATGTCAGAAAACTGTACTATAATGAGGCACATTATAACACAATTTTTCATTATGAAACAGTTTCTCCCATCAATCAGAGCTCAAGAAACAGTTGTTTGACCAATTAGATAACGATAGCATCGCACCTGCGATGAGTTCCGCGGACTTCTAATTTAAATTTCACTGCGTGGCCTAGTGTCATAGTAGGGTAATCGAGGAGGCCATGGTCAAGTACAAGGTATTCTGTGCTTCCCATGCGCTCTGTTCAGTACATAAAACTGGCGAAATCTCGACAGATATTTATGAATATTTATGTTCGAACATAAAATAGTTATAATAATTATCGTCGAAAATAAACAGTCGTATGCAACTCGCCTTAATTATTGCCATCATAGGCTCGTTGCATAATGTACTATTTCATTACATGTTAGACTAGTTTAGTGAAAAGGTATTTTAATCTGCATTCCTATTTTATGAGTAACACGAAGGATGCTAATTAGACTCGACGTAAATGTATCTTATCTGCATGAGTCATGCAAGCAGTTGCAGCATGCCTGGTGAGTGGTGAATCCTGAGCTATTTCAGCATTTCTGAGGGGGATCGATTGATTGATTGATTGATTTTATTTCCACGGCTACACTTAAGGATAAAAATAATAATAATAATAAAATCGTATGGCCTCGCAGCCGGGTGCAAGCTTTGTAATTTGACACCCTGAGGGTAGCTTGCATGTCGAATTTCGTTGTTCCTTGAATCACTATGGAAGTCAAGAAGGTTAGATATGTAAGCTCCTTGAACACTATAGCGCTCTCTAGTAGAGAAATGAGGAACTTTGTGTTGGCGGAAACTCCCGAGATTAATTTTGCCATTATGAACACGGCCTACTGAATTCAAATGGGTTCTTTGACATGCCAACATCGTATGACATGCGTGTCGTATTTTTGCCGCCTTTCAAAAATCACTTACCACGGCCAGGAGCGAACCTACAATCTTGGGGGTTAGTAGACCGACATGCTATCCACTCACCCACCGTGACAAGCTACTTAGAGATTAAGAGCTCCTTTACAGTAGCGCCCTACATGCAATATGATTATTGGGCTTATAAAAATAAAACATTTCACTTACATTCACAATATAAATAATAATAGTATAACAATTATAGTAACAAAAGTACAGTAATAATGCAACAACAATAGTAATAATAATAATGTATACAAGTGGGAAGTGTTGTCAGAGAGAGCAGCACCTACAGCCCGAAGACCAAAGTGGACCGAAGAAAGGAAGAGGGCATTTAGTGCACGAATGAAAGATTACTGGAAACACAGGATGAACAAGTAGTCATGATTGCATCGCGTGGTCTAATAGGCCTGTAACGTGTGAAATGAATAATAATAATAATAATAATAATAACTGTTACGTGCAATGCCCGTACCAACGTTTTTAAATATGTATCTCCCCTATATGTGACTTCCCGACCTTTGAAACGACCGCCTGATGGCTTGGTTCCGATTATGAACACGAGATGGTAGCATCTATCGACGTCTCTAGCCGTGGTTCCTTGTTCACCGCTAGAGTGTGTTTGTGGTGCCTTCTAAACTCGTCCTAATCGAGTCATATTTGTAGGCTATTATATTCTACGTCATGGAACAAAAGACTGTATATACATGATACCGCCAAATTAATTACTTAATAATCACATTGTTACTTGAGGTGTCATACTGTGATTGGACAATTACATTAACATGAATGCAGTGCGGTATTTGACTGTGTATTCTCCACCATGTTGTGATCGGATTGTCTGTCGAAAGAAGATAACAAGTCGGCTGCTGGTCAAAGTGTATCTCTCCGTGTGCTGGGGGCCGTGGCCCCTAGCCGCTACGAAATGTGGAAAAATTCTAAAAGGAATTGCATGAGCTCTTAAGGCTGTATTTCGCCTTTTCGCATTGAAGATTGAGAATGAAAGTGATATATTATCGCAACTTGTTGCAAACGAGTGCTTGTCATCTAAACGACGCATGTGCCGGGTTAGCCATTTTTGAGACACATTTAGTGCCGTATAATATTTTTAAAATTCTGTGTTAATTATTTTATTTTTATTGTGTCTCCTCAGAGAAGTTATAAGGTACGTAATTATTTAATTAGTTTATATATTTTGTTATGGAGCTCCGATATTGGCCTTATATTAATGTTTTAATTCTGTATTTTGTTTCACCAGGTAGGCCTATTTTTTTCTCTTTTACTAATGTTACCAGTTATGTAAATTTTATTGTTTTCTTCGTACCTTTTGGAGACACACTTCTAGTTTATTTTACCTTGTAAAATTTTTATTTATTTAGATATTGGTAATCCTTGGGATAGCCCTATTTTTTATTTATTTTACGATCCGTTGCAGTCTAAAAAGCCTCGTGTCAATAGTGTAAGGCGTTATTCTTTCCTCCCCTTCCTTTATCTCTGGTGATTTTAAATTAATTTTATGCTAATTGTTTGCCGTAATTCGATTTGACATGCGGTCGTCTGTTCTGGTGGCCATGTTTGTTTTTGTTTGGCCCGAGTACAATCTGGTCTTGGGAGTGCAGTCTCTAGGCGTCGAGTGGGAAACTCAAACGTGTTGTGGTGTTAGCTTAATTTGTTTTTTGTTAACCTTGTAGGTTTAACTTTGTGTTTTTGGTGAATGTTCCTGTGTTTTTTTCTCCGTCACGATTGTTGTGGATTTCTTAATTGATCATATTTTATTTTATTAATTTAATTTCAAATTTTTCGTTTTGCATCGTAACCTTGACCTCTGCATGTCGGATCGGTATTGCGTTCTAGTAAATTATCAAGCCCTTTCTCATTTAATAATGCCTGTCTACTGATTTTCTTCCTTTGGGCTTAATTTTTTTTAAATTTAATGTTTTCTTTTTGGTTCAGCAAACTGCATGTAAAACCTTATCTAGTTTTCTAAGGTAATTGACTTGTTTTGGCCTTAAGCCATGTGCTTTACCAGAGAGGTTTTTTTGGTGGCTGAAGGAGTTATATTAAATTATATTTTCTTGCATCCTTCTGATAATTAAATTTTATTTTCAATTTTTAAGCAACTGTTGTGGCATTATTTCGTCGGCAGCAATTCTATTAGTTATCGGAGGGTGTCTGTAGAACAGCCTGTGCCTTCCCCTCTTCTCCATCTTCCTTCCACCCCTGTTGGGGCATGTCTTCTGGAGGTGATTTTTGCTGTGGAAGCGAGGCGGACCTCTGAAGACAGGTAAGTAGGCCCATCCACCCTGGCCATATCCCGTGACATTTTGGTAGCAGAGCGTGGTTGTGTTCGCTTCTGCAGCCATCCCCTCCTCCTTTCCCGCAGGCTCGTTTTATGGACCCTTCTGGTGCTGATGGAACGGTTGTTGATGGGATCTGTCATGTCAGTGCACTCGATGTTGTTTAATGCTAATCCTTGTCGTTTGTTTGATTTCATGTTTGCCTCTGAGTATCCATGTGGTGATATGTAAGTGACCTGTTCCAAGCGAGGTGTCTGTGCTGGTTTTTATCCTGTTTGTGATGCAACATTCCCGGTGAATATTGAAGCTTGGTAAGTGACTGGCATGTGTTCTTGGCATGGGAAATGTGGATTTGTTAGTATTCTGATAGCCTACATGCTACGAGTGAAGGCATCGTGGAGCACTGTCTGAAGCTGTTCGCCATGTGGTTTGTAGCATTTTTTGTAATTTAGCTTCCTGTTCTGGAGCCAAGCTGTCGATGACTTCCGCAGTCCTGAGCAACGTTGTGCATGGTTTTTATTTGTCGAAATTTCAGGTATTGAGGCAGTGTCGGTGCTTAAGAAGACTGTTGTGTCCCTGTATGCTTCTTTTGCATGGAATTCTGTTATGAAATGCTGTCCTTGTGATATATTCATTATGGAACTGTCACGTCTATTGGTGTTATGGAGAAGTCTAGTCCGATTAAAAGGGCCAAACTATGGAAATCTGCCCTCCCTATGTCCCAAATGTAGTGCCAAAAGGTACATTGAACGTGCATGTCACTATTATTTGGCTAGAAATTCTTCCCAAACTCATTCAAGTTAAGTGTTTGTTTTGTGATGTTTTTATCGCAGTGTGCGATTTGTAATTTTTTGTTCACACACTTACTTTATGCAGCAATCGTTCTGGGATAAGTGTGTATGATGTGCAAATCGTGTCTGGATGTATGTGTTAACGTTAGATTTTGATTTAGATTTGTAGGGTGGGGTAATTCAGGCGTTGTTGTGTTTGCAAAAGTAAGTCTAGGACCATATTTTTATTAGTTGCTTTCCTTGTAAATTTGAACTAAGCATAATATGTAGGTCTGTTTGACGTGGAGATATCTACTGTCTGGGGTTAGCTAGGTTAGAAGTATGGGATTCTTTCTTGGTTTGATCCCTGGGCAGGTTGTATATAGGACTTGCACGATCCGAAGAGCATCAGGTATGGGACTGATCTGTTCGATGGCATGCAAGTATGAGTCATGTAACGTAATTGTAAGGATATTGTGTTTTTAATTGTATTTGTTTATGTCATGATATCTCTACGACTACATAACTTGCATATTTTGTGGGTGGTAAAAATTATGTATCGCTGTTATTGGAGTATCTTGTGCGATGAATATGTTGTTGTGAATATGAGGTCTCAGTTCGTGAACAGCCATAATGTAATGTGCTTTCGGGTTAGTTAAATAATATAGGATCGTCTAAATTTACTGGGGTTACATTTCTGTTGGACATTGTGGTCATCAGCTTCTGTAAGTCAGCTTGTTTTGCGGTTGTAAGCCAGTAATCTGTTGTTGCTGGAAATCAGGGTCATCAGTTGCCTCATGCTAACCGTAAATGACATAGGCCTACTGTTTAGTTCATGCTATGGCAATCACGGTCATCAGCCACTGTAATTTGAGTAAAATTTTCTGCTTTTGACTGGTAATTCTAATTTTTTCCTGCTTAAATCGTTAGGAATGGTGCGTTAGTGTTCCCTGTTTGCCTCGTCTTTTGACAAGAGCGGCTTGTTTCTCATCTAACCGTATTTTCGGGCCATGTTAGGCAACCTTTGGTTGTACGTGTTCGTGTCTTAAACCTGAACGAGGAAACCTCATTGTACCTCGTGTACTGTTGAACTTAGTTCTTTTTTTGTTGGATTTTTCTCACCCAGGCGGATTTCGGCTGTATAGTCATCTGGTGTCGAACCTCAATTTCGTTCCTTGTGTTAGTGTATTGGTGTTTGGTTTTCTGCGCTGCCATTTCCTCTTCGTTTTTGTCGTTACTGTAACTGCGTTTGTATTCCTCATTGTCCCCATGCCAAGTAATGCGTGCGATCACGAACCAACAAATGTAGAGGCATTCCTGACTCCCGTTACTCTTCTTATTCGAAACCCTAAGGCCAAAAAAATTTCCAGAGTGCATCTGTCGCACATAAAACGAGGTGGAGAGAATTGTAATGAGGAAATGATACCATAAATTTTGTAAACTGATTTTTGTATAATGTAGAGTATCCCTAACCTTCATTGAAGCCTTCAGGCATCTGTTCCTTCTGGAATTTTAATTTGGTTTTAAAAACTCTACTGGGATACAACTTGTAACTGTTGGGTAATTCCCATTTTAGGGTAAATTGTAAAATTGAAACTAATTTTGATGTTTCCTTAGAAGATGCTAGCATGTAAGTTGGACTCGGTGGGAGACCTAACTCGTGGTGATATTATATACCTGTTTCCTTGGGAATTTGAGTGGTCATTCCTCTACCGTAGTTCTTGCTAAATGTATAGTCGTTCAACTCGCATATTATTGAAATGTACTACTAGGCTGTAAAAAGGTAACCTTGTTATTTAATTAACTATTGTGAGCACGGATCTAGGGCATGGTCAGGATTTTCCTTCTTCATTTAAATTCAACTTTGTTTCTCGTTTATAGAATGTAGTAAGAAATAGTAATTTCTGTAAACTTTTTTTGAAATAAGATTAACTTCTGTTTTGTAAATGGCTGCCCACGCGTCGAATGATATCTGGCACGTTGCTTCCACCTACTTCGTCTAAAGCTAACAACATTGGACTTTTTGAAAATTTACCTAAGGTGTCTCGGACTATGAAAGCACAGCAGGTGCTGGTGTTCTGCGTTTCTGAAGACTTATGGACACAGTGAAGCTGTTAACTAGATGGTTTGCGAGTTGATCAATTATCCCTTCACTGATAATCTGACCCTGCACTCTTCCTAATTAAAACGATGCAGTTCCGTCCATCAATTGAAGTTAACTGGTGAACATTATCTTCTGGAAACATGCTTGGTGAATCGACTAGTTATGGAGTACTGCCTATGCCTAGGAATATTCGTGAAGGGTGTTCACGCTTAAGGGAGGGAGACTGTTACGTACAATGCCCGTACCAACGTTTTTAAATATGTATCTCCCCTATATGAGAATTCCCGACCTTTGAAACGACCGCCTGATGTCTTGGTTCCGATTATGAACACGAGATGGTAGCATCTATCGACGTCTCTAGCCGTGGTTCCTTGTTCACCGCTAGAGTGTGTTTGTGGTGCCTTCTAAACTCGTCCTAATCGAGTCATATTTGAAGGCTATTATATTCTACGTCATGGAACAAAAGACTGTATATACATGATATCGCCAAATTAATTACTTAATAATCACATTGTTACTTCAGGTGTCATGCTGTGATTGGACAATTACATTAACATGAATGCAGTGCGGTATTTGACTGTGTATTCTCCACCATGTTGTGATCGGATTGTCTGTCGAAAGAAGATAACAAGCCGGCTGCTGGTCAAAGTGTATCTCTCCGTGTGCTGGGGGCCGTGGCCCCTAGCCGCTACGAAATGTGGAAAAATGCTAAAAGGAATTGCATGAGCTCTTAAGGCTGTATTTCGCCTTTTCGCATTGAAGATTGAGAATGAAAGTGATATATTATCGCAACTTGCTGCAAACGAGTGCTTGTCATCTAAACGACGCATGTGCCGGGTTAGCCATTTTTGAGGCACATTTAGTGCCGTATAATATTTTTAAAATTCTGTGTTAATTATTTTATTTTTATTGGGTCTCCTCAGAGAAGTTTTAAGGTACGTAATTATTTAATTAGTTTATATATTTTGTTAGCCTCCGTGGCTTAGGCGGCAGCACGTCGGCCTCTCACCGCTGGGTCCGTGGTTCAAATCCCGGTCACTCCATGTGAGATCTGTGCTGGACAAAACGGAGGCAGACAGGTTTTTCTCCGGGTACTCCGGTTTTCCCTGTCAAAATGTCATTCCAGCAACACTCTTCACCATCATTTCATTTCATCTGTCATTCATTTAATCATTTCCCCAGAGGAGTGCGTCAGGCCTCGGCAGCCGGCACAGTTCATATCCTCGCCGCTAGATGGGGGCTTCATTCATTCCATTCCTGACCCGGTCGGAGACTGGAAGCAGGCTGTGGATTTTCATTTTTTCATATATTTTGTTATGGAGCTCCGATATTGGCCATATATTAAGGTTTTAATTCTGTATTTTGTTTCACCTTGTAGGGCTAATTTTTTCTCTTTTACTAATGTTACCAGTTATGTAAATTTTATTGTTTTCTTCGTACCTTTTGGAGACACGCTTCTAGTTTATTTTACGTTGTAAATTTTTTATTTATTTAGTTATTGGTAATCCTTGGGATAACCCTATTTTTTATTTATTTTACGATCCGTTGCAGTCTAAAAAGCCTCGTGTCAATAGTGTAATGCGTTATTCTTTCCTCCCCTTCCTTTATCTCTGGTGATTTTAAATTAATTTTATGCTAATTGTTTGCCGTAATTCGATTTGACATGCGGTCGTCTGTTTTGGTGGCCATGTTTGTTTTTGTTTGGCCCGAGTGCATTCTGGTCTTGGGAGTGCAGTCTCTAGGCGTCGAGCGGGAAACTCAAACGTGTTGTGGTGTTAGCTTAATTTGTTTTTTGTTAACCTTGTAGGTTTAACTTTGTGTTTTTGGTGAATGTTCCTGTGTTTTTTTCTCCGTCACGATTGATGTGGATTTCTTATTTGATCATATTTTATTTTATTAATTTAATTTTAAATTTTTGCTGTGGAAGCGAGGTGGACCCCTGAAGACAGGTAAGTAAGCCCATCCACGCTGGCTATCCCGGTGTCACATTTTGGTAGATATTTAAAAACGTTGGTACGGGCATTGCACGTAACAGTCTCCCTCCCTTAAGCGTGAACACCGTTCACGAATATGCCTAGGCATAGGCAGTACTCCATAACTAGTCGATTCACCAAGCATGTTTCCAGAAGATAATGTTCACCAGTTAACTCCAATTGATGGACGAAACCGGTGTCATTTTGGTAGCAGATCGCGCTCGTGTTCGCTTCTGCAGCCATAAATCACCTCCAGATGACATGCCCCAACAGAAGAACACCAAAAGGGGTGGAAGGAAGATGGAGAAGAGGGGAAGGCACAGGCTGTTCTACAGACACCCTCCGATAACTAATAGAATTGCTGCCGACGAAATAATGCCACAACAGTTGCTTAAAAATTTAAAATAAAATTTAATTATCAGAAGGATGCAAGAAAATATAATTTAATATAACTCCTTCAGCCACCAAAAAACCTCTCTGGTAAAGCACAGGGCTTAAGGCCAAAACAAGTCAACTACCTTAGAAAACTAGATAAGGTTTACATGCAGTTTGCTGAACCAAAAAGAAAACATTAAATTAAAAAAAAATTAAGCCCAAAGGAAGAAAATCAGTAGACAGGCATTATTAAATGAGAAAGGGCTTGATAATATACTAGAACGCACTACCGACCCGACACGCAGAGATCCAGGCCACGACGCAAAACGAAAATTTTTAAATTAAATTAATAAAATAAAATATGATCATTTAAGAAATCCACAACATTCGTGACGGAGAAAAACACAGGAACATTCACCAAAACACAAGGTTAAACCAACAAGGTTAACAAAAAACAAATTAAGCAAACACCACAACACGTTTGAGTTTCCCGGTCGACGCCTAGAGAATGCACTCTCAAGACCAGAATGCACTCGGGCCAAACAAAAAACAAACACGGCCACCAAAACAGACGACCGCATGTCAAATCGAATTACGGCAAACAATTAGCATAAAATTAATTTAAAATCACCAGAGAGAACAAAAGAGAGAAAAGAATTACGCCTTAACACAATTGACATGAGGCTTTTTAGACTGCAACGGATCGTAATATAAATAAATAATAGGGCTATCCCAAAGACTACCAAAAACTAAATAAATAAAAAATTTACAACGTAAAACAAACTAGAAGCGTGTCCCCAAAGGTACGCAGATAACAAAAAATTTACATAACTGGCAACACTAGCAAAAGAGAAAAATTAGGCCTACCAGGTGAAACAAAATACAAATTTAAAACAATAATATAAGGCCAATATCGGAGCTCCATAACAAAATATATAAACTAATTAAATAATTACGTACCTTATAACTTCTCTGAGGAGACACAATAAAAATAAAATAATTAACACAGAATTTTAAAAATATTATACGGCACTAAATGTGCCTCAAAAATGGCTAACCCGGCACATGCGTCGTTTAGATGACAAGCACTCGTTTGCAGCAAGTTGCGATAATATATCACTTTCATTCTCAATCTTCAATGCGAAAAGGCGAAATACAGCCTTAAGAGCTCATGCAATTCCTTTTAGCATTTTTCCACATTTCGTGGTGGCTAGGGGCCAAGGCCCCCAGCACACGGAGAGATACACTTTGACCGCAGCCGGCTTGTTGTTTACTTGACGACAGACTATCAATCTCACAAGATGGCGGAGAATCACAAGTCAAAAAGAGCATTGCATTCATGTTAATTGTAAATGACCAATCACAGCATGACACATCAAGTAACAATGTGATTATTAAGTAATTAATTTGGCGGTATCATGTATATACAGTCTTTTGTTCCATGACGTAGAACACAATAGCCCTCAAATACGTCTCGATTAGGATGACACCAGAAGGCACCCCAAACACACTCTAGCGGTTGAAGAAGCAACTCCGAGTAGGGACGTCGAAGTCCGATAGATGCTACCATATCGTGTTCTTTTGCGGAACCAAGCCATCAGGCAGGCGTTTCAAAGGTCGGGAAGTCACATATATGGGAGATACATATTTAAAAACGTTGGTATGGGCATTGCACGTAACAATAACGATGGAGAATGGGGTCAGACTAGGTTGTTAGAACAAAAACCTGGCAATCGACTGTTTAGCTTTTGCAGATGATTTTGCAATTCTCTCTAATTCTCTTGGTACGGCCACACAACAAATCAATCAATTACAGGTGCAAGCAGCAAAGGCAGGTCTTCAGATTTCGTTTGTGAAAACACAGTTTATAACGAACAACAAGTCAGAACCCAGAGAACTTATGGTGAATGGAGGACAAATAGCACACGTAGAGAAATTCAAATACCTGGGTGAATGGATTGAGTCCAGCATTCGTGAAAAGGAAGCTTTCGTGGCACTGATTAACAAAATGGATATGGCTTACCATTCAACCAAAGACATTTACAATACACGATCAATGTACTTCAAGGTCAAACAGAGGCACTATATCCATCAGAATGCCTGGCGATGAATAAGAAAGGTCTGGCAGAACAACTCGAAGCGAAGGAGAGGAAGATTCTGAGAAAGATCTTGGGCCCGGTCAAGGAACGAGGAGAGTATAGAAGACGGCACAACGATGAACTTTATCTACATGTGGAGAAAATAACAGACTCCATTCGCAAAAGAAGACTCTCCTTTTATGGCCATTTAACTAGAATGAACTCCGGAAGATTGTCCAATCGAATCTGTGTCTACATTGTGGGAAAGAAAACCAAAGGGATCTGGTTTACAGAGGTGGAAAAAGACCTACAAGAACTGGGGATATCACATGAGGACATCTCGGAACGTGACTCTTTGAAGAAGAAACTTGGGGAGATACAGAGTTTTCAGTCAAAACCCTTTTTGAAAACCGGCAAGAAGTGGACCGAAGAACGAAAGGAAGCTCACCGAAGAAGAATGCGCGAATACAGGGCCAATGTGAAAGAACGAGGGAAAAGGCAGTTGAAATAACGTGGTCCATAGACGACCGAAACGATTATAAAAAAAGGAAACATTATGTACAGAAGAGTGCACACAGACACAGTGTCAGCCTGTAAAACAAACACCATATACAAGACCAGATATTAACGAAGGCAGGTTGTCAGCTCTTGCCATGGTGTTATAATTGAACTAATAACAGTATTTTAACATAATGCAGTGATCAGATGTGGGAGGTATACTGCTCCAAGAAGCAGGATGAAAGACGTCTTTTGAGAGCTGCAGTGCTTGCAATGTTGACGAACTTATATAAATCGAAGGTGTTGAAGAGGCGTGAGGAGGTGCAAACAAATGATTTATTGAATTTCATGGTTCGGTGTATAGGAATCTGGAGTGGTT
Organism: Meconema thalassinum; assembly: GCA_946902985.2. NCBI lineage: Eukaryota > Metazoa > Arthropoda > Insecta > Orthoptera > Tettigoniidae > Meconema > Meconema thalassinum. The sequence goes on along the minus strand of OX336393.1, from coordinate 510,408,909 downwards.
TTTTTTTGGTGTGTATCAATTTTCTCGATTGTGAGCAGAATGCATTGGTGTAAAGGCATTACAGAGATATAACGGGGTCTTGGTATGTAATATTTTATGTGTCAGAATGGCAACTGATAGCTGCCTGCGCTCGTGGAGTTTCAGCCATTTTAGCTGCACATAGTGAGGTGTGATATGTCCATGGAGAGAGGTAGGTAATAGAGGCGCATGCTTCGTGCATTATTATTATTAGTATCACATTTTATCAATCTATTTATCGTATGGATTTTAGTGCCGGGAGTGTCCGTGGACATGTTCGGCTCACCTGAGTCTGTAGCTACTTCCAGCGGACACCCTTAATAAGGCGGATTCACACGGAGTCGTGGAGAGCACTATTGGTCGATCAGCCGGTCGTGGATACGACCTTGTGTGAACCAGTGGTGGTGGGAGTAAGGGTCGTGCTCGCCCTCGAAAAGGCGGGTCGTGAAATCTCCGGCTGGTTGGAGTGAGCACGGCCGCTTCAGTCGTATTCTTTCGCAGCTTCACGTTCTGCCATGATTGAACAACGAGCGAGAAACTTACGACCAGCGAAAACATTTCGTCCGTGTGAACTCAACAAGGTCGTGGGTTCTTAAGTTGAATAAGCAAGTCGTGACTCTTGCTCAAAACTAGTAGTGTTCCGGCCCGCTTCACGACTCCGTGTGAACCCGCCTTTAGGGTGACCTACAAGTTCCGTTCAATTTCAGTAGTTCCAACTTTCGCTACCAGATATCAATGATACCTAGTGGTGAACGTTGGAACTTTGATGAGCGTTCCGACGAAATCTAAGCGAACAATTTAGCTTCACACAAGTTAAGTCTGTGGAAGGATCTTTTACATGCCATAAATCTATGACATGGGACCGCCGGCTTTACTTTCCCTCCGAAGGAAAGCATACTGAAGGATTTTAACGCTCTTAAAAAATCCGACTACTTAGGCCGGGTTTGAACCCGCTATCTTGGGCACAGCAGTTCAGCATGCTGCCAAATACGTCACCGAAGCCGCTTATTATCACATTCATTTCACCACATAAGTGGGACATATCAACATATCGTCGGCTTGTTTGCAAGACGGTATGACAACATCTTTTGGGTGGCACGTTAGCCCAGTCGACAGGTAGTTTCAGATAGAGAAAGGACGGAATTTAATGAAACTTTGGTATGTTGTTGAGGGATGGTTAATTAACATTTTCTAAAGTTTTGGACCTCAAGGATCCTGTGCGAAAAGAGGAGAGGGGTAAAAACTGCAAAAGTGTCGACCTTCCTCCGGTTTTTCCTCAATGACGTTCTTCCCTTACATTCTACGGCAAAAGCATAAGAATGCTTGTTTGTAGAACGTTAAATTTCCTAGAAGCTCGGCTATTCAAGCATGTTTGTATGTCAATTCTTTACCGAGATATGACGCTTCGAAAATGATGTCATTTTTCAAAATTCGCTAAAAAATGCCCAAGAATGCAGCTTTCCACCTTATTTCTTGTGTTATGCCCAAATTATGATGAAATGTTGTTGTAATTGTGGTTCCTGGTTACAATTACCAACTTTGGAAACCCCACCCCACTCCACCCCGCTCCCCCTTCCCCCACTCAACCACAATTCACAAAAGCTATTTTTCTTCTCTGACGAAAGGCAAACCTATTTACATCGTGTTGTTATTGCCATTAGTTACTTTTCGGATCGACCTCCCCCCCCCCCCCCTCCACTACATAATTATCCCAGGGCAGGTAAAAAAGACGTAGTCCTTTCGTGGAAATAATTAATGTAATTAATAATATTATAATCTTGGGTCCGGTAAAAGAAAATGGGGAATATAGGAGACGGCACAACCACGAACTTTACACCCATGTGGAAAAAATAACTGATATCATGAGGAAACGGAGAATTGCATTTTACTGTCATACAACAAGAATGAACCCAGCACGATTGACAAATAGAATTTTCACCTAGTTCCTCAAAAAGAAAACCAAGAGACCTCGGTTCACTAAGGTGGACAAAGATTTACAAGAAGTGGGAATTACAGGCAACGATATTTGGGAACGTGCCACCCTTAAACAAAAACTAGCAGCACACCGATGTTTCCAAGAAAAGCCAAAGCTTCCAACTGGCAAGAAGTGGACTGCAGAAAGGAAACAACAGCATCGAGAACTAATGCGAAAGTACTGGGAGGATGTTAAAGCTCGATGCAGCAAGAAGCAGTTGAAATGGCGTGGTCCTTAGATGGCCGAATCGAAAGAGGAAGAAGAAGAAGAAGAAGGTATTCACAAGGTATACATTATCTGGAATAGAGATATTAGTCTATTATTGAAAAGTACTCATATATACTGTACCCATGTGAGTAATCTCCATGGAAAATATGCTTCCGCCTCCAGCTAGCTTCAGACCTCGGCGTTGCATATTCTTGATTTGAGACTAAAAGGTATCAACTCTACAATAATAAGACACAACTCTACTCTAAAGACTTTAATTCAGTAAAATTCATGGCTTCAAACAAATAATATGAACACAATCCCAATAATCAATACTCAAACAAACAAAGTTACGCTCACAATCCACTAATTATTCACATAGTTTAACAAATTAAATCCATATCATTATTCAATCCTTTACCATTATGTGGACTTTAAACTTCACTCAAGTGCACTGATGCACATGTAATGTTTCACAACAACTGTACTGTTACACTCATGTCACCTAATGTGACTTCTTTAAATTCACAAAGTTACCTGTTTCTTACAACACATCTTAATTTACATCATGTGTACTGTCTGTGTTATATCTCTCTCTCCCACCAAATGCTTTCATGCATTAGCCAACTCATGGGTTGCACTACAATCTACTTGCAACACCACAATTACGTAAGTCTACCCCTCCACTCCCCTCTTTTTATAGTTCCACTGCATGCCATTGTGATTTCAATAAATAACTTCTGTTATCGCTGTGTCGGATAGTATCAATACGCTACCCTTGCGAGCGTAGCCTGTGGCGTCAAGTGCCCAACTTCATTAACTATGTGTCACTGTCAGTATAAAATGCAACTTCCGACCATTCGTAAGATTGCTAAAATTTTATATCATCAGGGTAATCTATGATTAGCAATGTGTTTTTAATCCACACACATTCATCACACAATATAACAATTCTTCCTTTCAATACAAGCAAGGTCTTAAATCTGTCCTCTCAAAACGCTAGCCTGCACGGTTCGTTTAGCGACCCAGCCCCTCGGAGCTGCCTGTATACAATAGAACAGAGAAGGGGTGTTCACAGCTGTAAAATGTCCCTTGTCTCCCTGATTCCTGGACTTCATCTCCCCAAGTAGTATTACGATTTTGAATACAATATTGTGGTCACAATTATCCACGTGATCCCATATGATCTAAACTGAATATTATGCAATGGTTCTGGGTGAGCTTGAATATTTAATCCTAGCCTTAGGACATTATTAACGGCCTCAACAGGTCCGTATCATACTATGAAGGCACGAGATTCATAAAACAGAAGTCTAGAGGGTAGCCGGTATCATAATAATGCTGCGGTCAGTCAACAACTGCCGTCATAAGATTCGCTCCACAAGAGCCGAATCATTCAATAACAAGTTCTCGGGCAATCAGGTATCGTGTAGAGGTTTCCAATGTTCTCCCCTCACCTACCACAGGATTCGAACCCGGAACATTTCATATCCATCATCGGAGATAGGGTACACACTAAATACGCTCCGGCATAAATTAATATCTCTGCACGCCCTAGGCTGTACAAGATTCCATACGTCGATTAGATCACCTGGCCCCTACCTGTCTATGATCTCGTCCTATTTTATAAAGAGAACTTTACTCGTTACTCTACAGCTTATACACAAGCCACAAATTCAATTCACTGTCAAGCTCCTTCATTTCCTTGCATAATTATATTCCTATTAATACAATATATTTAATATTAACTCTTTTCTCTTCCCTTAATGTAATCTACTGCTTGGCTAGATAAATAATCCAATTAGCGTAAATATTTCTTGCTTACAACATTTTTTCCTGATGTATTCAATTATACCGTTTAACATTATTATTATTATTATTACTGACATAAATTATCTTTCCGACACAACGTAACCGTTTCAAAGATCGAACATCCGTGTTTGTTACGTTAAGTTTTACATAACTGACTTGCCATTTTATTAAATAGTGGTAACGATTAATCCACTCTCTGATGTATAATAACATCTTAACTTTACTGAAATCAAACCATAAACACATGAGGGTATACCTCCTAATATTGATTCTTACTGGCATATGTTATACTTCCGAAATCACATTACATGCAGTGGCTATACTTCTATAATAACATGATTTGTGGGGTACTTACGTCGGCTTATCCAGGTGGCTCCAACCACCATATTCCAGTGTCACCTGCCATAGGCCTACTTAGTGACACATTGCCATACTGCTAATACACATCTTATATGACATCTGATTCATAAACACACGACACTTTTCCATTTTTATAATGAAGCTAATGCTTCCAAAACACATGACACATTATAACACTGGTTATATTATTAATTTAAGAGATATTTTACATAAAATCACTGCACAAACACACGTTACACTGTATATTCCTGACTGGTTGAAATTCCCTGGCGAAATAACAGAATCGCAGGTGCGGACGGCCCTTTCTTCGGTCCTACTCCCTCCTGATTGAACATCTCGATCATCTGCTCACGGATTCACCAACAGTCTATCGATTATCCCTTGATAACCTTCCTAATATTGCAGTGATATGCTTACATATCGTCATGAACGCTACTTATTGGTATACTCCAGCTATGTATAACCAATCACTATTTTCCACTGCGCTCAACATTGTACATTGTATTTACATAAATTATTACTTTCAACAGTTCTGCCTACTATATCACACGGCACTTAATAAACAGTATATAACAGTCTTACTGCACGACTTCTGAAACTGAAGTTCGAGCCTCCTCGCTTAACTTCGGTAATATGCATTTTGCATAATCAAGTTTGTTGATTACTGTAACCATTCTTATTTCATGACCATGCATGAATATATTATCACTGGTGCATTACACTGCACAGCTAACATGCTGACTACCAGTAAAATGTTTAAGTCTTTGTGTGCGCCTGGGCACTCCGTAACTTTCAAACACAACAACTCCCACCAACTGCAAGTTCCAACTGTCTACGACTCCAAGTTCCAACTTCAACTGTCTCGTTCCAACTGCAACTGTCTGTCTGACTGGGTCCACCCTCTTATATCCGTTTCACACGAAAAAGTAGGGCAAGAATTCCCGCGCTATATCAGCTCCTTTCTTAGGATGATTCTGGTCTTGGAATAATATCCATATTGTTCCTTTTTCTTCGCTGGTCACGAAAATGCATGTGTGTTCAAGGATCGATCGGCCAATTAATTAATATTAATTGCCTTATCCATGGCGTGGGGACGCGGCGTTGCTTGAAAATCCCCTTTTCACTGGTCACATCAGTCCGCGAACACCACTTGTCCTGTATCATTACGCACTGCATTAAATATGCCTAGATTTAGCCGTTTAATGGCTCTAAAATTAGCCTCCTGGCTAAAGATTCACCTGTGTGCAATTCTCATGTCATTGCATTGCTCCAATCACGAGTAATCAATGATTTTCCCTGGGATCTCTCCCCTCTCTTCTTAGTGCTATTCTCAAACGGGGAATAACCTGGTCATTATTCAACCCCCCGACCTCTTCCAGACGACTTAACTAGGTCAGCGAGATTGACAGGGCTCCATGGGTCTCCTCCCACAATTCTGGGGCTATTAGTAAAACGTCAAACTCTGCACTTCTGTGTTTCAAATCCCGCATAGCCTACTTCATGTAGTCCAAATAATGCTATATTCCACTCATTTTCCTGCATTATTTCACTAAATAATGTCAGTATCAACTGATATCACACCAGTGATTAAATATATAATTTCCTCTAGGGGTTCTTACAACGAAACACCCTCAACAGATCTCGGGTTCGTTCCCTGGTTGAACCTTCATTCAGAGCTCAACTTATCTCCGAGATCCACGTTCGATATCAGTCAGCATGACCCCCTCGGGTTCAATACATGTACATATCATAGTAGGTACTCATTTGTACTCATTACAGTTCCTGTTGGGTTATCTTAGCCATTGGTTCTGCTTCTAAGTGATCGTCGACCTCCTGAGTGATCAGGCAATTAATGACGTCCTCGCCGTCGTCGTATTCGTCGACTATGTCTGGTGAGTCGTCCTCGTTCAAATCAGCTGCGGGGACATTTTCGCAGGAGTGGCCTGTGCAGTACTTGCACATTGCTGAGCACCTAAAACCTGCTTTCTTGCAGCTACAAGCCCCGGTACTACAGACTTTGCTGCACTTGCAGGAAACCATATGGAGGATGTTATCCGGCGTAGCATTTCTGGTTGTGGGGATTGGTACTACCCGTCGCGTGGTTAGGCTCCAGCCCCAAACTGTTGGGAGGAGTTCATTGCATAACCATGCCAGTACTTGCTGGTAAGTGCGGAGGGAATGGTACTTGGCAGCGTCCGTTCTTAAGGTAGGCGGGATAATTAGCCTACTTTTCACATTTTGCAAAAATGAGGAAAAGGTAGACTTATGACATCGGGGAAATGTGTGTCTGTCTGTCTGTCTGTCCTTCTGTCTGTCTGTATGGCTGTGTGTGTGTGTCCGCCCCCCCCCCTATCATCTCCTAAACGGCTGCAGCAATCGAAACAAAATTTGGTAGGAGTAAAGATCTACACCTGAATATCTCACGGCCAAATTTGAAAATGATGTCAGTGCTACCAACTGCTGAAAAATCGCAATTGAAATTTGAGCTCCATGTTGGATATCTTGGAAGGTATGAATGGTAGCTATTTCAAAATTGGCACACGTATAGATAATATTTCAGTTTAATTTCCAGGAGGCCATACATGGCAGTGTTGCCAAAATGATTCTAAGCCTGCTGATAGGTCCAAATTTTAAATGCATATAACTTCTACACTACACACCAAATTTCGTATGTGCTATGTGTACATAAACATATATGACTGAGTGTATTCTTAAGAGCCACCAGGGCTGCCAATTGTTAATAAATGTTCTCAATGTGTTTTATCCAAATACCCATATATCAGAAAGTATGCAAGCCGACAGCTTTAAACTATGCACACGTATAGTACCAGACATTCTATATTAATTTGGAGTAACTTATATATGTCAGTGCTACCAACATGATTCTAAGCCTGCTGAGAGGTCCAAATTTAAATACATGTAACTTCTATACTATCATTTGGATTTCAACCAAATTTCGTGTGTGCTATGTGTAACATGACAGATATGACTATGCCGATTATTAAGAGTAACCAGGGCTGCCAACTGTTAATAAATACTGCCTCTATTCTTGTTTCCCGAATATCAATATATCAGAAAGTATGCAAGCCAATAGCTCTAAACTTTGCACACGTATAGTACCTGGCATTTTAGATTAATTTGGAGTATCTATTATACGTCAGTGCTGCCAACATGATTCTAAGCCTGCTGATAGGTCCAATTTTAAAATGCATGTAACTTCTATACTAACAAATGGATTTCATTCAAAATTGACACAACAATCGATCATATTATTTCAGATTATTTCTGACCAATACATATATGTCATTGTTGCCAATATGATTTTACGCGCGCTGTTAAATCCAATGTTTAACTGCATGTAACGTCCATGCTATCCATTGGACTTAAACCAAATTTTGTATTGTGTACCTTAAGAGATGGAACTAAGAATATATTCAGTCACCAGGGCTGCCAACTCTAGTTCTCTATTAGGCAACATTATGCCATGTAGCATATACAGTATTTCGAACTAATTAGTAATTTCGATATTACCAACTTAATTTCGTCATTATTCTAGATAGATCCATATAGATTAATCTATGGCATGAATCCTAAATTTTAAGAGAAGTAGGCTCTTTAGTTCGTTACGGAACTTCTTGTTGCAATTTAGCCTTCGTCACTGATCGTGTAAATAATCAGTACCGCAGGTCGTCGAGGTTGTCATTGTCAATGTCGCCTCCATAAACTGCTACCAGGAATTTTTCTCCAGCGTCGCTGATCTGATGAGGACTAGCGTTTGGTGTGAGAAACGGAGCCACTGCTGCAGAGAGGGAGGTATCTTCATGTAGGTGCTGCAAATGTTGTTCTTCCCCAATCTATGTGGTATCCCAACCACTCAATGCGAGGAGGAAAAGTATGTCCTAGGGGGGAAAGGAGCAGGAACTTGGCGAGTAGAGGACACTGGCCTCTTCCACATTTCTGAAGATAGATGTTCATTGTGGACACATCCAATGCTGTCGACAGAATAAGTATGTCCACATCTTCAGCAGTAATGATGACGCTGTCGAATTCTCTAGCCTTCCTATGGTAGCCTCTATGTGTGGGTTGTTGACTATTTATATATCTTCTGTTTATTTGTTTAACCTCGCTTAATATAACTTGGGGAACATGCTGAACGCAGTCTTCAGCGAAACGACAGGGTGAAGGAATCTCATTTGGAGCGTTATTTTATTGAATCAGTCAAACGCTATAAATCAGTAAAGAGCATATATAGAAAGAAAATACTTTACATTATGTGTGACAAAATAATGAAATGTGCGAGTTATTTTCAAAGAAGTGGCTCTCGTGATGAATGACCGTGGAAATTAATTTAACCAATTGAATCCATTACTTGCTCATAAACGTGGCACAAGAACTTGTTTTATTTTATATTCGCCATTCGCTTCTGAGTGCCAAGTTGATCCATGGTATGTCCTGCCATCTTCGGGACGTTATGCGGTACTACTTGAGTTTAGAGTTTTGCTTCCGGAAGTAACTAACAGACTATTTTGTACATGTCTGTCCTCTTCACTTGAGACTCATCTGAGATGTTAACAAGTAGTGGCGTAGCCAGGGGCGTGTTACAGGGGTGTTGGAACCCCCCTCCCTTTTTGGATTTCTTTTTCAGAAACTAAATCCGGAACAATAATAAAAATAAGCTAAACGACATTTTCCTTAAATTAAATAATTTTACGATATTTGCTGAGGAGTCTGACTCGCAGTTGACAACGTATAACTCCTTCCGGGGTTGCCAACCCAGCCTTTTCCCTGCTAAATATAGCTTATTTCAAACTGAGCCCTGCGCCAAATAATTTTAAATGCTGCCTAGCGTGTCATCTTCCTTCATTTTCTTAGCGGGAGGGAAATTGTTAAAATCAGTCTAGTTTTCATCTCTACAGGTATGTACAAGGAATGTTACGTGTTAGTTTGTATGTGTGTATTTCTCCGATGCGTTCATATATCATTCATTCAATTGCGATGAAACTTGGGTGAGTTGTTGTGTACACTACAGGGGAGGTTTCTGACTTAGTAGATCCATTGTATAATACGTATCACGCGAGTAGATGCAACAAATGAGTGACGACGCACGAAGCGTTTCAACTAAATCCCGTAAGCGTTCATATATCATTCATCGATTTAGATGTAACTTTGTGTACACTTACGTGAAGGTTCCTAACTTAGTAAATCCATTTCACAGTAGGTAGCGCACGAGTAGATTCAACAAATGAGCGAAGGCATGCGAATCGTTTCAACAATGTCCCGTATGCGTTCATATGCCGTTCATCCGATTGCGATGAAACTTTGGTGAGTTGTTGTGCACGCTCCCACGAATGTTTCTAAATTAGTAAATACATATTTTTATAGTTTAGAGGCAGTTAACGGGTAATGAAAAAATATTGTGTATCCGAAAGCACTTCAAGGAACAACATTACAAAGCCAAAATTTTCTTTGTTTGGCATTGCAATGCATGCCGGGTACAGCTTGTTAAAAATAAAATGTTTGAATAAATAAATACCAAGAAAATTCTACTGGTCCATTAACACTAATTGACATGGTTGTGGAACAGCGAGGTCATCTAATTTGGAGATCGTTGTTAGCTTGTTGAATGTGAGCTAGTCGAGTTGCTTCACATTACAGAAGTTATTATAACCCTCGCTCTTTGCCCCGAGAATGTTTATGCCCGCGCCAAAAATTTAAAATTGATTCGTTTCAAAATAAAAATGTATATAAACGTAGCAGTACATGTGCCTTGGAGGACAAAGAGAAGAAACAATCCGATTGGTTATGCAAGACTTGAAGAAAGTAGATAGTTTTAACTACTTAGGTTCAACAGTGTCCAGTGATGGCAATAGCCCGCAGAGTGCAGGTAGGATGGACGCCAGGTGTATTGTGTGAAGTCCCTGTGGCCTCGCGGGGTTGTCTATCCGTGCTTATACTAGGGTAATATGTTGGGTACATTACTGTGTTGCAATCCGATTCAAACGATACCAGCCTAAATTAATATCTACTTTGGTGCTCACGTCTCGTGCTTTAACGTAAATTTGTATTATTTAAAGTGTATATTTTAATTTTAACAAGTATTTTGGATGGGTGAATTTACTTCCTCCCTTAAAGTTTGGGGTGGGTGTCGCCCTTTGTTTTCGGTTTTGAGCTGTCATTTTGGGGTGGAGTTCCTGTTTGAAATGTTCAAGAATCCGGAGAAGAAGAGTGGAAAGATAGGAATGAGAATTAACGAAAGCAAAACGAAATATATGAAAATGTCAGTGGAAAAAGATAGAAGTGCAAGAGAAAATGTAGAAATTGGTCAGTTATTTATTTAATCGTATGGTGAATTACATAAAAACAAATCACAAATCCAAGTTCAAGTTTTGGAGCCATTCCACAGTACATTCTCGAAGATGAAACAGATCACTAGGGCTCCCGGAGTAGGCGTGTAGAGGGCAGCGCTGGATGATATGGTCCATGGTCTGTTCCTCCTCATTGCATTGACACAATGGGGAATCTATCCAACCCCACTTATGGCATAGGTAATTGCAACGGCCGTGCCTGGTTCTCAGTCTATTGAGGCGACACCATAATTTTCTAGGAAGGTCAAATCCTTGTATTTTCACCGTTGGGTTGATCTCCTGGGCACTAGTTCCAGACGTTGAGTTTGACCATTCGTCCTGCCAGCATTGGTTTAGGTTGAATCGATTTGCCAGAAGTTGGTCGGCCAATAAACTGGTTAGTCTCCTAGAATGAAGTCGCTTCGGTGGTGGGTGGCAGAATTCCTGGTGTATTGGTAATGAGGGAGAAGCATAGATCTTCTTTGCTTCTCTGATCAGAGCTTCCTTCCTCCTCAGGTGAGGTGGTGGAATGTGGCTGAGTACTGGTAGCCAGTGGCGAGGGGTTGATTTTATGGTGCAGGTTATGCAACGCATAGTGTCATTCAGCTCGGTATCCACTTTATGCACATGTGCACTTTCCAACCATACTGGAGCACAGTATTCCGCTGCAGAATAGACTAGACTGATACCCGTTAATCTTAAGCAGTCCGCCGTGGCTCCCCATGAACTACCGCAAAGCTTGTGCAGGATGTTATTTCTGGTGGAAATTTTGTGAGAGAGCTTGGTGAGGTGTTCTTTGTAGCTCCGAGTTCGGTCCAGCGTGACACCTAGGTATTTCGGGAATGGGTTGTATTTCAGTTTTTCACCACGAAATACAACATTTGGCTTGTAGTTTGCTAGTCGGTTGGCAAGATGGAAGCATGAAACCTCTGTCTTAGACATACTTGGGATCAGTCGCCAGGACTTGAAGAACGTTGACATTTTCTCCAGATCGGTTGTAAGAGTGCCTACTACATCTTCAAAAGTTCTGCTTTGAGCTACCAGTGCAATGTCATCTGCGTAAATAAACTTAGTAGCTGTTGTTGGTGGCAAGTCATGAATGTACAGATTGAATAGAACTGAGGCCAAAACTGATCCTTGGGGTAGACCATTATTTAGTTTCCTTTTGCGACTTTTAGCATCATCTAGAAATACTACGAACTCTCTTTCACAAAGCATGTTAGAGATAAGATTTGCAATTTCCAAACAGGGGATAGCTTCCAGCACTTTGAGGATCAGTCCATGTCGCCAGACAGTATCATATGCGCTAGTCAGGTCGATAAAGACAGCTGTTGATTTTAGCTTCTTTTGAAACCCTGCTTCAATGTGAGTGGTGAGGGCCAAGACTTGATCAGTACAGCTTCGGTTTTTCCTGAATCCAGCTTGTTCTGGTGGGGTTACAGCTTCAATGAGTGGTGCTATCCTGGCAAGAAGGACTCGTTCTAAAAGTTTATAAATGCAGCTAAGAAGTGCTATTGGACGGTAGTTTTCAGGTCTCTGCTCCGACTTGCCAGGTTTAAGAAGGGCGATCACCTTTCACCGTTTAAACTGCTTTGGTAGGTTGTTAGTCTGAAGGATGAAAGTAAAAAGTGAAGTAAGCCAGCTGATGCTATGTGGACCCATGTTTCGCAGGAATTCATTATAGATGCCATCTGGTCAGTATAAGCTTGAGAATGTAAAAGGCTTCAGTCACCTTGGTACTATACTGAATTGTGAGAATTAAGTATCAGAGGAGATTCATAAACGGCTTATAAATGGAAACAAGGCTTACTATGCTAACACTAATCTCTTGAAATCAAAACTTCTAACTAGGAAGTTGAAAGTTAGACCCTTATTAGACCAGTGGTGACCTACGGATCATTGACGTGGACAATGGCAGCAAATGATGAGAATGATCTTAATTTTTTTTAACGGAACGTTTTAAGAAGGATATATGACCTTGTAAAAGAGGATGAAGGGTGGCGAATCAGGACAAACAAAGAAATCAAAGGTAAGATAATCAAAGGTGAAGATATAGTGACATTTATTAAGTCCCGACGCGACGTCTCGATTGGCAGGGTGATGTAGAGGGGATGAATGGAGAAAGAACACCAAGGAAGATATTACATGGAACTGTGGAAGGGAAGAGGGGACGTGGACGAGCGCGCAAAAGATGGCTACAAGACTTAGGAGAAGAGAACTATGAGGGTTGGAAGATGGTGGGAGAAAACTCAGAGAAGGGACGAATAGCGAGGAATCGTGAGAGAGGCTAAAGCCTACCCCAGGCTGTAGCGCCGAGGACGTAAGTAAGTAAGTTCCTGTTTGATCCTTCTTGTGAGCGATCGTGCTTTCTCGCCTGGCCTGCCAGTTACTTGATTTTGGTGTTTCTTTTAAGATTTCTGACTGCATAAGTATGTGGTTTAACCCTTAGATACACGCTAAGCGGCACTCAGTGCCGCTATTTTGCAAAATTTTGTTTGACGTGGTAAACACTTACGAGTTCTGTGAGATCGCCCGCTATATCCTTTGTTCGACATGTGCTGCAGGGGAGGGAGTAGGTTCGGAGCCTGTCTGGTTCCCAGTCAGTCTGAGACAGGTTGTCAAAGTGGCGAGGTGCGCGAATGCGGCATTCCGTACCGCTAGCGTGTAACAACTGGCTGGAGTCGGCGTTGTGAAATAATGTAAGTATTTAACTTATTTTACCTTTGTTGTTTCTTTCTATGCTTCTATCATTATTATCGATGTCAGCACATAGTCTAGTCAGCACGCTTGACTTCTGTTTATAGGTCTCGACATGGCTGTCAACAACAGGAGCTGAAAGGTCGCTCCAAGTACTTGATGAGCAAGAAGGGTCACTGGATGAAGACGATCTAATCGATTTTTAAGTCCACGTGCAGAATTATTTTGTGTATTTAGGCACTGTATATTATTTCGTACTGTAAATTAGCAGAAAGTGTCCTTTTCCATGCCAAGAATCTTGGTGTAAAGGCCTACATGATTCTGACAAGTGTATTTCTTGAGCTTGTTGAGAATCAGGTACAATGTCTTGTAATATGAGCCTGAGAAAAGGGCAATCTCAATCCAATAATTCTCAATATCTTTGTGTGCTAAAATTATTATTTTTTCTTCGTTGTCCAATAAATGTTTATAAGAATTTTTAATTACATTAAGTATGAATAGTAAATAAGTCCCTATCCCATCCCTCCCAAAACTATATTTTATTAATAAGAATTTCATACATAATGATAAGATTTTTTCAATGTATTCTCATAGGTTCTGAATAATTCTCCATACAAATCAATTTTAGCCGTTTAGCAAGACACTAAGTTACGAAAAAGAATGAAAAAATATATTGCGGCATAAAATGCCGCTAGCGTGTACGAATGATAGTGAAAGAGATGCGTGTAGCTAAGGGTTAAGGAGGTCACAATAGATCTGAAATACAAAGGGAATCATTACTTTGAAGTATAATCAAATTGCATCTGACACAGTTAAGGTCAAAATTGCACAGTTTTTGTCCTAGAGACTTGAACTTGGTTTGCGGCTAGAGGGGGTAAAGACCTTTCATTTATGTCAAACAAACGTTTTTCAACAATTCCTCGTTTCCAAAATAGTGACAATTTCAAAATTCAACGTTTTTGAAAAAAAAGGTAAAACATATAAAGTTCTGTTCTAACCATAAAGGACATAACGACCGTTCGTTTAAGCCATGGCACAACCTTCTATTATGTTTGCTTTTAAGAATATCACCTAATTTCAACAGCAAAAATGTTGAATTTTTTTAACATAGTACAAGTCATTCATAGGAAAGTGGACGTCACTCCAAATCCTACAACACATCACACATCAAAATCCGACCTTGCGTTCGCGAGATATCGGCAAAGTTCGCGAGAAAGTAGGCTGTGGGGCAGAATTGCCCTTACAACACTACAACCACCACAGTCTTTGTCCTCGAGACTTGAAACTTGTTTTGTGGCTAGAGGGGGTAAATAACATTCATTTATGTCAAACAAACCTTTTTGTAAACTTCCTAGTTTCCAAAATACTTATAAGTATTTCAAAATTGCAATGTTTAAAATATATATATATATATATATAAAGTTTTATAATAAAAAATAAAGGACATAGAGACCTTCCTTTTAAACCTATATAACACCTTTTACAATGTTTGGTTTTAAAACTATCGCCTACTTTCAAAAACAAAAGTTTTCAATTAAGCTTTTGTACTCTGGTTGTATTGAAATATACAGAGTCACCGAGAAGGGTTGCAGCAATTTCAAAAATTCATAGCTCAGGAACTACTTGAGATATTAAAACAAGTATTTGTTTGTTAAATTCACCATCTCAAAAAGATAAAAAGTATTTTGAGCTTATTTTCATTTATGAAAAAAAAAGTAGGCTTATGAGATCACCTTTGGTCCGTGTGTCTGTGTGTGCGTGTGTGTGAGGAGTGTGATGGTGTTTGTGTTTCCCCCCTAATAACATCTAAACGGCTGGAGCGATATCAATGAAACTAGGTAAGCTCATAGCACTATTCCTGACGACCCCGACCGTGCCCTACAAATTTTGTTACGTCTCACCAAACCAACATGGCGGCTGTGCGAAATATTTCACCACCATTCAATATCTCCGAAACTATTACCGATATTACCCTGTAATGTTTCACGGTGATAAAGTGAACTACTAGAAGTTCACCTATGTGACTTTTGAAAATCTGGTTACTACAAAACCAACATGGCGGCCAAGCGAGGTTGTGACTTTTAAATAGACGTTTCTCGCGATTTAAACAACCAAACGCAATAAAACATGGTACAGTACATGTTTATACACATTGTAATGCACAGACATCTCACTTCGTTCAATTGTTTACATAACATCAAAATGGCGGCTGTGCGAAATATTTCACCGGCATTATATATCTCTGAAACTATTAGCGTTATCACCCTGAAATTTTGTACGGAGATAAAGGGAACTACTGGAAGTTCATCTATAAGACTTTCTAAACCGTTTAATTATAAAACGAACATGTTGGCCAAGCGAAGTTGAACATTTTAAATAGACCTTTCTCGCGATTTAATGATCCAAACGCAATAAAATTTGGTACAGCAAATGTTTATACACATTGTAATGCACTGGTATCTAATGTAGTTCAATTGTTTACATAACTCCAGGATGGCGGCTGTGCGAATTTTAAAATCTATCTATATATATTTAAAACAGTAAGGTGATTTTTGTTATCACGAGATAGAGAGAACGACAGAACTAATTTACTTCGTAGAGCACTCTAACGAAAGCTCTTGGCCTGTAGATTTGCAGAGTGTCTCTAAAATAAACAAATATGTTACGGTATATTTTTAAATAAATATAGAAAATAGCAGAATTCTCGCCCCTAACGCATGCGCACAATCCGCCTGGGCTCATGACAAAATGGCGGTGAGAAGTCCATTAAAATGTAAGTTATTTAGTAAGCTTCCATGTAATTGAAAACATACATTAACCAAGTTCTGAGAATACAATATAATAACAGTATGAACATATACGAATGTATATTGATTTTATTGATAATGAATTGGATTATTTTCTTCAGATAGCGGCTTTTGAAGATAGTGAATGGTTGCGTCTGCATCTAAATGTAAGTGCGCGAGTGGTTATTTGGTTAAGGCGATTGACTGTGGATCCAAGGATCGCAGGTTCGATCCCAACTCTCGCCAGTATTTTTTTTTTTTTTTTTGCCACTGAAATATTGTTTTATCAAGGAGTATTAGTAAGGTTTTATGTCAGATAAAGATACATATTTCTACACATTTTCTCAACACGTTTTATTTCCGTTTTACCATTGCATTACAGCATGTCCTCAATACGTCGTTTGAATATCTGCAATCAGTTCCAGTAACAGACAACAGATGGCAGTACCTCGCCAATATAGTTCCAGTAACTGAGAGCAGATTGCGTCAATATATTTAAAACACAAGGCATGGCCTTGATGGCGAGTTTTCACGTGATAGTTAAATATTGTTTTATCAAGGATTATTAGTAACGTTTTATGTCAGTTAAAGATTCCTACATTCCCTCTCAATAAGTTTTATTTCCGTTTTACCATTGCATTACAGCATGTGGTCAAAAGAGCTAATATCTGCCATCAATTGCAGTAACTGACAACAGATGGCAGTACCTCGCCCATATAGTTTCAGTAACTAACAACAGATGGCAGCACCATTGCATCGATATATTTAAAACACAAAACATGGCGCGTTTTCAAGTGATGGAGAGTTATAGAGGAGAATTTTTAAGAAGGGAAACGTTGAAGAACATTAACTGACAGTTGAGTGTGTAGGCTATGTTGTTTATGTACTTTAATATTGCAATTTCTTCCCAATGCTTCGGTGGTCAAGTTGGTAGCATCCTAGACTAAAAGTTATAAATTATGCATCGTCGATATACTCTTAAATTATTAGTGAAAAGGTAGTTTTCCAGGCCCTGGCGCGTGTCCACAGTTGCTTTCGCCATGAGAGGCACTTGGCAAACATAATTCGTTTGAAGGGCTCCGACATCGCTGTCACTCAGCCCCATGCACTTTGGTGTGTAAGTGTAAAATTTCCTCTGATAACCCGTATTATTGTGATAGCTGCATTACTTTGTGTATTTGTAATTAAGGTGGGAAATGGCAAGGTGACGGCCGAGGCCTTAAGTTAGGAACCATCCCGGTATTTGCCTTGAGTGGAAGTGGGAAACCACGGAAAACCACATCTAAGATTGACGAGGTGGGAATCAAACCTTCCTCTTCTTAGTTATACCTCTAGAGACTGAATGTGCCCCGTTTTTTCCCTCAGACCAGAATTAAATTTCTTGGCAGAGCAGGAAATGTAACCCGGGTCTCCGAGGCGATAGCCAAGAATGGGTGGGCTTCCATGTGTTAATACGATTTTTGACATGCACGGGACATAGAATTCTAAAACAGCCTCCATTAGGGTGACTGCCGAAGTGAGTATTGAGTATATGCCTATGCTCATTCCAGTAGTTGGCGAAGTTATTCTATGTTCCCCTGCAAAATGTACTGCCATAAACTATAACAGGTGATGGAAATAGTTTATTTAGAGCAGTTTTGTACTGTTTATATCAAAATGAAGAACGTCATTCTGCGCTGCGTTTTCAAGCTATTGCCAAACATTTCGCTGGCAGGAACAATTATAAGGAATTTATTGTAAGCGACCAGTCTCATCGCATTCTCCTCACCAACCAACTGGAGTATGAGAGTCACTGGACGGTCATGTTGAACTTCATTGTATAAGACAGTTGTTTAATGATTATTTGTTTAGAGTACTGAATCTAACTACGCAGTTGATTTCGGCAATGGAAGTATTTTTTGGCATTTAATATTTAGCGGCTCCGATATTGCAGGTCACTATAGTGTTATCGAATAATACGAAGCCACATTTAAAATCCAATATAAATAGGCCATTTCAGAAACAATTCCAGATGTTATGCAGTACAGTGTAAGGTCTTTGACGATCAAATGTAAACATTGTTCTACATTGTATTTCTCTTGCGTAAAATCTACGCGCGGTTACTTTGGCCTTTACTGTTGTGATGGTAAAATTGATCTGCTGAAATATAAAATATTTGCCAAGCTGCAACAATGCAATGATATTAATTTTAAAGTCATTGAACTTATATCCAGTAGTTCAAACACATACATCAGCGTTAACATATTGGCGAACATAATTCATTTGATGGACTCAGACATCGTCGTCACTCAGCCCCGTCTATTTTGGTGTGCGAGTGTAAACTTTTCTCTGATAACCTGTGTTAATGTGATGGCTGTGTTGATGTGTGCATTTGTAATTAATGTGGGGAATGGGGAGTTAACGACCGAGGCTTTAAGTTAGGAACTATCCCGGTATTTGCCTGGAGTGGAAGTGGGAAACCACGGAAAACCAAATCCAAGATTGTTGAGATGGGAATCAAACTTTGCTCTTCTTAGTTTTGCCTCACGAGTGCGCCCCGTTCCAGTCCTCAGACCAGAATTAAATTTCTTGGCAGAGCGGGGATCGAACCTGGAATCCGGGGCAATAGCTCAGAATGTAGCCTTAAGACTGGGCTTCCCTGTGTTAATACGATCTTTGACAAGCACTGAACATATAATTCTAAAACTCCCTCCATTTCGGTGGCTGGCGAAGTGAGTCTATGCTCATTCCTGTAGTGGCGAAGTGAGTCTATGCTCCCTTGCATAATTTACTGTCATGGAAATACAAAGTATTGTACCTTCAACAGGTGATGGAAATTCATTATTTACAGCAATTTCATTCTGTTTATTTCAAAATGAAGATCGTCATCCTGAGTTGCGTTTGCAAGCAAATTGCAAAAATTGCAAGGATTTTATTAATGGCGATCAATCTCATCGCATTCTCATCAGCAACCAACTTGAGAATGGAAGTATTCATTGTATATGTGAATATTATTGTTTATTGATTATTTGTTTAGAGTGCATAACAATGGGTCTAACCACGCAGTTGATTTTGGCAATGGAAGTAAGTTATTATTTGCCATTTAATATTTGGCGGCTACGTTGATGCAGGCCACTATAGTGTTATATAAGATGACGTTAATTTGGGCAGAAATGCTGCTATAAATAAACCCATTTGACGAAATAGAACATTAGCCGCAAAAAAGTGGGAAATCGGAGAAAAATACGAAGCCACTTTTAAAATCCAATATAAATATGGCATTTCAGAAACAATTCCAGATACTATACCGTTACAGTTTAGGGTCCTTGACGAACAAATGTAAACATTGTTCTGCACTGTATTTCTCTTGCGAGAAATCTACACTTGGTTACTTTGACCTTTGCTGTTGTAATGGTAAAATTAATCTGAATAAATATAAAATATTTGACAGGCTTTAACAATTATTTTTCACTGGAGATGATATCTCAAGGAATTTCAGAGGGACTAATCGGCAGTACAATGCTATGTCCTTCGTTTCATGGCGCAGCGGTCAAGCTGTATGCCTCTCACCAAGGCGGATCGGGTTCGATTCCCGGTCAATGCATGTGAGATTTTTGATGTGAAATGCCATGTCCTGTGGTTCGGATTCCACGTTAAACGGAGGTCCCGTGGCTTATGATCGCGAGATTAACGGTCACGTTAAACTGCAAGCTTCCTTCCTTCCTTCGTTTCATTTGGTGCCAATGTTACTGTGCCACACGCACACGGTCCACATTGTTTTAAAATGTATGGAATTGCACATCATCGCATTTCTTCGTTATATTCCAAAAATATAAGCGATGGTTTGCGGCCAGTTGTATTAGACTCATCAGAGTTCTTGAATTCCTTGGAACTAAACGACTGGCCGCCACATACTCCAAACGCTTGGCCCGTTATGCTGCTTAGAAATCTGAACGTTTCCCAAGGACTCCTAAATGCAACCATATTGCTTGGATTTGGAAATAATAGGTGCAGTTAAAATTAGGCAGAGATGTCTAATCCTTCGACTTGATTTAACACCATCCGATAAAACACTATCATTTTCTTTTAAGAGGCAATATTTTCCAATTCATTTGGCATACTTTATCACAATCAATAAAGCTCAAGGGGAAACTCTGGAACGTATAGGCCTCAATTTGCCCCAACAATTTTTCAGTCATGGCCAGCAGTATTTTGCAATGTTGAGAGTGCAATCTTTTGACGCCCTCATAGTTTCAATAGAGTCAAAAAATAATCGTACAAAGATGATGATGATGATAATTGTTGTTTTAAGGGGCCTATATAAGAAAATTCTTCAGTAAATATTTTTCTATTGACCGTCATGTTTTGACGGGTTACAACTAGTATTATTTTAAAACACTATGGTGATTTTTGTTAACACTAGATTGAGAGAACGACAGAACCGATTTACTTCGTAGAGCACTCTGACGAAAGCTCTTGGTCTGTACATTTGCAGAATGTCTTTAAAATAAACAAATATGTTACCATATATTTTTAATTAATAAATAAAAATGCAGAATTCTTGTCGTTCACGCATGCGCACAATCCGCCTTGGCTCATAACAGAAATGGTGGTGAGAAGCCCTTTAAAATGTAATTTACTTAATAATTGCACGCGCCCATGTATCAAGCTTCCGTGTATTTGAAAACGGACATTAACCAAGTCCTGACAATAAAATATAGTAAGAGTATGAACCTATATGAATGTGCAACATTGATTTCTGGTTAATGAAATGGACTTTCTCCACACAGCGGGTTAAGAAGATACTGAATAGTTGCGCCGCAGATCAATTGTGAGTGCACCAATAGCCATGTGGTTCAAGTGACTGACTACCTCTCCATCTTGTTTCTCACAAATTTCATTAATTATAAAATGTCCATCATAGACCTTCAGATTATGAAGTGCAGGACTTTGATACTTTGTAATATAAATTACAACGATTATGTGCGCTTCCTCTATATTTTCCAGTTATGTGACAATAATCGCGTACTTTGATTTCATTATCTGCAATCGGTTTCTCGCAAATGTGACAAATTTTACTTTACAAAAATAATCTTTCTTCATTTTCTGTCATCTTTAACATTGGTTTAGCTGATAAATAATGTGTTTGAAGTTTATCTAGAATACTCTAAAATTCCTTTACAAACAATGCTATGCAATTATTTCTCCTAAAGAGTTTAAAACTGCACAATTCACTATCAAAATTACAATGAAGGTATAAAGAAATGCTGTAAGGAATATGTTTATGTGTTAAAGTAGAGTTAGCAATGTCACTATTTGGAAAACAAGAGGAAATAGGAGACAACACGCATTCAGTGTCTGCATAAATTATAAATGGAACTGTATCTTTAAATTTAAATTCTGTAAAATTAACAAATCTTTGTTCACCAGTTGGCATTATGATTTTTGCTACAGGAAACTGTTTACAGTCCGCAAAGTAAACATTTAACTCATCCTCAAGAAAATAATATGACTAACAACGTCTACATATATAAATCCGTCTATGATTGCTAGTGACTCTTGAACGCACAAGGCGAGCGAGATTTCTAATTAAACAAAAGTGATAACATTCACTGTTTCCAATCTGCAACATCAATAAGTACACACTCCTTTCATATACTTTATCTGATACATACAAAGGTACAATAGTAAATGTTTTTGCTTCGTTTGTTCCTATACATACCCATTTGTTTTCATCGTATTGTGCTCCATACACATTTACAGAAATATTGTTTTGATTTTCAAACTTATTTAAAAAATTCATTTGCATTGGAATTGGAATAGCATCTAAATTTAAAACATCTCTGTAATTAGGATAGGAAGAAAGATGATTCACGTTTCGAGTTTTTGGAAACAAACCAGCAACCACACTCCAGGCAAAACAAGCTTCCTTTGTATCATACAAATTTAGCACAGCATGTTTATTTACTATTACGTCAGGCAATCTATTAGTATTGGACATTCCTACTTGAAATCCAACATATTTATTTATAATAATTCTCAAACTAAGAATTTTTTCTATAGCCTACCCAGAACCGTTTGCTTCAAATTCGCTCATTTTTGTCAATGTACCTTCAATGATATGATTGTTATAAAATTCATTTAAATCAGTATACTCCAAAACTACTTTATTTTTGACAGCAAAAATATTTTGTTTATGATATGTCGCGAAGCACATATTGTGCACACAAAGATGAATTCACCTTTAAAGCTTGTACAGTTAGCGCTTTCTTAACATACTTTGTAAACCAAATATTAGCATTTGCTACAAATTCGCGAGGATACAAAAACTCATTCTTAACATTTGAAACTGCAAGTGTGTACACTCTAGAATTGAATGCCGTTTCAATTAACTCACAGCTTAAGAAAGACTCATCCTTTATTTGAATTGTAATTTCTTCAAATTTCTCTGCTTGTTGCAATATGTGGTCACTAATAACTCTCCAACAATCTATCAACTCATTCTGTTCTCAATCAAGTCGATTTGAGGGTTTTCCCCGATTTGGTATGATATTGAAGTAGCACCGTTAAGTTCGCTTCTAAAATTAGAAACACTTTCAAATGCATTGTCCAATTGGTTTCTTATATTTTCCCTATTCTTATGTATTACAATATCAAAGTTTCTACGTTTGCTAGGAGGTGTCGCCATTGTTGTCTAAGCAATTGTTCAATTTGCACTATTGTTAATACACCACCAGCAGTTGCTGTAATATCGGCTCACCATACACCTATAATCTTTTAAAGTATATTCAAGCCATTGTGATAAATTACTCTGTAATCTCCAACGAACAATGAACTGCTTCAAAAGGAAATTCCTCTTGAAGTTTACCAAGCAAATTGTTTCTATACTCAATCAATTTTGTTGCATCGTAACAAGTCATGGAGAATTCAATTTTGTAAACCTCATCAAATGTATTGTATCCGAAGAAACAAATAAATTGTTCATCTTTACATAATTTTTTTAACAAATATCTTAGAACTGTTTCTGTCACCTCTCGCTGACTATCATCTGATTTGCTAACATTAGTAACGTAGACTGAAAATGTTGAAATTCCACTCGAAGATGTCCATTTGTTAAAACAAGCTTCTTTCTCATTATGACTCACCTCATTATCATATTTTTCTTCTTCTTCTTCTTCTTCTGACCGTTGAAAGCATACACGATGATACTCTATTACCGGGTGCGATCGATGTTCAGTTCTACTCAGAAAATTAACAGTTTTCCACTTCATTTTGATGTTCCTTTTAATAGTTCTTTTTAGATAATCTGAAAAATTAAACAAATTAAGAAATAATTAGCAACTAAATATATAACAATCGTTATATCAATCAATACATATAATCCATATATACTCAGCAAAAATTTACTGTTATAAAACAACTTGATGTGCGCGGTTCTTCAACCCCAAATACATCATCATCACTGGACCTCAAAGTGAGTTTAGTTCATCGATCTCTGACGCGCTTAGTTTTGCAAATACTTGCGGTAGAAATACACTAGTTATTTCATCTTCAACGATTATGTCCACCATTATTTTTCTTCCAAATCTCGTCTCCACAGCCCGAATAATTTGGACCACATACGGTAAATCAATTATTAGTTCTGCTAGTTTCTTATTAGAATACTCGACCGAAGTGGCTAACTTATTGAACTTCGTTATACTATCCATCACACAATTTGTTCCTCGTCGTTGACTTTCTTTATTTCTTTCACACGCACACACACACACACACACACACACAGACACACTATCTCTTCGCGCAAAAGTAGAAGTTAAACTCATCCACGCACTCGTCCATTTATATATCCTTCACCCCCACCTAAACTCAAGAAACCATATGCTGCAAACAAGCTTCTGACGCAAACATCCCATTATATATTTTTAATCACTATTGCTTAAAGAAGTCAAAGATTACATTCTTATCCAATGACGTTAAAGGTCAGCCACGTCTCACGCGAACACTGCAAACATATTACGTGATCGCTCGCACTGGTGCACATGCTCACACTCGCACGGGTGTCAGATGACGGTTAGCATCCTAATAAACAACCCCCATGACGTCAAAACCCATTAATTTTTTATCACCATCGCATAAACAACCCAAAAGGTCAACGTCTTCCCACGCAAACATGTGCACGTGCTGGCTCTAAGCACCCATGACGTCATCAAGCTGGTTAAGCACGCGATGATGCAATATCCCCTCGCTATTACGCAATATCCAGAGTGTCAAAGCTTATACTACTTGAATTGTTTTCGGTTTTAGTTAATATCTTTGGCATTTATCACCCTGAATATTTCCCTTAACAATATATTTAAGATAGTTTTCTTTATTATTATTATTATTTATTATTTTACACGTTACAGGCCTATTAGACCACGCGAAGCAATCATGACTTTTTGTTCTTCCTGTCTTTCCAGTACTCTTTCATTCGTGCACTAAAGGCCCTCTTCCTTTCTTCGGTCCACTTTGGTCTTTGGGCTGTAGGTGCAGCTCTCTCTGACAACACTTCCCACTTGTATACTTTGTGTCTAAATACGCTTTTGTCTATGACGTCTTCTGGGTCGACCTGTGCTTTTACTAGATCAATTTTGACTTGCATCATCCAGGGTGTAGTAATCTTGAGCCGCTGTATGTATCTAAGAATTTTGTTGGTGAGTCTGGTTTGTGGGAGTCTGCTGATGTGGCCGTAAAATTTTAGTCGCCTCTTTCTGGTATCTGCTGCGAGGTTGGACAATTTCTCTGTGGTGTCTCTGGAGTGAAGCCTGTATCCTTCATCTGTGTGCTTTGGTCCAATTATTTTCCTTATTATTTTTCTTTCCTCTGTGAGGATTTTTTCCAAGTCGCCCTTAGTGTGTAACGTCAACGTCTCACTAGCATAAAGCACCTCAGGTTTAATAACCGTGTTGTAATGACGAAGTTTAGTGAATGTGGACAGACATTTTTTGTTGTAGACACTCTGTGTCTTGTATAAGGCTCTCTTCATTTTCATTAACCTAGTGTTCTGCGCGATTTTCTCTTTTCCCGTCGGTTCAAGCACTTCACCTAGGTATTTAAAGTGGGCGACTCGATTGATCTTGCCATATTTCGTGTTTAAATTCTGTATGTCGAATTTCGTACAGAAAAACTCTGTCTTTTGGAACGAGATCTGTAGTCCTACTTTTTCGGCGCACTCTTGGAGTACTTCTGTCTGTCTGATTGATGTGGTTTCGTTATCTGAGAGTAGAGCCAGATCATCCGCGAAGGCTAGACATCCAACCTCCAGTTCGTCCTTTGGTCGTCCTAGTCGCACTGGCCTCCAGTAACCTTGAAATCTCAGCTCTTTCTCCCATTCCTTGATAACTTTGGTCAGCACTAGGTTGAAGAGAAGCCGAGAGAGCCCGTCACCTTGGCGAACACCTGTATTGATCTGAAATGGTTCTGAGATTTCCCCCATGAATTTCACTTTTGATGTCGTGTCTGTCAGTGCCTGTTTGATCAATCGCAAGGTCTTGCAATCCAAACCTTGCTCGTGCAAGATGTTGAACAATGACTGACGGTCAATGGAGTCATATGCCTTCTTGAAGTCAACGAAGGTACATATAACTGGAATATTCCTGAGGGCTTTGATTTTCAATATACTTTTTAGGTTGAAGATTTGTTCCGCGCAGGAGCGACCAGGACGAAATTCCGCCTGGTACTCGCCAATCTTGTGTTCCAGCTGGTCCCGAGCCCTTTGGAGTAGGCACGCTGAAAGGATCTTGTACGTAACTTGTAATAGTGAAATGCCCCTGTAATTGTTTACGTCAGAGCGGTCGCCTTTTTTGTGTAATGGGTGGATCAATGCACAATTCCACTCATCTGGTAGCTTTTCTGATGTCCAGATGTCAGTGATAATCTGTGTGAGTTCCCTGAGTGAGTGTGGCCCTAGGTTTTTCAGTAGTTCGGCCACTATGCCGTCTTCACCAGATGTCCTGTTGTTCTTAAGTTTGATGATGTGCCTGTGAACTTCCTCTTGTGTCGGAGGTAATGAGTCTGCGTTCTTGACTGTAGGTTCTTCCTCTGAGAATCTCTCTATTGGTTCTGGACAGTTGAGAAGATCAGAGAAGTATTATGCCATCACCTTGCAATTCTCCTTATTCGTTAGTGCTAATTTTCCATCACATTTTCTGAAGCAAAGGTTTGGTGGTGTGTACCCTCTGATGTGTCCTGCAAACGTTCTGTAGAAGTCCCTTACGTTGTAGTTGCGGAAGTTGTCCTCAATGGAGTCCAACTGTTCCTTCAGGTATCTCCTCTTGGATTGTCTGATAAATTTTGCGGTTGCTTTTCGTGTTTCATGGAAATTCTGTAAATTTTCTGGGGATTTTTTACTGTTGTATTTCTGATATGCCAATTTCCTGGTAATGAGTGCATTCTCACAATCAACATCCCACCAAGGATGTTTGGAATTCTTCTTCAAGGGAATGAGAGCTTGTGCTGTTTCTATGATTTTTCGGTGGAAATTTTGCCAGTCATTGGCATGTTCTTTTTCCCAGACTTCCTTCACTCCAGAGTCTGCGATCTTTTTTGTGTCAAATTTTGGTAGGGGGGTTTTCTCACAGAAAGTTCTCTTTGGGGTGAACTTGACCTTGACGCGGGTTAGGTAATGGTCAGAGTCAATGTTGGCTCCTCTACGTACCTGTACATCATGAATCTCCTTCTGTACTGGATATGAGATTGCCACATGGTCAATTTGGAACTCACCTAACTGCTGGACTGGAGAACGCCAGGTTTTCTGTTTTCTAGGGGGTTTTCTAAGAGATGTTGACATGAGCTTGAGGTTATTCTGCTGGCAGAGTTCTATGAGTCGTTTGCCATTTTTATTTGTGAATTTATGTGCAGGATAGTTTCCGACTGTTTTCCTGTACATCTTTTCTCTACCGATCTGTGCATTGAAGTCGCCCATGAGGAGTTTGACGTCATTCCTGGGGACTTTGGACATCACTGTGTCAAGGGTCGACCAGAATTTTTCTGCGGACTGCGGATCGCTCTTGTTACTTTGGTTAGTGGGGGCGTGTGCGTTGATCAGTGTGTATTTTTTGTTGGCGCACCGGAAGCGCATGCTCATCCATCTGTTGTTTACTGGAGTAACTTCTTCTAAGGATTCTACTATGGTCTTGTGGACCATGAAGGCCATCCCCAGAAGTGGAGCGCCTTTGGCAACGCTCATGTCAGTCTTGCTCTTGAACAAGCGGTAATTGCCGTAGTCCATGGTGTCTTCATCTGTGATACGTGTCTCCTGCAGCGCGAGGATTAGAAGCTTCTGTCTATCGAGTTCTGTCACTAGATTGTGCAACTTTCCAGGCTGTATGAGAGTGTTGATGTTTAGAGTGCCTACGTATGTTGGTGTCTTATGTGGAAGTTTGCCAGAGAACTCCGATTTTCTCTGTGGCCGTGGTTGCCCGGGTCCCCCAGAGTCCGAACGCCCGGGTGCCGTCTGTTGACGGGTGGATTTGTTACCACCTGGGGTAATACTGTTATTATTTGCACGCGCCATGGTTACTTGTAAGAAAAGGGGTCTAGTGGTTATCCACTAGGTTTCTTAGAACCAAGGATTGTTAGTTCCTGGAGCATGTTTACAGCCGCACCACATGGTGAACAGACGCTGACCATAAGCCGCCCAATCTGGGAACAAACGCTTTTGGATTTAGAGTTCTTTATTGATGGGGAAACCACCTGGCTCTTCCGCTCCATCCATCGTTAGGAATCTTAGATTCCTCTTCCGCCATCAGGACCGTTGACCAATTTTCACCTAGTAACCCTAGGCAGGGGCTCTTACAGGGTGCTACCATCCGTAGCCAGATGGACCCAGGTTTTTTAACGAGGTGTTACTCCTCCCCCTCCTCCTTCCTCATCACTTACGAGATGAGGCCCCGGGCTTGGGACCGGCAGTGGCGGAGTTATTATTATTATTATTATTATTATTTATTATTATTATTATTATTATTATTATTATTATTATTATTATTAATTATTATTATTATTCTATTATTATATCCGATTTAATGGTGCTTGGGAACTTGGCATGGCTTGATAGATGTGCTTACAGTCTCACAAGATTGAGAACGCCTGCTCTAGGAAAATGCCAAAATAGAATAAAATAAATTAGCACGTATGGTAAAGACAAGTAGCAGAGACCATGCAGCCAACCTAGTTATCTTTGTTCACTAATAACGATACTATTTTGTACACGTTGCATTTAATATATTTCGATGGGCTTTTTTTAATGTTTAGGGACTTGTCTTTTCTTCGTTTACTGTATCATATCTTTCGCAGAATAATAAGATTCAGCTATACATGACACAAGTACGGCCGGTACTTTTGTATAGTTGTGAAACCTGGGCGACGTCAGCAACAACCGAAGAAGCCATCTCTGCCCTCGGGAGGAAGGTACTTCAAAAGATTTATGGACCAATTTTCAATGCCATGGAAGGTAAATGGGAACGAAGAACGAAGGATGACCTGTATGAGCGGTTTGGAAAACCACTAATTGGCCGAGTACTTGGACAGAAGGGATTACAGTGGTTTGGCCACATTTTTCGAGCTGATGAATCCATCCAAAACAGAGTCCTTCATTCACAACCTGCTGGACGACGTCCAAGGGGACGTCCCAGGACGCGATGGAAGGATCGAGTATTGACAATACTACAGCAAGTGGAGCCGAATGCGGTGGAAGATGAAGCTAGGGACCAGCAGGTGGCCACGCATGCGCAAAAGGTAGAGTTCATGTTTGCTTCGTGACTGATTCTTTTGTTATCACTTTTGCTCTTCTTCTTTTCTTCTGTTGTAGGCCTTCAAGGCCCTTAAGTGCAATAAATGATGATGGTTCTGTATTATATCTTATGGCGTAGTCATACCTACCCCTATCCAAATAGGCTTTTTAAAAGACACCGACCAGTGGCGGCTGGTGCAATTATTCATATGGGTGCTGTATGACACCCATCCCCCCCCCCCCTCCAAAAAAATAAATATACTGTGTTTATAAACACAATCTACTGTATAGTAACACTCCCTCAGAACACTCAAGAGGCTCTTCACTGAGTCTTCTACACTGAACAAACTATAGTTCATCGATTTACAAAATGTGACTATAGAATAGGTAAGTTGGAAGTATTAAAATACCTTCCGGCGGGAACAGCTGATGGCTTCCTTTATTTTTTCAACCGTTTGCTTTGAGCGATCCCCTCTAAAATGCTACCGCAGAGTCTAGAAGGTGCCACCTGCTACGTTCTCATTTCATGTGACCAGTGCTGCCGCTGTGTGCTTGAACGAAGAATTAGTGTGATGTCTTGGCCTGTGGTCTTGGCTGAGGTCACAACAGCACAACGGAAAAGGTAGAGTTCATGTTTGGTGGCAATAAACGTAGAAATTCTCGCTGAGCTGCGATCTACACAGCCAGTGCACGACTAGATACCTCGTTGTGAGGGGAGTTGATATATCTCCAATCATTTTACTGACAATCTTTTAATGCACCGTATTTCATTGTAGATAATATTATTCAAGAAATTAATTTTCAAATAAAACAATGTGCTGCAGCTCTTCAGCACATAAGGCAGAGCCGCCTCTGACACCGACGTCTGTGAATAGTAACACTTGAAATCTTGTTTACAAATATATTTTTTCTAATCGTAATACTGTACTGCAATGGTAGTGTGTTCTGTAAGGACAAGGCTGCTTCATCCTGATTGAAGGATGGACTTGATAAAAGTGTACTCTCTGCTAACTACGTGCTGATCCGCACGTTATTGCTCAACTCCACGTTTCAGTGAATACGAGCCATTCATGCGGCGCAATCCCAGCAAGCATTCGCGCGTTCTGATGACAGTCCAGCTGGTCACTGGCAATCAATTACAGACCCAACACCCTCACAGGTGATGGGCTCTCAGGGGTTAGAACACCAAACCGCTTCTCATTAACTGGACTCTCCCACCCTTGCAAATATCAGGCTATGTTCTTCATACTGTATACACTCCTATTAGATTGTCCTACTATAATCTTACAAACTACCTTATACTCCATGTTAACGAGAAAATGGGGAAAACAAGTAGTTCCGTGAAGAACTATACAGCCTATTTTCATACATCCTACATATGTTAATTGCCAATATATACATACAAAATTTTAGTTTGATTGTTGTAATAGATTCGTAGATATTGAGAACCGACTAAATATTTCGGATGGTCGCCATGTTGGATTTTATATATGTAGGTCCTAGAGTTATGTACTGTTACATGAAGATTATTTTGTACGTGTAGCAATCAATCTTCAATCGCATGATTAGGACACAAGAAGTAACAAGGAGATTTTAAAATTTCGCTCAGCTGCCATCTTCTGGTTATGTAAACAATTGAAATATATTAGATGCCAGTGGATTAACATTCTTGTAAGGATTTACTGTACCAAGTTTCACTGCACTCGGATGGTTAAATTGCGAGAAACGTCCATGTGAATATTTATACTTCGCGTCGCCGCCATGGTGGATTTGTGATCACCAGGTTATTTAAAGTCCTATAGGTGAACTTATGAACATAAAAAATCAGTTTGAATGCTATAATAGATTCGTAGATATTCAGAGCCGTCTAAATATTTCGGATGGTCGCCATGTTGGATTGTTAAATGTATAGGCCATAGAGTCAGGTACCATTAAAGGAAAATTATTGCGTAGGTTCATTATTCAAACTTCGATCGCATAACTACGACACAAGAAATAAAAACTTAATTAAAAAAAATGCACAGCCAACATCTTGAGGATATGTAAACAATTGAACTAAATTAGATACCAGTGCATTACAATATGTATAAACATTTTCTGTACCAGATTTCATTGCGTTTGGAACAGTAAATCGCGAGAAAGGTCTATTTAAAATTTTCAAATTCGCTTGGCCGCCATGTTCGTTTTGTAGTTAACCGGTTTTTGAAAGTCTTATTGAAGAACTTCCAGTAGTGCCCTTTATCTGCATACAAAATTTCAGGGTGATACCGCTAATAGTTTCAGAGATATAGAATGCCGGTGAAATGTTTAGCACATCCGCCATCTTGTGGTTATGTAAACAATTGAACGAAGTTAGATGTCGGTGCATTACAAAGTGTATAAACATACTGTACCAAGTTGTATTGCGTTTGGTTGGTTGAATCGCGAGAAACGTCTATTTAAAGTCGCAAATTCGCGTGGCCGCCATGTTGGTTTTGTAGTTACCAGTTTTTCAAAGGTCACATAGGTGAACTTCTATTAGTTTCCTTTATCACCGTAAAAAATCCAGGGTGATATCGGGAATAGTTTCGGAGATATTGAATGCTGGTGAAATATTTCGCACAGGCGCTATGTTGGATTGGTGAGACGTATCAAAATTTCAAGGGCACGGTCGGAGTCGTCTGGAATAGTGCTATGAACTTACAGAGTTTCATTGAAATCGCTCCAGCCGTTTAGAAGTCATTAGGGACACACACACACACACCTCACACACACACACACGCACGCACACACAGACACAGGGACAAAAGGTGATCTCATAAGCCTATTTTTTTAAATTGAAAATAGGCTAAAAATGATCACCCTAGTTCAATTGAGTGTAGCTAAAAGGATTACACCTTGATAATACTGAGTATTCGATATATATATATATACTAACTGTTCTGCCCGGCGTTGCTTGGGTAGGAAGTGAAAGGATGAACAATATTCCGTGAGATCGCTTGGGTTTGTTGTTCCTAACTATGCTCGTTTCACTGTATTGTATGGAATGACTCCACAGTACGTTTGAGGAATGTTCTTGCAGCATCAATCTCTTGGGTAGGAAGGGAAATGAGGAATAATAATACGTGAGATCGTTTGGGTTTGATGGTCATGTTGGAATCTGCAGTTCTTCAGACTCCACAGTTTGAGGAATGTTCTTGCGGCATCAATCTCTTGGGCAGGAAGTGAAAGGAGGAATAATATTCCGCGAGATCGTTTAGGTTTGTTGGTCATGTCTGAAGCTGCACTTCTTCTGAATCCTGGGGGCATGGTGGCGGTGCAGTCAAGCTGTTCGCCTCTCACCAAGGTGGACCGGGCTCGATTCCAGGTCAAAGCATGTGAGATTTTCGAAGCGAAATTACATGTTCTGTGGTTCGGATTCCACGTTAAAAGGAGGTCCCGTGGCTCATGATCACAAGATTAACGGTCATGTGAAACTATAAGCTTCCTTTTCTTCTGACTTCACAGTAAGTTTGAGGAATGTTTCTGAAGAAATATTCTTGCAGCAACAATCTCTTGGCTAAGAAAGGAAACGAGGAATAATTTTCCGTGGGATTGTTTAGGTTTGTTGGTCGTGCCGGAAACTGCACATCTTCTGACTCCACAGTTAGTTTGACGATTACTTATTTATCGCATGGCATACTCGTAAATTATTTATAAGTTGGCATCGAGGTTAGTAACATAATGAAGTGCCTGTGGTGTCTCTAGGAAGAAGTCGCTGAATTCACCACTGTAAGATGTTTGTGGGCATTCTTGAACTAGGAGCCGAACAGTCTGTCTTTCATCACCGCGCTCGCAACATGATGAAGATATTTTCCTCCACTTGTACAGGAGATGCCCGCATACACCGTGATTGGTCCGCATTCTATTTCATTTTGACCGGGTCTTTCTAGGCTGAGTGAACCTTGGCATCTTCTCAGTTATGCATGGCATTACTGAACTCACTGGAGGGGCAAACAAATTCCAATCAGAAGACCATCGCTCAGTTTGTTGGTTGCAAGATTCTCCGCTGTACAGATAAGTGGATGTCTTGAGAGTAATCGTTTCACATGTAGATCAGCAATTTCTCCATGGATAGATAGTTGTTAGTTAGTCTGAATCTTTCTATATTCTCTTGTCAAAATGTTAAGCAAACCCCCTGTACAGCCCGTGGAGGGCCTAGGCCGACCAAGCCATTTGACCTGCAGATATTGGGGTGACGCGTGACCCTCGGCCGTTAATCTTGGTTTTCGTGATCGGGGCGCTGTTTCACTGTCAGGCAGCTACTCAATTGTCCTCACGAGGCTGAGTGTACCCCGTTCCAACCCTCACGACAGTTTTAAAATCCCTGACGGAGCCGGGTGAGAGGCAGGCGCTACCCCAACATCACGGGGACGGCCTTATCAAAATGTTGCATCGCCGCAAATGAGGTGGAGGGATGTGGCTGAGGATAGGAATAGTTTGAGGAATGTGTCTGATGATAGATTCTTGCAGCATCAATCTTTTTGGTAAGAAGTGAAAGGAGGAATAATTCTCGGTGGGATCGTTTAGGTGTGTTGGTCGTGTAGAACGCACACTTCTTCTGAACGTGTGTGTTAGGGGAAGATTAATGAAGGCAGAGAGCTGGGACGGGATGGGACCGGGACGTACGGTTTACGATTAATTACGCTACAATGGCTGCAGGGAGTAACCTGTGCTTTTAGAACAAAGCTCGATCACAACATTCACCTCTAGGGTTCAAACCAAATTACCGGCCGTGGTTTTGTAAATTCCTCTTCATTCTCCCCTTCTAAAGCACAGCTCACAAGAAGGACACAGGGAAGGAAGGGGCTTAATCACTATTTTAAATTGTTCAGTATTTAAAGAGTTAAACACTGTACTCTCTTTCGTCCTATCACCTATGGGCGATTGCAATTTATTAGAGTCTGGTGCCCTTAAGGGCCCTCTGCTGTTTGTGATTAAATTATTGATTTAAATTTTAATGTGACTTAAATTGCTCTCACAATACATTATTTATATTGCCTTTTGTGAGAGGAATCTTGTCGTCTGGTTGGTTATTTAATCGTTTTTATCATTAATTAGCCTATTTCCATCTATGAAACAAGATGTTCAGAAAAGAACATATAGCCTACTTTCTCCTAAATGCATGGGTATTGTTATAACTCTCTATCCTTTTCAAGGAGTATAATTGAATGTTGGTTGTAGTAGCTTGTTGAAATACAACGTGCTATAGGGATATTAAACGTGAATATGAGGTGCCCTTTGCTAGTGCTACCTCTGTAAAAAATTTCATTCAATTCGGTTTCACCGTGTTTGAATTGATATGGGGAATGGATTTGCACACATACATGGCCGCTATTTGCAAACTATTGTGCTGATGACCTTGTAATCAGTCATAAGATGCTTTCTACAAAAAGGCATGTTGTTGCAAAATCTGGTAGAGATCAAATTATTAGGATGGTCGTAATTTGATTTAAGCTTTTAACATTTGGGTGGCCGTCATTCCGTTTCCATCAAGATGGCGGCGATATAAAACATGACACTGAGGTGCCTTTTGCTAGTGCTACCTCTGTACCAAATTTCGCTCAATTCGCTTTCACCGTCTTTGAATTGATAGGGGGAATCGATTTGCACACATACTTGGCAACCATCTGCAAATTATTGGGCTGATGATCTAGCTGTTTGGTCAGAATATGCTCCCCACATAAAGATTTGTTGTTGCAAAATTTGGTAGAGACTAGATTATTAGGTTGGTCGTAATTACATTTTAGCCTTTAATATTTGGGTGGCCGCGATTACGTTTCCGTCAAGATGGCGGTGATATAAAACATGACACTGAGGTGGCCTTTTCTAGTGCTCCCTCTGTACCAAATTTCATTCCATTCGGTTTCACCGTGTTCGAATTAATAGGGGGAATCGATTTTCACACCAAGATGGCCGCCATCCGCAAAATATTAGGCTAATGACCTATTAGTTTGGTCAAAGGATGCTCCCTCCATAAGGGTATGTTGATGCAAAATTTGGTAGAGATCGGATGATTAGGTTAATCGTAATTTGATTTAAGCTTTGAATATTTGTGTGGCCGCCATTACGTTTCCGTCAAGATGGCGGCGATATAAAACATGACACTGAGGTGCCCTTTGCTAGTGGTACCTCTGTACCAAATTTCATTCCATTCGGTTTCACCGTGTTCGAATTAATAGGGGTAATCTATTTTGACACAAAGATGGCCGCCATCCGCAAACTATTAGGCTAATGACCTATTAGATTTGTCAAAGGATGCTTCCTCCATAAAGGTATGTTGTTGCAAAATTTGGTAGAGATCGGATGATTAGGTTAGTCGTAATTTGATTTAAGCTTTGAACATTTGTGTGGCCGCCATTACGTTTCCGTCAAGATGGCGGCGATATAAAACATGACACTGAGGTGTCCTTTGCTAGTGTTACCTTTGTACCAAATTTCGTTCAATTTGCGCTCACCGTGTTCGAATTGATAGGGGGGGGGGCAGACATTCAGAGTACACAGACTCACACACACACACAGACTCACACACACACACACATACACACACACAGACAGACACACTTTTTTTCGCCCTGTAGTGATCTCATAAGTCTACTTTCATTTTTTGCAAAAATCGAAAGTAGGCTAAAAATAGGCTTGGTTGGTTGGTTCTTAAGTTTAGGGGCTGCGACAACGCGGTCATGTAGCCCCGTGTACTTTGGGTGTGTGTAGAATCTGTCTGATAACCGGTGTTAATTGTGATGACTGTATTAGTGTGTGCTATCTGTTATTTTAATTTAAGTACTGCAACTTAGAATTTTTCAAATAGTTCCTACTTTTGCCGCCAAGCGCCACCGTCAACGACTACTAGGCTAAGTTCACAACTCAGCTGCTAGACGCCACCGCAGTCGGCTCTTGGCAACGAACTTAGAAACCTAAGAGCGTTGTTTACAATAACCTATCCAATTTAGCTTCACACAGGTGCAATTAGTGGAAGGTTCTTTAACATGCCATAAATCTATGACATGGGACCGCCGGCTTTACTTCCCCTCCGAAGGAAGGCATACTGAGGGATTTTTAACGCTCTTAAAAAATCCGACGGCTTCGTCCGGGTTTGAACCCGCTATCTTGGGAATAGAAGCTCAGCATGCTACCGACTACGCCACCGAAGCCGATTAAAAATAGGCTAAATAGGCTTATGAGATCACCTATTGTCCGTGTGTCTATCAGTGTGTGTGTGTGTGTGTGTGTGTGTCATGGTGTGTGTGTCCCCCTTAATAACTTCTAGACGGCTGGAGCGATTTCAATGAAACTCAGTAAGTTCATAGCAATATCCAGGACGACCCCGACCGCACCCTCCAAATTTTGTTACGTCTCACCAATCCAACATGGTGGCTGTGCGAAGTATTCCACCAGCATTCAATATCTCCGAATCTATTACCGATATCACCCTGGAATTTTGTACGGTAATAAAGGGAACTACTAGAAGTTCACCTATGTGACGTTTGAAAACCTGGTAACTACAAAACCAACATGGCGGCCAAGCGAAGTTGCGACTTTTAAATAGACGTTGCTCGCGATTTAACCAACCAAACGCAATAAAACTTGGTACAGTATATGTTTATATACATTTTAATGCACCGACATCTAACTTCTTTCAATTGTTTACATAATCTCAAGATGGCGGCTGTGCGAAATATTTCACCGGCATTCTATAACTCTGAAACTATTAGCGGTATCACCCTAACATTTTGTACGGAGATAAAGGGGACTACTGGAAGTTCATCTATAAGACTTTCAAAAACCGGTTAACTACAAAACAAATATGGTGGCCTAGCAAAATCAAAATTTTAAATAAACCTTTCACGCGATTTAATGATCCAAACTCAATGAAACTTGGTACAGGGAATGTTTATTCCCATTGTATCTAATTTAGTTCAATTGTTTACATAACCTCAAGATGGCAACTGTGCAAATTTTAAAATTAAGTTTTTATTTCTTGTGTCGTTATCTTGCGATCGAAGTGAAAGTTTGAATAATGAACCAACGCAATAATTTTCCCTTAATGGTACATGACTTTATGGCCTATACATATAACAATCCAACATGGCGACCATCAGAAACATTTAGATGGATCTCAATATCTACGAATCTATTACAGCAATCAGGCTGAATTTTTTAATGTTCATAGGGGCTATGAACATAAGTTCACCTATAGGACTTTAAATAACTTGGTGATCACAAATCCAACATGGCGCGACGCGAATTATATATATTCACATGGTCGTTTCTCGCAATTTAACCATCCGAGGGCAGTGACACTTGGTACAGTAAATCCTTATACATATGTTAATCCATCGGCATCTAATTGTTTTCAATTGTTTCCATAACCACAAGATGGCAGCTGTGCGAAATTTGAACATCTCGTCTTTACTTCTTGTGTCCTAATCATACGATTGAAGTTTGAATACTACACTTACACAATAATCTTCATTATCAGTACATACTCTACTTATCTAAAATCCAACTTGGCGACCATCCGCAATATTTAGTCGGTTCTCAATATCTAGGGCTGTCCGAGTTTAGTTTTCTTAGTATTCTTACCGTTTTCTTTATGTATTTGTAGTGGATTTAAAAAATAAAACACTAAAAATATATTTAAATATTTTTAATAAATTGCTTTAAAATAAAAGTACGACGATATTCAATACAGCATGAATGACAAAGTGAGTATTTTTGTTCATTTGACACAATTATTAATCAAATCTATACTAATATAATAAAACTGAAGACTTTGTATGTTTGTTTTTGTGTTTAAACGCGCTAATCTCTGGAACTACCTGTCGGATTCGAAAAATGCTTTTGTATATGATAGCCTGATTCAAGAGGAATAGTTTAGGCTATGTAGCATTAGGCTACACCTCTCAGGTAACCTTACAGATTGATTTTTGTTCAGTAATTCGGAAGAAAAAGTGCCCCAGAACGGCTTCAATATTACCGAAGTCTATTGTTGACTTGTAATGCGGGCTGCATCATGTCGCCCCTACTAATGTTCTGGTGCAGAATTGCTAGCTGCTTATAAATTGCAGTCACGGGGAGTAATTAGTGCAAAAAGATTTCTTAGGCCCCTTAAAACAGTTATCATTATGACAATAGTATGCCTTTGTATAAGTGCGATGGTGTTGGCGCAGTATACTGAGGTTATCAGCAGCATTAAGCGTTGGTGCTTTCGAATTTATTTTCATTTATTCCTTGAGCGCTCCACTACTGTAAAACAAATAAATCCACCGGGCGAAGCCGGGCACTACTGCTAGTTATGAAATAAAATTGATGACAATTTAGTTTAGTGCGACGACCGGAACTTGTTTCAAAGTTTTGGCGACACAGCGCGGGTCGGACAAAATAGTCTCGCGGGCTGTAGGTTGGGCACTCCTGGTCTAAAGCAACACATTTACACATTTGAGGAGAAAGTCGTTCCCTTAGCCTTTGTATGCCAAGAAGTGCTATGTTTAAAATAAATGTTATAAGCGAGAATTGCAGCCCTTTTCAGTTCGGTGTGTTATGCATAATGACATAATTTGAATGATATCAGCTTAAAATAATCATCTTACATTTGTCATGAAAAAAAATTATAACAAGTAGTTCCGTGAAGAACTAAAGCCTATTTGCGTATATCCTACTTATGTTAATTGCCACTACCAACATACAAAATATCAGTTTGATTGCTGTAATAGATTCGTAGATATTGAAAACCGTCTAATATTTCGGATGGTCGCCATGTTGGATTGTTATATATGTAGGTCTTAGAGTTATGAACTATTTCATGAAGATTATTGTGTACGTGTAGTATTCAAACTTCAATCGCATGATTAGGACACAAGAAGTAAAAACGGGATTTTAAAATATCGCAGAGCTGCCATCTTGTGGTTATGGAAACAATTGCAAAAAATAGATGCCAGTGAATTAACATTTGTATAAGGATTTACTGTACCAAGTGTCACTGCACTCGGATGGTTAAATTGCGAGAAACGACCATGTGAAGATTTATAGTTCTCGTCGCCGCCATGTTGGATTTGTGATCATTAGGTTATTGAAAGTAATATAGGTGAACTTATGTTCATAGCCCCTATGAACATTAAAAAAATCAGTTTGATTGCTGTAATAGATTCGTAGATATTGAGATCTATTTAAATAATTCGGATGGTCGCCATGTTGGATTGTTATATGTATAGGCCATAGAGTCATGTACCATAAAAGGAAAATTATTCAATAGGTTCATTATTGAAACTTTCACTTCGATCGCCTGATTACGACACAAGAAAAGAAAAAGCAATTTTAAAATTCGCACAGCCGCCATCTTAAGGTTATGTAAACATTTGAACTAAATTAGATACCAGTGCATTTAAATGTGTACAAACATTTCCTGTTCCAAGTTTCATTGCATTAGGATCATTAAATCGCGAGAAAGGTCTATTTAAAATTTTCAAATTCACTTGGCCGCCATATTCGTTTTGTAGTTGATCAGTTTTTGAAAGTCGTGTAGACGAACTTGCAGTAGTGCCCTTTATCCCCGTACAAAATTTCAGGGGGATACCGCTCATAGTTTCAGAGATATAGAATGCCGGTGAAATACTTCGCACAACCGCCATCTTGAGGTTATGTAAACAATTGAACGAAGTTAGATGTCGATGCATTACAAAGTGCATAATCATATACTGTACCAAGTTTTATTGCGTTTGGTTAGTTAAATCACGAGAAACGTCTATTTAAATGTCGCAAATTCGCTTGGCTGCCATGTTGGTATTGTAGTTACTAGGTTTTCAAAAGGCACATCGGTGAACTTCTAGTAGTTCCCTTTATCACCGAAAAATATTCAAGGGTGATATCGGTAATAGTTTCGGAGATATTGAATGCTTGTGAAATAATTCGCACAGCCGCCATTTTGGATTGGTGAGACGAAACAGAATTTAAAGGGCACGGTCAGGGTGTCCTGGAACAGTGCTATTAAATTACCGAGTTTCATTGAAATCACTCTAGCCGTTTAGAAGTTATTAGGGGGTAGACACATACACCATCACACACACCAACACACACGCACACACACTGACAGACACACGGATAAAAGGTGATCTCATCAGCCTATTTTTAGCCTATTTTCAATTTTGAAAAAATAGGCTTATGAGATCACCTTTTGTCCGTGTGTGTGTGCGTGTGTGTGTGTGTGTGTGTGTGTGTGAGGTGTGTGTGTGTCTCCCCCTAATAAAATCTAAACGGCCGGAGCGATTTCAATGAAACTCGGTAAGTTCATAGCACTATTCCCGGCGACCCCGACGGTGCCCTTCAAATTTGGTTACGTCTCACCAATCCAACATGGCGGCTGTGCGAAATATTTCACCAGCATTCAATATCTCCAAAACTATTCCCGATATCACCCTGTAATTTTTTACGGTGATAAAGGGAACTACTAGAAGTACACCTATGTGACTTTTGAAAAACTGGTAACTACAAAACCAACATGGCGGCCACGCGAATTCGCAACATTTAAATGGACGTTTCTCGCGATTTAACCAACCAAACGCAATAAATCGTGGTACAGTATATGTTTATACACATTGTAATGCACCAACATCTAACT
This sequence comes from Meconema thalassinum, assembly GCA_946902985.2. Taxonomy (NCBI): domain Eukaryota; kingdom Metazoa; phylum Arthropoda; class Insecta; order Orthoptera; family Tettigoniidae; genus Meconema; species Meconema thalassinum. Next base: position 510,368,327 of record OX336393.1, on the reverse strand, counting down.
TCGTTCAATTGTTTACATAACCACAAGATGGCGGATGTGCGAAATATTTCACCGAGATTCCATATCTCTGAAACTATTAGCGGTATCACGCTGAAATTTTGTACGGAGATAAAGGGCACTACTGGAAGTTCTTCAATAAGACTTTCAAAAACCGGTTAACTACAAAACGAACATGGTGACCAAGTGAATTTGAAAATTTTCAATAGACTTTTCTCGCGATTTAATGTTCCAAACGCAATGAAATCTGGTACAGGAAATGTTTATACACATTGTAATGCACTGGAGTCTAAATTAGTTCAATCGTTTACATAACCTCAAAATGGCGGCTGTGCGAAATATTTCGCTGACATTCTATATCTCCGAAACTATTACAGATATCAATCTGAAATTTGGTACGGTGATAAAGGGTACTGGTTCGAATTTACCTATGTAACGTTCTTAAACCTGGAAAGTAAAAAACGAACATGGCGGCCAAGCGAATGTAAAACATTTTAATAGACTTTTCTCGTGATTTATCTCTCTGAGCGCAGTGAAATGTGGTACAGTAAATGATTTTACATATTGTAATGCACTGGCATCTAATTTAGTTCAATTGTTTGCATAACCTCAAGATGGCGGCTGTGTGAAATTTTAAAATTAAGTTTCTATTTCGTGTGTCGTAATCATGCGATCGAAGTGATAGTTTGAATAATGAACCTAGGCAATAATTGTCTTTGAATGGTACATAAATCAATGGCCTATACATATAACAATCCAAAATGGCGAGCATCCGAAATATTTAGACCGTTCTCAATATCTATGAATCATTTACAGCAATCAAATTGGTTTTTTTAATGTTCATAAAGGCTATGAACATATGTTCACCTATAGGACTCTCAGTAACCTGGTGAGCACAAATCCAACATGGCGGTGACGCGAAGTATAAATATTTAAATGGACGTTTCTCGCGAATTAACTATCCGAGCGCAGTGAAACGTTGCACGTTAAATGCTTATACAAATGTTAATCGTAAGGCATCTAATTTATTTCAATTGTTTGCACAATCACAAGATGGCAGCTGTGCGAAATTTTAAAATCTCGTTTTTACTTCTGTTCTAATCATGCGATTGAAGTTTGAATACCACACGTACACAATAATCTTAATGTAACAGTACAGAAATAAAAATACAACCTGGCGACCATCTGAAATATTTAGACGGTTCTCAATTTCTACGAATCTATCACAACCTTCAAACTGAAATTTTTATGTTGATAGAGGCAATTAACATGACTAGGATATATGAAAATAGGCTAAAAATGTGTAATAACAACCGGGTCCTAGTTATGATATTCAACAAGTAATCCAAAAACTATCCGCAAATTTACTCCAAACATTATCCGCCTATTTTCATATATCCTACTCATGTTGATTTCCTCTATCAAAAATTTCAGTTTGATTGCTGTAATAGATTCGTAGATATTAAGAAGGTCGCCATGGTTGGATTTTTATTTACTTCAATCGCATGATTAGGACACAAGAAGTAAAAACGGGATTTTAAAATATCGCACAGCTGCCATCTTGTGGTTATGGAAACAATTGCAAAAAATAGATGCCAGTGAATTAACATTTGTATAAGGATTTACTGTACCAAGTTTCACTGCACTCGGATGGTTAAATTGCGAGAATCGACCATGTGAATATTTATAGTTCGCGTCGCCGCCATGTTGGATTGTGATCACCAGGTTATTGAAAGTAATATAGGTGAACTTATGTTCATAGCCCCTATGAACATTAAAAAAATCAGTTTGATTGCTGTAATAGATTCGTAGATATTGAGATCTATTTAAATAATTCGGATGGTCGCCATGTTGGATTGTTATATGTATAGGCCATAGAGTCATGTACCATAAAAGGAAAATTATTCAATAGGTTCATTATTGAAACTTTCACTTCGATCGCCTGATACGACACAAGAAATGAAACAGCAATTTTAAAATTCGCACAGCCGCCATCTTGAGGTTATGTAAAAATTTGAACTAAATTAGATACCAGTGCATTTAAATGTGTACAAACATTTCCTGTTCCAAGTTTCATTGCATTAGGATCATTAAATCGCGAGAAAGGTCTATTTAAAATTTTCAAATTCATTTGGCCGCCATATTCGTTTTGTAGTTGATCGGTTTTTGAAAGTCATACAGACGAACTTGCAGTAGTGCCCTTTATCCCCGTACAAAATTTCAGGGGGATACCGCTCATAGTTTCAGAGATATAGAATGCCGGTGAAACACTTCGCACAGCCGCCATCTTGAGGTTGTGTAAACAATTGAACGAAGTTAGATATCGATGCATTACAAAGTGCATAATCATATACTGTACCAAGTTTTATTGCGTTTGGTTAGTTAAATCGCGAGAAACGTCTATTTAAATGTCGCAAATTCGCTTGGCCGCCATGTTGGTATTGTAGTTACCAGGTTTTCAAAAGGCACATCGGTGAACTTCTAGTAGTTCCCTTTATCACCGAAAAATATTCAAGGGTGATATCGGTAATAGTTTCGGAGATATTGAATGCTGGTGAAATAATTCGCACAGCCGCCATGTTGGATTGGTGACACGAAACAGAATTTAAAGGGCACGGTCAGGGTGTCCTGGAACAGTGCTATTAAATTACCGAGTTTCATTGAAATCACTCCAGCCGTTTAGAAGTTATTAGGGGGTAGACACATACACCATCACACACACCATCACACACGCACACACACTGACAGACACACGGATAAAAGGTGATCTCATCAGCCTATTTTTAGCCTATTTTCAATTTTGAAAAAATAGGCTTATGAGATCACCTTTTGTCCGTGTGTGTGTGCGTGTGTGTGTGTGTGTGTGTGTGTGTGAGGTGTGTGTGTGTCTCCCCCTAATAAAATCTAAACGGCCGGAGCGATTTCAATGAAACTCGGCAAGTTCATAGCACTATTCCCGGCGACCCCGACGGTGCCCTTCAAATTTGGTTACGTCTCACCAATCCAACATGGCGGCTGTGCGAAATATTTCACCAGCATTCAATATCTCCAAAACTATTCCCGATATCACCCTGTAATTTTTTACGGTGATAAAGGGAACTACTAGAAGTTCACCTATGTGACTTTTGAAAAACTGGTTACTACAAAACCAACATGGCGGCCACGCGAATTCGCGACATTTAAATGGACGTTTCTCGCGATTTAACCAACCAAACGCAATAAAACGTGGTACAGTGTATGTTTATACACATTGTAATGCACCAACATCTAACTTCGTTCAATTGTATACATAACCACAAGATGGCGGATGTGCGAATTATTTCACCGACATTCCATATCTCTGAAACTATTAGCGGTATCACGCTGAAATTTTGTACAGAGATAAAGGGCACTACTGGAAGTTTTTAAATAAGACTTTCAAAAACCGGTTAACTACAAAACGAACATGGCGACCAAGCGAATTTGAAAATTTTCAATAGGCTTTTCTCGCGATTTTATGTTCCAAACGCAATGAAATCTGGTACAGGAAATGTTTATACACATTGTAATGCACTGGAGTCTAATTTAGTTCAATCGTTTAGATAACCTCAAAATGGCGGCTGTGCGAAATATTTCGCTGACATTCTATATCTCCGAAACTATTACAGATATCAATCTGAAATTTGGTACGGTGATAAAGGGTACTAGTTCAAATTTATCTATGTAACTTTCTTAAACCTGTAAAGTAAAAAACGAACATGGCGACCAAGCGAATTTAAAACATTTTAATAGACTTTTCTCGTGATTTATCTCTCTGAGCGCAGTGAAATGTGGTACAGTAAATGATTTTACATATTGTAATGCACTGGCATCTAATTTAGTTCAATTGTTTGCATAACCTCAAGATGGCGGCTGTGTGAAATTTTAAAATTAAGTTTTTATTTCGTGTGTCGTAATCATGCGATCGAAGTGAAAGTTTGAATAATGAACCTAGGCAATAATTGTCTTTGAATGGTACATAAATCAATGGCCTATACATATAACAATCCAAAATGGCGAGCATCCGAAATATTTAGACCGTTCTCAATATCTATGAATCATTTACAGCAATCAAACTGAATTTTTTATGTTCATAGAGATTAGGGACATATGTTCACCTATAGGACTCTCAGTAACCTGGTGAGCACAAATCCAACATGGCGGTGACGCGAAGTATAGATATTTAAATGGACGTTTCTCGCGAATTAACTATCCGAGTGCAGTGAAACGTTGCACGTTAAATGCTTATACAAATGTTAATCCTAAGGCATCTAATTTATTTCAATTGTTTGCACAATCACAAGATGGCAGCTGTGCGAAATTTTGAAATCTCATCTTTACTTCTGTTCTAATCATGCGATTGAAGTTTGAATACCACACGTACACAATAATCTTAATGTAACAGTACAGAAATAAAAATACAACCTGGCGACCATCTGAAATATTTAGACGGTTCTCAATATCTACGAATCTATCACAACTTTCAAACTGAAATTTGTATGTTGATAGAGGCAATTAACATGACTAGGATATATGAAAATAGGCTAAAAATGTGTAATAACAACCGGGTCCTAGTAATGATATTCAACAAGTAATCCAAAAACTATCCGCAAATTTACTCCAAACATTATCCGCCTATTTTCATATATCCTACTCATGTTGATTTCCTCTATCAAAAATTTCAGTTTGATTGCTGTAATAGATTCGTAGATATTAAGAAGGTCGCCATGGTTGGATTTTTATTTACTTCAATCGCATGATTAGGACACAAGAAGTAAAAAAGGGATTTTAAAATATCGCACAGCTGCCATCTTGTGGTTATGGAAACAATTGATCTAAATTAGATGCCAGTGGATTTGTATAAGCATTTACTGTACCATATTTCACTGCGTTCAGATGGTTAAATCATGAGAAAAGTCTATTAAAATGTTTCAACTTCGCTTGGCCGCCATGTTCGTTTTGTACTTTACAGGTTTATGAAAGTTACATAGTGCCCTTTATCACCGTACAATATTTCATTGTGATATCTGTAAAAGTTTCGGAGATACTGAATGCTGGTGAAATATTTCGCACAGCTGCCATGTTGGATTCGTGAGACACAATAAAATTTGAAGGGCATGGTCGGGGTCGGCCGGAATGGTGCTATGATCTTACTGAGTTTCATTGAAATCGCTCCAGCCGTTTATAAGTTACTGGGCGGGGACATACACACACGAATGACACACACACGCACACACACTCACACGGACAAAAGGTGATGTCATAAGCCTTTTTTTTTTCATAAAATGAAAATAGCCTAAAAATGTTGCGGATATCCGCGGCGCTTCAGTTAGGCCTATAGGATATGTACTTCAATTACTTTAAAATTAGCGGCTTCGGTGGCGTAGTTGGTAGCATGCTAAGCTTCTATGCCCAAGAACGCGGGTTCAAACCTGGCCGAATTCGTCGGATTTTTGATGTGTAAGATCTTTCCACTCGGTTGCTGGATATTTTTGTGGGAGTGATTTTGAAAAATGGTGCGGAAGTGTATCGGAACGATCGAGGTGGGCACCTGCTGGCACACTTCCGTTCGAACGGAAGTGTGCTAGCTGGCATTGGTGGATCGAACGGAAGTGTAAGTCGCACTGTCAACTCGATCGATCGATCCAGCAGGCAGTGGTAAGAGAAGCAATGAGCGCGCGCGTCGGAAATTGATTCCATGACGTACTCTCGGCCATTTGGAATGAATATGACATACTAAACGGTAAACGCTCATGCGAACTCTGGTGCCAAGTGATTGAAACAAAGCACATGGCACATGTTCGAAGTCTTCATATCAGTATTTAAATGGTAAAATACCTTAATATCAAACATTGTAAGTAGTCGGCATTACCGGTATTATGTTTCTGCACAATGGCTATTCAAATATTAACCCTCATAACGGCAATCAATATAATATAATCGTTGTGGTTATACGAGAATTGAGCAAGCCTTCATGAACTATTGCTGAATACATTCTCTTTACTCACAAGAGTGCCTATTCATAAGGCATTTTAAACTCAATGTCACTCATGAACATTATCGAAACAAGCAAAATATAAATGAAACTTAGTTCCGTAATGCAGTATTATTGGAACGTGGAAATAAGTCACCATCTTGTGCACAATATTTGCGTAGTCAAAATAGCCGTGGTGTTAGCACCTTTGACTGTGAATCTAGAGAGCTTGGGTTTGAATCCCGGTCGGGGTAGACATTTTTGCTACTAGATTATCATTTAAAACGATATGTATCATATCAATATGACTCATTTTAACAGAATCCATATGAAATTACGTGTTGGTCTGTGATTCAAGAGGACCTGTTTATAAGGAATTTAAGGTTATGAGCGGTGTCGCGTCTATTAACCTAGTTTTTTTTTGTCGTGTAGCCTCCTGAGAGGCCGAGTGCAGGTCTTTCTAGTCGACGCCCGTGGGCAACCTGCGCGTCGGGATGTGAGATGGAATGGATGAAGATGAATGAAACTGGGCAAGGATGTGGAAGGAAGCGGCCGTGGCCTGTCAGAAGGTACTGTCCCAGCATTTGCCTGGTGTTGAAAATGGGAAATCACGGAAAACCATTTCAAGGACAGCCGACGGTGGGGCTCGAACCCACGCGTCTACCGAGTCAGTAGAGAGCTTGGACCCTTGACCTAACGCAGCGCTTTAGCCCGCGTAGCCACTACTGTCGGTTATTAATCTAGTTGATCCATATCGTATTCTTTATTTAGGATAGTGCTGGTGTAAGCTAGAACTCATCTAATAAAATTGGTTCCGTATTATAAACTACAATATCTGTAAAACACTCCCTTTTACAATAGATTAATATTTGTGCCAATACCGGCGTATCAACAATTTCACGTGAGGTATTTTCTATGTCAGATGTTACACATCATATGCGACTACTGTAAGGCTCGTAATATTTTTACGAGCGTTAAAATCCTTCAGTATGCCTTCCTTCGGAGGGAAAGTAAAGCCGGTGGTCGCATATCATAGATTTATGGCACGTAAAAGATCCTTCCTCTAAGTAAACTTGTGTGAAGCTACATATCCAGGATATATTTCGTTGAAATGTTCTATCAAAGTTCCAACGTTCACCACTAGGTGTCAGTGATATCTGGCAGCGAAAGTTGGATCTACTTGAAATTGAACGGAACTTGTAGCTCACCCCATGGGTGTCCATTTGAAGCAGCTAGAGCTTCTGGCGAGCCGAACATGTCCTCGGACACTCCCAGCACTAAAAGCTATCCAGCGTTCTTCTTCAATTTGGGACATTTCTGGTCCATTTCGGTACTACCGTTCATAGTATTGCCACTCTTGGGAAAACAAATTGTTTCAGTGCTATCCATGAATATGTTAGAGAAACATGAAGTCGACAAAGAAGAAGAAGAGGAGACGTTCCGGAAATAGCGTCAGTGGTAAGTTTCAGGAGAACGTATGTTCGAGTGGCATTACCGTAATTAAAATATAATCAAGTGGTTGTAGGACCACCAGATAGGCTAATGAACAAGAATTGCGGGGTGGAGGGGATACTAATTAGAGAAATCGGGAAGCACAGTCGCTGGCTCATCTGTCTCATTGTTGACTTAATTAAGCCCTTTATCTGCAAATATAAATTTAGATTATTACATCCCCCTTTTCTTAGCAAGCAAATTATATTTCATTCCCCGAATGACCTACGTGGAATAATAATGGGGCATGGAGGATATAATAATGGAGATGTACGGCGGAACAGAATAAGATAAATGAAAGCGCTTCCATTTTCCTAAAAGGATCCTCTCTCTTTTGATGAGTAATAAGACTTCCAAGAGACAAACAAACCGTTCAGCTGTCCGGGAGAAACGATATCTCAGCCTTTTAGCCACCAATTGCAAGCGATTTCATGAAGAAAATATTAACTCAGAAATGTTAGTGTACCCATCGTTAACGCTTCATGGGTTAGGGGTCTCTTATATTTATGCTTTCGAAGATGCTGTTGGTTGAATATTTCAGCCAAATTTCGGAGAATGTTGATGCCGAAGTGCTGGTATTTCTAAAAATTAAATATTATAAATGTATCTTCTTGAGGTAATGTGCTGGATAGAATTTTAAAAAATAAAAATAAAAACATTAGTCTAACAGTTAAAGTGCAACAATATAGAAATAAAAACATTAGTCTAACAGTTAAAGTGCAACAATATAGAAATAAAAGCATTAGTCTAACAGTTAAAGTGCAACAATATAGAAATAAAAACATTAGTCTAACAGTTAAAGTGCAACAATATAGAAATAAAAACATTAGTCTAACAGTTAAAGTGCAACAATATAGAAATAAAAACATTAGTCTAACAGTTAAAGTGCAACAATATAGAAATAAAAACATTAGTCTAACAGTTAAAGTGCAACAATATAGAAATAAAAAACATAAAGATGAAATTACAATAATAAATGAAATATACAAATTATAATAATAAATATGACGATAAAAATTATGAAAATAATAATTGTAAAAATCAATTCAGAATTAATTCATTAAATAAAACAGGTTGTTCCGTGAAGAACTATACAGCCTATTTTCATATATCCTACTCATGTTAATTGCCACTATCAACATACAAAATTTCAGTTTGATTGTTGTGATAGATTCGTAGATATTGAGAACCGTCTAAATATTTCAGATGGTCGCCAGGTTGGATTATTATTTATGTACTATTACATGAAGATTATTGTGTACGTGTGGTGTACAGACTTCAATCGCATGATTAGGACACAAGAAGTAAAAACGAGATTTTAAAATTTCGCACAGCGCCATTTTGTGGTTATGAAAACAATTGAAATAAATTAGATGCCAGTGGATTAACATTTGTATAAGCATTTAACGTGCAAAGTTTCACTGCACTCGGATGGTTAAATCACGAGAAACGTCCATTTAAATATGTGTATTTCGCGTCGCCGCCATGTTGGATTTGTGCTCACCAGGTTACTGAATGTCATATTGACGAACTTATATTCATAGCCTCTGTGAACATTAAAAAATTCAGTTTGATTGCCGTAAAAGATTCGTAGATATTGAGAACCGTCAAAGTATTTCGGATGCTCGCCATTTTGGATTGTTATATGTATAGGCCATAGAGTTTTGTACCATTAAAGGAAAATTAATGCGTAGCTTCATTATTCAAACTTTCACTTCGATCGCATGATTACGACACAAGAAATAAAAACTTAATTTTAAAATTTCGCACAGCCGCCATCTTGAGGTTATGTAAACAATTGAAATAAATTAGAAACCAGTGCATTACAATTTGTATAATCAATTACTGTACCACATTTGACTTCGCTCAGATCGTTAAATCACGAGAAAAGTCTATTAAAATGTTTCAAATTCGCTTGGCCGCCATGTTCGTTTTGTACTCTACAGGTTTTTGAAAGTCACATAGATAATCTTATATCAGCACTCTGTATCATTGTAAAAAATTTCAGGGTGATATATCTAATAGTTTTGGAGATATTCAATGCCAGTGAAATATTTCGCACAGCCGCCATTTTGAGGTTATGTAACCAATTGAACTAAATTGGATGTCAGTGCATTACAATGTGCATAAACATTTGCTGTACCAAGTTTCATTACGTTTGGATGGTTAAATCGCGTGTAAAGTCTATTTAAAAGTCTCAACTTCACTTGGCCACCATGTTGGTTTTGTAGTCACCAGGTTTTAGAAAGTCTCATAGGTGAACGTGTAGTAGTTCCCTTTATCACCGTACAAAATTTCAGGGTGATGTCGGTAATGGTTTCGGATAAACTGAATGTTGGTGAAATAGTTCGCACAGCCGCCATGTTGGATTGGTAAGACACAATAAAATTTGAAGGGCACGGTCGGGCCAGAATGGTGCTATGATCTTACCGAGTTTCATTGAAATCGCTCTAGCCGTTTAGAATTTATTAGGGGGACACACATACACACACACCTCACACACCCACCCACACACACACGGACAAAAGGTGATCTCATAAGCCTATTTTTTTTTCAAAATTGAAAATAGGCTAAAAATAAGTGGCTTCGGTGGCGTAGTCGGTAGCATGCTGAACTGCTGTGCCCAAGATAGCGGGTTCAAACCCGGCCGAAGTCGTCGGATTTTTTAAGAGCGTTAAAAATCCTTCAGTATGCCTTCGGAGGGGAAGTAAAGCCGGTGGTCCCATGTCATAGATTTATGGCATGTAAAAGATCCTTTCACAGAATAAACTTGTGTAAAGCAAAATTTGTTAGGTTAGATTTCGTCAGAACGCTCTATCAAAGTTTCAACGTTCACCACTAGGTATCATTGATATCTGGTGGCGAAAGTTGGAACTACTTGAAATTGAACGGAACATGTAGCTCACCCTTTAGGGTATCCGCTGGAAGCAGCTACAGACTCAGGCGAGCCGAACATGTCCTCGGACACTCCCGGCACTAAAAGCCATACGATAAATCTAAATAAATCTAAAAAAGGCTAAAAATGATAAATCTATAAGAACATAAATTAGGAATTAAAAATAAACTCAGTACTGTATATAAACATTAAAATTAGAGAAACAAAACAATAACATGATTTACAGATGAATATCCTTTCAATTCTGAAGGTTACAGGATTTACAAAGGGAAGCCAGGAGAACGAGCTATGAAAAATTGCCCACAATTTGGTACTGGATTTATAGTCCATCATTCCTTACTTGATTCAGTTACAAACTTCCACTCTCCCTCCGGTCGTCACTCCACCATGACAATAAAATCAGCAAACAAAATTTACACTCTCATTAATGGACATGCCCCAACTAATATCACCAACAGAAAGGCTGTAGGAAAAGTCGAAGAATTTTGGAACCAATTAGATGATATACTTCAAAGAATCCCGAGGAATCATGTTAAAATACTTATGGGTGATTTTAATGCCCAAATTGGCAAAGAAAAAAAATATAGATATTGGGTAGGTAAATGGTCAGGACATAATCAGACCAATCGGAATGGTATGCGTCTTCTTGAAATCTGCAAGAACCATGACTTATTCTTCAAATCAACATTTTTCAAAAAGAAAACCTCTCAGTCCAAGACGTGGGTGTCACCTAACCCACTGTTAGGAGATCTGCTGATCTCCAGAGTAAATACTCTCGAAATAATGAAACTTAAAGTCCTTAAGGGGTTAGCTCTGGATTCTGACCATTACCCTACAAAATTTTCATTAAATATTATTCCAGAGAAAAGGAGATTCTCTCAGAAAATCCCACCCCGTAAATATGATGTTCAAAATATTCAAGGTAATGATAAATTTAAAAACGAGACTCAACAATTGAATCCACAAAACTGGCAACAGCTCCAAGCAGGATTAATAAAAACAGCCGAGAAAATAAGACCACACATGAGAACACGCAAACATCCGTGGTGGACAGCCGAATGTGATGACCTTGTAAGGCTCAGGCAACAGGCATGGCACAATTGGTCTTGCAACAAAACTCCTAAGACTCTGCAAGATCTGAAGGATGTCAGAAGAACAGTCACAAAATCAATACGAAGAATTCGCAAGCAGAATGACAACAAAATATTACAAGAAATAGAAGCTGACTTCAAACAACATAATTCTAGAAACTACTATAGAACTTTTCGCCAGAAGCTCACTAAATATTCCCCTCCATCACTTCAATTCAAAAACGAACATGGGGATATTGCTCATAGTAACACAGAAAACTGTGAAATCCTTGCAAACTACTTTTCGGTATTGCTCAATTGTGAGAAACCTCAAGAAACATTCACATTTATACACACGCAACAAAACCAAGATTCCCATCCACCCAACGTTCAGGAAATAAGAGAGATAATTAAATCATTGAAAAACAACAAAGCGTCGGGGGAAGACCAAATTGTTGCAGAGTTGTGGAAAAATGCAGGAGAAAATCTCATTGTAAAACTCCAAGAAATTTTATAAGAAGTTTGGCGAACTGAAAAAATTCCCGCTGACTGGAAGATGGCACTCATACATCCCTTGCACAAAAAAGGAAATCGGACGGATCCCTACAATTATCGTGGAATTTCATTACTATCCATAACATACAAAGTTTTGTCTAAAGCTCTCCTGAATCGTGCAGAAATTCAATTGGATCCAGTAATCGGTGAATACCAAGGTGGCTTCAGGAAAGGCAGGTCGTGTGTGGAACAAATTATCAATTTAAAAAACTCAATGAAATATTTCCGCAATACATCGAACAAACACTATGTCATTACATTTGTTGACTTCCAAAAGGCGTATGATAGCATCGACCGTGAATCCCTTTTCGAAATACTCAGAGAATTTGGATTAGATCAAAAGACAACAAATATTATTAAGGAAACACTCATGGAAACCAAATCTAAGGTTAAATTTATGGGAGAACTGAGCAGAGAATTCCCCATTGACACAGGAGTCCGACAAGGAGATGGATTGTCCCCGTTGCTTCTTAATTGTGCACTAGAGAAGGTTGTACGAGAATGGCGAAAAGCAAGTGCACCGACGCATAGGATAGGACCAAAACTTAAAGGCATAGAATTAGACTGTTTGGCATTTGCTGATGACATGGCATTAATTGCCCAAATCATCTCTGATGCGCAATACCAACTTGAACTTCTACAAGAACAAGTAAAGAAAATTGGATTGCAAATCTCATTTGATAAAACAAAATTTATGACAGATATAAAGAATGCCCCATCTGAAATTGAAATTGGTACTGACCATATATCTCGTGTGAAGGAATTTAAATATTTGGGTGAATGGATTACCGACAATTGTAATGAGAAGAGGTCCATTACAACAAGAATTCAAAAAATGGAAACTGCTTTTCAGTTAACGAAAAATACTTACAACAAAAAGAGTCTTTCCTGGAAATGCAAAATTCAACATTATACAACAGTGATCGGGCCCGAAGCTCTCTACGCTTCAGAAACTCTCACTCTTCAACATAGAACACTTCGAGATCAGTTGGAAGTGAAGGAACGTAAAATAATGAGGAAAATCTTAGGGCCGAGAATCAAAGATGGTGTTCATCTTCCAAAGCCAAATGCTGAAATATATAAAACCATCTCCAAAATCACAGACAAAATGCGTATGCGACGAATCCAATTCTTGGGGCACCTGGAAAGAATGGACCCAAATATACTAACTCACAAAATTCACACATACTTGAAAAACAAAACAACTAGATCAAATTGGTACAAACAGACTGAAAAAGACTTGCAAGAATTAGGATCGCCAAATCTCCTAGACCGAAATGTCATCAGAACACTTGCACTCACACGGGGTTTCGAGGAGGAAGAAAGACGGACATACCACCATATCTGGTCTGCACAACGGAAGCAAACCCATTCGTTGCGTATGAAGGAGTACTGGGCTGCAAGAAAGGCTAACCATTGTTGATTCCGCGTGGTCCTAAGAGACCCATTCGCGACGAAGAAGAAGAAGAAGAACATGAATAATAATAATAATAATAATAATAATAATTAAAATAAACTGTTTCGAAGGAATGTTGATAAAATTAAAGGGTTTCAGGTAAAAACCCAGCTCAATAACCAAGGTCATCTGGTCTGAAGAGAGGAGGAGGAGGCTCAGCGAAGAAATTCTGGGAGGAGAATAAGAGATTGGCAAGTCGGCCGATTGTTCAACGCGGTCCATGGGTAGATTATTGGATAAGGAATAACCCACCTACCAAGGGAAGATGATTAAAAAAAAGGGAAGTAGGTTTTGGATTGGAGAAAAAGGATAGAAAAATAGGAGGAGAGTTCCACGAAAGTTGTAAATTTAACTTTAAATACCTTTAGAGGCAGTTGCCACTGAAAATTAACTCTCTGATACCTAAAGTAGGTACGAGCTTGGTCGAAGCTAATGGGAACCGCAGCTGGGACTTGGGCGATTTGCAAGAGAGAGGCTTTAGTGTATTTCCTCCCAAGCATGTATAAGACTACTATGGGGAATGGTGATGGTCTGGCAAAACTAAGAGTAACAAATTTATTGTAAGATTTTTCAAAGAAATTCGTTTTGCGAAATAATTCGAAGAATGCCAATAATTTAAATCAAGTTTGGTAATTCCAATTTTCGAAATTATAGAGTTCCTGAGAAAAGCGACCCAGTGCTTCCAGGAAGGATAGTGATGAAAAATTATACCTGGGAAAGTAATTTTGGTAAGTGAACCAATGGTTGCATTTGGAAATGGCTAAGCCTTTACTCAGCGAGAGGCCGGCTAAAAGCTTAGACAAAGAAGAAACACTTATCTTTTGGAAAATTAACCATACGTTTTCGGAGAGGATCTCCACAAGCTGGTAGCTGGCGTAGCGAGCTTTACTTGCCTTACTGGCCAATTAGAATTAGCTATTAAAGCTAAGAGAAACTTTAACAAGGTTGCCACTGAGAGTTCTTGCTCAAATGCAACAAGTGGTGAAATCCCTATCAATAGATTTAATGGCATCGAGTAGGGAGAGCCAAGGAGGACAGGATCTTGCTTATCCGTTGTATTAGAAAAATGAAAAAGCAAAAGAGACTCTTAATTTATTTAACAAATTAGAGGAAGTTGATATCTTTAACAATTAAATATGTTTCAATCTTATTAACAATTTGGGGTCGCAGACCTCCGACAACATTTAGAAATTGCTCCAGGCAAATAACAATTCTTAAGGTTTTAAACCTGGTACTAAAATCTTTATAAGATTTTAAAAAGGCAAATGAAATGATTAAAGTTTAGACATTTACAAGAGTACAAGGAGTGTACTATAAGAAATTTCTGAGAGAATATTCTAGAGAGAGTAACAACTTCGAAAATAACAATAAGAAAAACATGAAGAATAAGATAGAAGTTCCTACAACTTCTTATATTTATACAGAATAAATTTTGGTTATTATGCAAATAAGGGCAGGTCACTGACTGTGAAACCTGAAGAGATAATCAAAAGGAAGGTTCTCTACCTCCTATGTTTTAAATGGGAATCACGAACCAAATGGGGCAGTTTCCATTTCGTGAGACCTAGAAATAACTCACTCAAGAGATGAAAGAATTGTTTTCCCTGATCAGAAGGGAGAAACAATGTAAGTTTGAAACGTGCGCTGGACACGTAATTATACAGAGATTAATTAATTACACATGAGAAAAATGGGAGGGCACATCTATGGATTGACACCTCGTTGAAACAGACCTAAATTTAAAAGTTTATTACAGATTGTTAGTAAGAGGTTTAGGAAAGAGAAATAGGGATTGAGGAAAAATGTTCATGGCCTTATTTATATGTAAACGGACGATCGCGACGCGGTAGAAAGTTGAACAAGCACTGGTTTTCACTATAGTTCGTTGAAATATATGAAAAGTTCACTATAGAAACACGAACGTTTTTGGCAAAGAAAGTTATTTTGATTTGAAAAAAAAAACTGACTGGTTGCACTAGATGAACGAAAGTCTATTGCTGGAGAAAATGGTGGATTACAGTTAAATGCGCCAAGAACATCCAACGGTGGAAGAAAATTCGCTATTGAGCTTTAATTCAGAAGTGAGATTCTTCAATTTTAAATAGCATTCTCACAAGTAAGTGAAAAATTCATAACGGCAGGACTTGTAGATGAAATACAGAATCTGGAAGGTTCCAGAACGACCTTAGTAGAAAAATGGGGTTAAGAAAATCCAACGGAGGAACTAGCTTGGTAAATTATAGACAGCGGGTATTAGATAATATCCCACGTAGTGGGAGGATTTCTCATTTGAATAGCTTAAGAAAAGCTCTTTTCTAGTAAGGTTGGCTTGTACGAACAAAAGCTCAACATGGCAAATCCCACGAAGAATGATTTTTGCCCCAAAATAAATAATCTCACACTGTCTATAAAAGTATCGTTAAAAGCACGTGAAAGTTAAAACCATGAAGATGAGGTTAAAACTTTAAGATGGTACTTATCTTGATTTCATGTTGAAAGTGAAGTTCCTTTTGACGATAACTACTTTGTCAACATGGCGTAGAAGAGAGTATGCCTCTTGGTTTGAGGAGGCTGGCTCGAGAGGAGCCTTAACTGATCGAGTCAACTGCCGACTGAGAAGTGAGACTTGCTCAACGGAGCACGGAGGGTCCAAGGAAGGGGAAAAGAGTGGGGGATAGGAGACATAAGGAGAACATATAAACATTGCCAACTTTATAACAAAAAATTATTTTCTCTTGATGAGCTGGTCTTCAAAGAGTTGATAACAGGCGATACTAGCGCAGCATGGTGAGTAAAAAAGTAGACAGAGTCCTCTTGCTCAAGGAGAAAATAGCTGGCGATGGTAACAGGATCTGGTGGCAAAATGGATAAGTAAGTCCTCTTGCACCAGGAAAAGTTGAAGAGCTTCAGAGATTCGCTGCTAGATGACGCTAGGTGAGTCACAGAGGATATATATCTAGAACAGACTCATAAAAGATATAAGCGACCTGAACACCTAAGAGAAAACAGAAGATCACTGTTGGTGTTTGACAAAGAGGAAGGAAAGAACATGCAAAAGCATTGAAAATTATAATCTCTCGTACCGTGTATTCTAAGAATACACCAGTCCACAGCAGGCCAAATCGAGAGAAGAGGAAGAATTAAAATAAATAAATAAATAAATAAATAAATAAATTAAAAATGTAAAGAACACATAAAAATAAAAACTACTTTTTGACCAATGAAGGGTTCGCCAACATTGCAAATAATCTAACTTTCTGCCGTGTCTTTTGCAGGATTTCGTCTTGTTATGTGCTTAAACTTACAAGTACTTCCTTTATAAGAAACAAATTGGGCACAACAACTATATTGCTTACCCTCAATTGGGGTGTATTAAGTAGTTCCTTTTAGTGTTGAAAGTTTAAATTAACTCTGCTGAAAAATTTTAAGAAAGTGACTTACCCCGTTTTTAGCCTATTTTCCATTTTGAAAAAATAGGCTTTTGAGATCACCTTTTGTCCGTGTGTCTGTGTGTGCTTGTGTGTGTGTGTGTGTGTGTGTGTGTGTGTGTGTGTGAGAGAGAGGTGTGTGTTCCCCCCCTAATAACTTCTATACGGCTGTAGCGATTGCAATGAAACTCTGTTAGTTCATAGCACTACTCCGGGCGACCCCGACCGTGCCCTTGAAATTTTGTTACGACTCACCAATCCAACATGGCGGCTGTGCGAAATATTTCACCAGCATTCAATATCTCCGAAACTATTCCCGATATCACCCTGGAATTTTTTACGGTGATAAAGGGAACTACTAGAAGTTCACCTATGTGACTATTGAACTACAAAACCAACATGGCGGCCACGCGAATTTGCGACTTTTAAATAAGGCGTTTCTCGCGATTTAACCAACCAACCGCAATAAAACGTGGTACATTATATGTTTATACACATTGTAATGCACCGACATCTAACTTCGTTCAATTGTTTACATAACCACTAGATGGCGGATGTGCGAAATATTTCACTGGCATTCTATATCTCTGAAACTATTAGCGGTATCACCCTGAAATTTTGTACGGAGATAAAGGGCACTCCTAAAAGTTCATCTATAAGACTTTCAAAAACAGGTTAACTACAAAACGAATATGGCGGCCAAGCGAATTTTATAATTTTAATAGACCTTTCTCGCGATTTAATGTTCCAAACGCAATGAAATCTGGTACAGGAAATGTTTATACACATTGTAATGCACTGGTATCCAATTTAGTTCAATTGTTTACATAAACTCAAAATGGCGGCTGTGCGAATTTTAAATTTAAGTTTTTATTTCTTGTGTCGTAATCATGCGATCGAAGTGAAAGTTTGAATAATGAACCTACGCAATAATTTTCCTTTAATGGTATATGCCTCTATGGTCTATACATTTAACAATCCTACATGGCGACCATCCGAAATATTTAGATGGTTCTCAATATCTACGAATCTATTATAGCAATCAAACTGAAATTTTGTATGTTGATATAGGCCGTTAACATAAGTAGGATATATGAAAATGAGCTGTATAGTTCTTCACGGAACTACTTGTTTCTGTGGAGTCTTCAATTGCATTTTCTCTAAACCTATTCAAGTTTTGAGCCTGAAATTTTGTAACAAACAAAGGACTATAGCTTTAATGACTTTAGAAATTGTGATAAGTACTAAACTAAGATGGTAACCACACGAATTTGGTTTCTAGTTGGATAGATCTCTCCAAGACTCATAATTTGGCACGTTTGAGGAAAAGGCTACGGTTTTGCTGAGATGGGGACACTGCTTTGCCTGCTACAAAATTGTTTCACCATTAAAACATGGGATTTAGCAACGGGTGAGGGGGCAGGGGAGAAGGGGGGCAGGACATTGTGGAATCTCATAAGCGGATACATGGCGTGAGTCATTACGTGTTGCCATATAACAGAGACGCCCGTTTCCAAAATGCACCTTATCCAGTTTTTAGGAAAATTGAGTTTGTGGCGGACCTAGTGTACGAACTCAACAGTACTGTAGGCCATATAAACTTAATACTTTTTGGATGTTTCAATTTGCTATGTGAAATTGCTTCCTTTTTTAGTCTTTGCCTTTTGTCGATTGTTACATATTTTCTCGGCCTGTTTGCCATCTCTTGATGAATACAGTATATTTGCATTTGTCAGTTGGCACAGGCTAGAGTAAAAGGTGGCTTTTCACCGATGTCTCAGTCTCACTCATGGCTGCGATTATATGGAAGCTACTGAGCTATGGGTGGTGCTTAGTAATGACATTCAGGGCACAGTCAGTGCCTGTGGATGCTGTGAAAGGTTCTACTCATAGGGTTAGTACTACTGTTCTGACTCAGTGAGGAAAGCAATGGCAAACAACCTCACTCCTCTTCTTGCCTAGAAGGCCTCAAAATAGCGCTGCCTTGGGTTTTTGAGGGTATCTACTCACATAACGTAACGGCGGTACTTTTTGAGGATCCAACCAGCCTTCGGGCTGACTACCTAACAGACAGACATATTTTCTAAGTAAAAAAAAAGGAAGGAAGCTTGTAGTTTAACGTGACCGGTAATCTGTAGATCATGAGCCACGGGACCTCCGTTTTACGTGGAATCCGAACCACAGGACATGGCATTTCACTTCGAAAATCTCACATGCGTTGACCGGGAATCGAACCCGGACCGCCTTAGTGAGAGGCATACAGCTAGACCGCTGAGCCACCACGCCCTCCAAGTAAAAGCTGTTACTCGTGTTTTAATAAACATATTTATGGTTAACTACAATTAACCACCTCCTTGCCACGGTGGGTGAGTGGTTAACGTGTCGGTCTACTAACCCCAAGCTTGCAGGTTCGCTCCTGGCCATGCTAAGTGATTTTTTTTAAAGGCGTCAAAAATACCACACGCATGTCATACGATGTTGGCATGTCAAAGAACCCATTTGAATACAGTAGGCCATGTTCATAATGGCAAAATTAATCTCGGGAGTTTCCGCCAACACAAAGTTCCTCATTTCTCTACTAGAAAGCGCTATAGTGTTCAACGAGCTTAGAGATCTAACCTCCTTGACTTTCATAGTGCTTCAAGGAATAACGATATTAGACATGCAAGCTACCCTCTGGGTGCAAAATTACAAAGCTTGCACCCGGCACCGAGGCCATACGATATTATTATTATTATTATTATTATTATCACTCAGTTCTTGACTGGCCATGGGTACTTCTGTTCCTATCTTAAGAAGATGGGGAAGGTGGATCCATCAGATTGCATCTACCGTATCAACGAATTAGATAATGCTAATCACAACCTTCTTCTCTTGTGGACGGTGGGTCCATAATAGGCAGTCTCTTCAAGATCACATTGATGTAGAGATATCCCCGGACAATATTGTTGCAGTGATGCTACAAAATGAGGAAAATTGGAAACTGGTAGCAAGTTTTGTTGAAGATATCCTCCGAACAAAGAAGACGGATCTGGATCGCCACTGAAGATGATTCATTACGGAAGAGTGCCTCACGGGCAAATATAAAATTACTTTAGCCTGATGTAATGTGATAAACGGTTCCAGGCTAGTGTTCAGAAGTAACGGGGGAGTTTTAGTCGGTAGTCTGCTACTCAGGAGCAGGAGTCCGACACTCTGTGCGTAAATGCTATTCATCCCCTAAAAAAAAATAAAAAAAAAATAATAATAAAAAATAACCACCTAAACCCATATGTTTTACGCTCATCTCCATAGCACATATGATCTTTATCAAAAGAAAATAGTTCCTACACCCGCATTATCCCATAAAAATTTAACAAGAATTCAGGTGTCGTTTCCAAAACCCGCTTTATCCTAAAATGATGTTTTCAAAATCCGCCCTATCTATATTTGTGGCACCGAAATTGGAATGTGTCTCAAAGAAACTCTATGGAGAAGGCGTCAGCACGATACTTATGAAGTCTATGTACACTGTGTATGTGTGTATTCTGTGAAACTGGGGCCAATACTGTTCCCAATTATTTCACGCCAGTTTTTAAACGCACATAATTTACTTATTTTCTGGATAAACATTTCTTAATTTTTAACATATTTTTTGACTTTAAAGAACATAAACAATAAAACAACATGGATTATAATATCACTTTATGACGAAAGTTATCATTATAAAGTTTTAGTTACGTTTCCAAAATCTGCCCTTATCCTCCATGACAGTTCCAGAACTCTCCTTATCCAATCTTAATTTGTTAATATCTACCTTGTATATCACGAGTTGTTTGCAGGGACATGAATAAGGGCAAATATCTCGATATAATAAACATGAATAAATATATTAATTTTACTGAAGTTGAACAAGAAACGTATTTTTCGTCTCCTGAAAAATTTGTCACAATAGATAAGTTGGATTTTAGAACCGTGCGCCTTCGTTGTTGTAAACCATTAAAAATGTCCCAAACTCTACCTCGGACGCTTATCTATGCAAGTCTCACTTTGAATTCTCTTTCGCTTGCTCATAACTGCAAGTTCCGTTCAGCTGCACAATAAAGATATTCAAGCTTCTTTCCCTAAGTTTGTAGGTCTTCCATTATTCTTACAGTACTATACAAAGTTCACGTTATCATGAATACGGTATATCAGACCATCATATCTCCTCAGTTAACATATTTCTTCTAAACTTCTGCTTTCCGCTTCGTTCTGAGAGCTTCAAAGCTAGATCAAAGTAATAGCAAGAAGTTAATGTTTCCGCGTATGTAGATTGCATGCGTTAACTTTTCAGTCTATGTCAATATTTTAATGCGCTGAGCACATGAGTGACTGGCGGAGATGTGATTTATACATCCCCCCTCCTGTGTTGAAACTCAAACAATCCATCACATCTTCTCTCACATAAGCGTCTCGATAACCCTTTAATGCACATTTTATAAGTTTTATAAGATGCAGCTGTCTTATTTCTTTTTACGACAATACCAAGCAGCTTTCAAGACAGGTTTAGCACACAACTACAGTGTGTTGCAAAAATAAATAAATACATACAAATTTATCATCTATTTCTTCTTCTTCTTCTTCTTCTTCGTCGCGAATGGGTCTCTTAGGACCACGCGGAATCAACAATGGTTAGCCTTTCTTGCAGCCCAGTACTCCTTCATACGCAACGAATGGGTTTGCTTCCGTTGTGCAGACCAGATATGGTGGGATGTCCGTCTTTGTTCCTCCTCAAAACCCCGTGTGAGTGCAAGTGTTCTGATGACATTTCGGTCTAGGAGATTTGGCGATCATCTATTTATTGATGTATTTATTTATTTATTTTATGTCTTCGGTAGTGGTGAAATTAGGGCTCATGGCCCTCTCTTACACTTAACCGCGAAATATGGTACCAGTACATAGCTTATGACAATTTTGAAAATACAAAATATTATTATGATGATAAATAAGGAGTAAATTAATTATGCTAATACTAATATTAGTACAAAAAAGCGCATGAATAATGATAGTAATAATTATAACAATACAAATAATAATAATAATAATAATCTCAATGTCACAGACCTTTCTATAATATCCTGGATATAATCCTAGCTCAGTCATACGTCCTACCGACCATCACCATTCACACGGGGCAATCAGCAGTATTCAACAGGTAATCTCTGCATGCGGCCTTAAATTTATTTATTGCTGTGCAATTTCTGATATCGGGAGGAGTTGAATTCCATAGTCGAGACCCAGCTACAGCAAAAGAGCGGTTAAATATGCATGAGTGGTTGAATGGGATGGCGAGGGAAGAGCCAGATCGTGTGCTTCGATTATGATATGAGGACAAGTAACTACATTTTGATGACATGTACGTGGGGATTACAGGATTGAGCCGCGTCGTATATCGGTGATTGTATTCCGAATTTCGGCTGTCAGAGCAGCAGAATTAATATGGGTAGGTAAGAGTTGGTGTCCGTACTCAAACTGACGGTTATTGCCAGCCAGAGGTGCCTGCTTGCTCTGCATTGTCGTCCCGCTGCTCCCTGATTGGTCCGCGCCACTGCCAGTCACGCGCTAGGAGAACTTTCCATCTTTGCGATTGAAGTTATTGGGATGCTTCAAGACCTCTATTGCCTCTCTAACAAACTTAATTATGGAAGGAAGGGTCGAGGGCAAGAACTGTAGGGGTAGACCAAGGTTATAATATGTTAAACAGATTACCTCTGATGTAGGATGTGGTAGGTATGTAGAGATGTAACGATTAGGTCAGGACAGGGAGGTATGGAGACTGCATCAAACCAGTCAAAAGACTGA